>CAXAMN010025951.1:611739-640624 GCA_963970005.1 Durusdinium trenchii
CATTGAGATTTGATGCTTTTGGAGGCTTTTGGATGGAGATTTCTATTAAGAAATTTGAGATGTCCTTTTGATTTAATATTGCCAGAGGTCTTCAAACTTAGGAATTCTTATTTCCTTTTAATTTAATATTGCCAGAGGTCTTCAAAGTTAGGAATTCTTATTTCCTTTTAATTTAATATTGCGAGAGTAGCTCCAGAGGTAGCTAGCTAAGGATTCCTTATTTAACTATCAACTGATTGATTTTCATATATATTATTTTGGAGGCCTTGGTTGTTGAGGGGGGGGGGGTTTATAAATCAAGGGACTACATTATTCCCCCATTCTCAGCGATCCGCTGCGCTATGCTCATCGCTGATTGCACACCCCAAACTGGAGGGATCCAACCTCAGCCCCTAGAAAAGTGGCCAAACTGCGGCAAGTGGTAGCATGTGGGGTCGACTTCGTCTGTCCATAATTCAAGCCACAAGCCAGGGGCCCGCCAGAAACACCCAGGAAGTGCCCAGGCCGTGCCCAGGCCACGACGAAACAACAACCGCCTGGGCGTGCTTGGGGTCTCGGCGCATGACCGCCGCAAAGCGGTTCTCCTGCAGAATCTCGGTCGTCGCGGCGGGTGGTCGACACGGTCTCGTTGTGGAAGACGCTCTTGGAAGAACCACATGGAAACACATACGATTTTTTCTGAACCCCCCCACCCAACCATGGAAATTGGCCAAATGGTCATCCTGTTTTTGTTGTCTTCTGTTTTGTCTGATTGCTTTTCGTTCGCTCTGCTTTATTTGCGTAGATGCTCATGTTCTGTCTTATATCTTCAACCTTCTTCCAATCACCGGTTCGATCCACGCAAAGAAGTGATGTGTTTCTTCCCGGATCTCCTTGGCGAGGAATTTGAAGAGATCTCCTTTGATCTTTCGGGAATCCAACTGGAAAGGGTTGTTCCCATGTGCGGAGGCTTCCGGGTTGTAGCGGTACAAAGGCCAATAACCTCAGCAACAGCGCGAGCCGATGGGAGCGGCCGCGTTGGAAAATGCACCATGATCACCCTGTTGGTACAAGGGCTCTTAGAATCCCTACGAATCTGAATGTGTTCTTGTTTGAATTTCACACGTTCTGTACCTTTGTCCAAACCAGTAAGAGTGACGCTTCCCAAATCTTTGCTCTCTTCGGACCCTCTCAAAAATGATGAAGTCCACATGCTTCTTGAACTAAGGCGACCAACTCGCTTTCACTTGATGACACTACGACCACGTGTTGTACTCTCCAGACGATAATGACGATGATGACGGTGATGATGATGATGATGATGATGATGATGATGATGATGATGATGACGATGGTGATGATGGTGATGATGATGATCATCATCATCATCGTCATGATCACGATCATGATAATGATGTTGATATGATGGTGATGGTGTTACACAGAACGGAAAGGCAGATGGACTTGAAAGTAGTTCTTTGCAGGGTGACATTCCAGGGTGGGATTGGATACTGCGCACTCTTTCGACTGCGTGGGTTCTCTGCACTTCCCAGGTGCCACTGTCGACGGCCATCTGACAATGCTGAATCGACTCGGCCATAGGGAAGCCCTGACCTGGGAGTTGCAAGCAAGGCACATCTATGGCATGGGGCAATGTTCAAGTACCTCTATTTGGGAAGGTGGGGTTGTACAAGTGCTCCAGTCCTCATGCAAGGGATCTACATACATTTATGTTGCAGGTAAGTGTCATATGATTTCATCAAATGTCATCTAAAGGTCTAAAAGTAAAACAACACAATCGGAAGCTTTGGTGCCCGTGAGACTGGTGGCATTGAACCTCCAATGTCATCAACGGCAGCGTCAGGCGTCAGAAACAAAGGACCTAGCAGTCAGTAGTCGCCGAGCTCTGTGTTGGTTGACTTGGCCGGAGAAGCTTGCCCTTTTTCTTATGCCATGGCTGCTGAAACAAGGTGCTTGTCCCTTCGAGTCCCTCAAAAACACCTCTGATCAACCCCAAAAATGGCACCGGCTCGCCTCTGAACGTTTCAGTTTACGCCCATTCAGCCGAGCTCATGTGTGCCGAGCCCAAAAAACGCTTTTTTGATGAGCATTTCTCTCCAGGTGACTGATGCATGGAGCGTAGGCCAAGATGATACTGGGTCCTCTCGGTCAAAAGAAGCAGATTAAGTGGTGCCAAAGGCAGAAACAAATAGAAACAACATATTATACTTCCGGACATCCACTTAGAACATCACGTTTTTTCCAAAACCTGAAAAGTGTTCTATAATATGTTCTAAAAGTTTGTCTTACAGTATGGTGGCAGACAAGACTTCTTCGTGATGCCAAAAGTATTTGGGGATGTCCCCTATTGGTTCCAGTGTTTTGGAATACAGGCAATGAGCTACTTTCAATCAAGAAAGATAAGCAAGGGTATCGGTACCAGGTTGGCCGCGATCGGTTTTGCAAGGCGTTGATCATCCAGAAATACTTAAGGCGGCTCATGGCTGAAGTACACGTACGGAGGTTTGTTGGATGCCAATGGCAGGATGTTCAAGGCAAGGAACCATCTGGAACTGTTCAAACTGGGGAGTGGTTGTTGCCAGGAAGGTCGCCTGGGGTCCCTTCATGATCATAGCACGTCTCCGGCCTGTTCCTTGCCCATAAAACACCAATAGAAGAAATGCCAGTGGTGAAGTTGAAGCTTGCTCAAGCGGGGAGGGACTTCTCCAGCTCCTGGGTATGCGTCCGCCTCGATCATGGCGCGCACCGCCTGTTGAGGGTTCACGTGGACGCAAATGCTCGCCACATAGACCTCATCGGCTGCTTGGCGCACCGCGGGAGCCGAGCACAGAGCTTCAACCAAAGCCTTTGAGCAGTCTTTGTCGGATGCGAAATGAGGACCAATCTGCCGGATGGGACAATTGGAGGTGTTTCTGTGTGTGTGCTCTAAATCTGTTTTGATCGTGGTGACTGCAGCTCCCTTCTGTGACCTGCAGTAAGAAAACGCAGCTCTCTTCACAGCACATTCTTGTTTGATCATGTTCCATCCGCGACACATTCTTGTAGGTCATGGCCAATTGCCCCAGGTCCTGCACACGCCGAGCGGAGCGCCGTCCCACTTCACCGGTGTCTCACGCGAGGCGTAAGTGTCTCACGCGTGAGTCTCACGCGTCTCAAGGGCTCCTTCTTCTGCGTGAGCTTGCCGCCCTCGGCGAACTTGGCCATGGCACCCTTGGGCGTGGCCTTCGATGCCTGGCCTCCGGTGTTGCTGTACATCTCCTCGGTGGGCGGAGGCCGTCGCTTCAACTGCGGAAGACGCCGAGCCGGCCGGGTCTGGTCGCGTACTCTCGGTCCAGACAGGTCACTGTGTCCAGCACCAAGATGTTCACGTGCTCCTGGAAAGCTCAAAGCCAGCATCAAGGCTTTTAAATGCTTTTAAGATCTCTTGAGGACTCTTGACCAGTGAAATGGCTTTTCACCAAGCTGTGCTCCTTTGTGAAAAGACATCAAATGCCTATAGAGCGTCCCATCCCACACCGCTCTCCGCCCCGGCCCTCGTCTGGCGCCTCAGAGGCGATGACGTGGTCCAGGCCGCCGTAGCCAATGTCGTAGGCCCAGCCATCGCCACCGACGATCCAGAAGCTGCTGCGGCCGAACATGTCCTCCCTGAGCGGGCGCTTGTTCGAGGACGGCGAGGACGGCGAGGGAGGACGAGGACGTGCTGTGGTGCGGTGCGAACGTGGAATGCACGTGGTGAGCAACGCGTGGGGAAGGGAGGGAACGTAGGTGGCAATCGGTTTCGCGTCAGGGTCCATCTTTATACAGATTTCAGAGTGCTTTGGAGGGAGGCGAGTCCAACGAGGCTTCTCAAAGCACAGGTGCCAAGCTTGGTCGATGTTGGATTGGGCCAGTCAAATCTTAGATTGAATCAGGTGAGAGGCTTTGCCAAGCTGCAAGGAATTCTCAATCCGCCTGAAAGCTTGGTCAAAACTTTCCGACAGCAAACCGCCTGGCTGCCCCCCAAACCAGGGCATTTTAAAATAAGTAGTTGATTATAGTTGATTGGTAGGCTCTCTCACGTGTTCATTGACCCCCTTTTGGTTTATGGAAGGAGCTTTGTTGCGGGTGCCGAAAAAACCTATATAAGTAGGAGTTGCCTACAAGCACCTTGGGTCCACCCTGCCTAGCAATCCTCTGCCTTGCATGCTTCGCATGCTCAGCCACTGCCCCCACCGACTCTACCGAGTAGCAGTTCATACAGCTGCTTGATCTTGGCATGAGAACCCTTCTCCTGCCATCGCTACTATGAGCAAGAAGCTACTATATATATAGGTGGAGGCCCTATTAGGTTGGAGGCCATCGCTGGAGGCCTTCGCTAGTAGCTAGTAGGTTGGAGGCCATTGCTACTAGGAGCAAGCAGTAGAAGCAAAATGTGATTGAAATTCGGCGTGTGTTTCTCCCTCGAAGACAAAGATCACTTCGTCTCGAACATTCGTCCGGAAAGCCCGACGGGCATCCGCCCCTCTCCCCAAGCTCGAAGGAATCTCAAAGGTGTCTGAAGCAAAAACCGAAGGTCGAACACGCAATAGGTGACCTGTGTGAACGCCCTGTTTCTTCGCCCAGAACATGACCATTGAAAACAAAGGCCGAAAGGCCGAAAGGCCCATGCTTCTCTTCTTCCATTGGGTTTGAAAACCCCGTGTCTTTTCTTCACCACTCCGCCTTCTCCAAGAGGGGCACCAACTTCTCCATGATCTGGTGGTAGATACTTCGACCACGGGGCAGCAGCAGATCGTGCATGTTCTCCTGGCAGGCGCTAGCGAAGCCCGCTTCGCGCCGCTTCGCTACCACCGACCGGAACCACCGAGGCGAGGGTTCCTTTGACCTCCAAAACCCTGACAAACCGCAGTTGGTGGTGGCTGGGTTCTTTGGGAATGCACTATACTCCCAAGGTTCCTCTTCAAAGGCTCATGGAATACTCTCATGTAGGTTCTCCGAGAAGGTCGGGGATCTTTCAAAATGACCCGAGCAACGAACGTTTCTCGGTGAGTTCCTTTTTTTCCGTCATTGATCCGATTCTGTGCTGTTCCAATGCATGAGCCTGGACCGGTCGGGCCCTTCACGGTAGCTCCAGCTACAAGATATGCAGGCTGTCAAGGACAGCACCCAGGCCTTGACAGCACCGTCGTTGCTTTCTACCAAGTAACTTAGTACCTATAGAGAGCCTCACTGTTATAGCCTGAATGTCCCGATCAAGAGCTTGTAAACACAAGCCACGCCCGACAAGACTCCACCACGTCTCTTCCACAAAATGCATGCGCCGGGGGGGACCCTCCCATATTTCAACACCAGATCAACAGACCGGGACCTCACTAAGCCTGCAACCTACTAGAATGGCCTACTACCGATGGCCTTGGCCTCCAACCTACTAGCGATGGCGGACCGCCTCCAACCTAGTAGCGATGGCCTCTAACTACAGATCCTGGGCATTCGGTCTTTGCGCATCACCAGGTATTGTTGCAAGGCTGTTCGAAGATCCTCGCTCATCGTCACCTCCTTGTCTCCCAGCGCATCCTGTTTTCAAGGCAGGCGCAGCATGCGCGGGCGCGTCGCAGATGCCCTTACTCATGTGGAGAAAGCTTCAAAAATGATGTTTCACGCGTCCAACCTGGCCATGGAAGGCCATGCACAAAACCGTGAGCCCTAGAAGAGAACCCTCAAAATAGAGCCGATTTCTTTCTTGCAATTCCTAAGCCATTGCTCTTGCAGCCTACTCCCAGTCCAAATGAACCTACCAAAGCGGCTTCGCCAGTGGCTTTCATTCGTCGATTCCGTTAGGGGCGCCTGGCCTCCACTTGGTTGGCCAAGTAATCGCGGCGCTGCTTGAAGGCCTGGAGACCAGCGATGATTGATCTCCATATCAAGAACTTCAAGCTTTCGCCTTGGAACCCCTACACTACAACCATTTGAAAGCGAGTGGTTTCCTGAACAGCCTGTGTGGGGGCTCCTGTAAAGCCTTCCCTTGTCGAACAAAGCGTGCGCAAACAACTGGCCAACTGGCTGCCCTTGATGTAAAAAGGTGTCTTCCATGCCCATGTGAACCCTTTGGGATGCATCAAAAGGACCAGGACCAGTGCTGAAAGAAAGACGCCAACAAAAGCACTTCTTGCCCAATGCAAGTCATCGAACCATCACAGCCATGGAATTGGGGCTAAAGAATAAAGCGAAGAGGTTGAAAAAATCAAGCCTTCCTCGGCAAGACCCTTCGAGGCCTTTCGCATGCCAAAGCCGAACTCGGCATTGTCCTCAAAGAGGCTGTTGGCCCAGGCAGGGCCTCCACACAGTCCGAAATGGTGCCAGTCGGTGGCTGGTCCTATTACAGTATACTTTATAGATATTAATATATGTAGTATGCATGTATATATGAGAGTTGAAAAAAAGGTTTGGCTTTAGTTCATGGGAAGACTCACGGGAGTACTTCACTTCACTGACTTCGCGCTACTTCTGGATACCAAGTTTCGCTCATGTTCTGAATCTTCAACGTTCAGTCAAACACCGGTGCATGCAGTCAAAGAGAGATAGCACCGGTGCATGCGGTCTTGTCTTGAAGCCTTTTTGGCGCGTCTTGTCTTGGAGGGCTGAGGAGGGGCCATGACAGCTTGAGACCAAAGGCATAGCACGAGGCCGTGCACCTTGGACCTGCTGCAGCGAGGACGCTGCAAGTTGTTCGAGGACCAACGAATCCAGTGGACAAGGCTTTGGTGAAAAGAGAGAGGGGGCGCGCTTTGGAGGGGCGAGGGAGTGCCTTTTGGAAGTGCGCTGTTTGCTAGTTGAAGCGGCTACCAGTGTGAAGCCAATTTCACATCATATATGTGTGTATATATATATATGTATATGCAAGTTGTATAGATTGTGTGTCCCTAGTACTCTCCGGTTGGTACCTATGGCACAAGCCTCCCCCTTAGTTCAGTGGAAAAGGGTGTGTCCGCCGTGCGTCCTGCACGGTAGCGGAGCTCTGCATTGCGGTTGCGCGCGGTGTGGGGCGGCGAGGCGCTGAGTTCCTCGAGGCCGGCGATCCAGGGGGGCCTGCATCGGGCCCTGAGGGTGTGTGTGTGTGTGTGTGTGGGTGTGCTGATGCGCATCGGTTGTGAGTGAGAAGGAGCCCAATGACAGTCACGAAGTCCAAAGATGGCATCCCTGCATGGGATGGTACTCCGGCTACTTGGTCGGAGTATCGCAGGGCTGCTTACATGTACGAGGAGACGGTGAAGTGGGAAAGTCGCTACCTATGTGGTCCACGGCTGGCAGCCGAGTTGACTGGAGCGGCACGCACAGCAATAGCGAACAAGAAGCGCGGCTGGCTCTCGTCCCAGGATGGCGTCGGCAAGCTCCTGCGCTGTTTGAAAGAGACGATGAGCGAGCCAGCTCTTCCGGAGATCTCCAACCAGCTTGACCTACTTCAAGCTGCTGCGGCGCCGCCGCGGCGAATCCATGGTGTCGTTTTGTGTGAGACACCGTGAAGAGTACGCACGGACCTGCAAGGCCCTGACTCGCGTGATGCAAGAACAAAAGTCACTTCCTGATCTGACCAGCCAGGCCTGGCACTCAGGACGAAGGCAGTCGGTGTCTACGGCAAGGCCATCCACGGGGGGGGGGCTCATCGGACCTTGCCACCAAGGGTGACACCGAGGCGACACCCACAGAGGACTATGATGAAGAAGCCCAGGGTGAGACCGAATGGACCTGGGATGATGCTTGGTGGTGGTCGACATGGGAGACCACGTGGAACTGGAACCTCCAGTCCAACACAAGCATCGCTGAAGAAGATGAAGATGATGAGGAAGATTTCGCCGAGATCCTGCCAGACGTCATCAAGGGTTGGCTTCTCCTTGAAAAAGCCAACCTGGACGGCATGGAACGCAGTTTGATTCAGAGCGAGGTCAAGAACAATTTCTCCCTCGCCAACGTCGAAGTCGCCCTTCGGAGCCACTTCACGGATGAGACAATCAAGAAGCGGGATGGAGAAGCCAAACAGGCTCTCTATGAAAATGAAGAAGATGAGACGGAGCCATGGGAAGAAGACACAAGCTTCTACGAGGACCTTCCTGAGGATGCCTTAGCCTTGTACCAACAAGCTAAACATGAAGAACATGAAGCCTGGGCTCAACTACAGCAAGCGAGGGTGACCCTTCGTGAAGCTCGAGCCAAACAGCATGAGGCGCGGATGGGACGTCGCTTCTATGCGCCATCCGCAGATCGTGGCAAGGGCTACTCCAAGGGGAAGGGCAAAGGAGGCATGGGGGACCGACGACCAAACAACACAACAGGTTCAACTAGAACCGGAGGACCTTGTGCTCGATGTGGAAAAGATCATGACACCTCCCATTGCCCCAAGAAGAATGAGGATGGCAAAAACTATGAGGCCGTTGAACACTCTGAGTATGTGTACGGGGTCCTACCCGAAAGTGCTTCTTTGAAACCAGAAGCATTCTGCTGGACCAACCTGGAGGAGACTTCACCAGACCTGATCCCGGGTGACCAAGTCTTGCGAGAAGGGTATGGTGTTCTGGATGGCGGTGCCACAAAGACGATGGCCTCCGTGAACGCCATCGAACAACTGCAGGACAAAGCCCGGCGTCTCAACCTGCCAGGGGTTCTTCGGGTAGACCTGTCAGAGCGACCTACGTTTGGTTTCGGCAACAGTGAGCGTAGTCAGTGTGTTTCAACATGCTATGTACATGTCCCGAAGGAAGCACAGCAAAGTCTTTAAAGGCGCACGCCCCGGATCAGGGAAGTGCGCCAATCCTCGTGTCAGTTGCGACACTGCGCAAGTTGGGTGCCATCATTGATTTTCGCACCGATGAGGCAGTGTTCACGGCGGTCAATGATCGCACCTTAGTGAAGCTCAAGCGTTCCACCACGGGACACCAGGATCCCACTGACGCAGGATTTTTTGGGGAGTGGCACGACTCTCACCAATCGAGTGATGAGCCTTCGCCACCTCGTAGGAAGCCCCGAATAGGGATGCGGACTCAGCTCAGATCACCCTGATTCTGAGTGTGAGGATAAAGAGATAGGAAAGCTGATTTTGCCCGAAACCACTTCTGTGAACCAAGAAACTCAACAAGTCGGTGATACTGTGATACTGGTGAAACTCATGAACATGAGGTGAGGTCAGGTTCGTCCGTCGGATGTCAGGTTGAGCGATCGCATGTGCACACGTTCCCGCAGCCATCTGATTCACGTGTCCAAACCTGTGACCATACTCCCGTTGTCGTTGACGCAGGAAGCAACCGCGGCTCAGGTGACCAATGGTCAGAAACGCATTGCCTGGACGGAGTTCACACTTCCGGAATGCCGGATGCTGGTTCGCGAGTCTCGCGAAGCCCAGGGGATCATCAAGCCCAAGGGAGCCCCCCAACATTCTTCTCAAGGAGATCAACAATGCGAAACTCGGCGAGCTACGCTCCATGTGCCAGGCTCGCCAGATCGAACATCCGGCCAAGGCCACAGTGGGGGAGCTGCGCTTGATGCTCAAGTCGTGGCTGATCCGCAGTGGCAGCAACGACACACTGATCGACTTTGGGAAATACAAGGGCAGGAACTTCATGGAAGTGGCTCAACACGATCCGGGGTACCTCAGCTGGGCTCAGGCCGAGGTGGGCAACTCGGACACGGCGGATTGGCGACTTCGCCAACTCGCCAGTTGGGCCAAGAGGATGGAACACGATCCCATCGAGAAGCCTCAGACACCAATGAAGGACCAGGGGTCCGGCTACCGTGGAGCCCTCACCAACAGCCGACCAACAGTGGCCATTGCTGCAGGGTCATCGAGCAAGAATGTGGATGCCACGACCAGTTCCTCGGCGGTGACCGAACAAATGAAGGATATGATGGAAACCATGAAGGCCATGCAAGAGGAGCTCGACGAGCTCAAGGGCAAGAAGCGTCACAAGACGCCACCTCCCCGAGCTGGAACATCGGTGGCATCCGACGGGAGTTTCGTGAAGATGGATGGCTAGGCCACCCCGACGAGTGTAAGCACTTGTCACCTCAAAAGCTCAGGTCTCTTGAACAGGCGAGCGAGTTGGTCTTTTCAGAGGCTTGGGCGTCCGTAAGCGACGCCTCAAGGCTGTTTCTGATGGAACTCGCGTGTTCACCAGACTCACTCTAGACCTCCGAAGCTTTGAAAAAGGGATTCACTGCCGAACGTTGTGCTCTGTTTGGAACGGATTCGATCTTCGCACGGGCGAGGGGGTGAAACAGGCCATCAAGGTCATCCATGAGAAGAAAACTCGATTTTTATGGATTGCGACCGAGTGTGGTGCTTTCTCCCCCATTCAAAACTGTAACCAAAGGACTCCCGAACAACAAGAGGCCCTGAAACAGAAACAAGTGGATGCTCGAAAACAACATGTGGGAGCACTCGTGGTGGCGCACTGGGCGCATGCGGCTGGGTCGGTCGTGTGTTGGGAGTGGAGTCGACGATGTCGAGCTTGGAAATGGGATTTGTTGGATGAATGGAGAAACCACTGCAACACCTCCACCGCCATCATTTCTGGTTGCCAGGTTGGTTTGAAAGACCCCAAAGCTGGTGTTCCCTTAGGAAAGGAGTGGCGAGTGGAGTGCACCGACCGTCGTCTCTCGGAACGTTTGCATAACACTTGTGCTTGTTTGAACAAAACGCATGCCTTGTGTGAAGGACAGGCTGCTCGTATGACCGCGTTTTACACTCCGGAGTTCGTTCGACGAGTGGTGTATCATATGTTGATTCGGACGTTCATGTTTTGCGAGCGAGCGAGTGCGAAACGGAAACACACGCTCACAAACGACAGCAAGGATGTTGGTGTAAACGTATTCACAAAATCACGAAAGAACTGACGTGTTCTGTTTGCGTGCATGAGTGGAGTGAATTTGTTTTTGCGGGGGAAGATTCCCCTCCTCCCGAACAACAAGTGTCTCGAGAGGAACGTGATCGCATCTTGAAGCAGTTGTTCAAAATACATAGTGCCACGGGACACGGCAGTTATGAACTCTTGCTCAAAATCCTTCAAAGGAGACAGGTTAGTCCCCAGGTGCTTGCCATAGCCAAATCGTTTAGGTGCAGCGCGTGTGACGAAAGAAAGAAGCCTGACCCCCGACGCCAGGCTAATCTGGAAGTTCACACCGACCGTTGGCGCAGTGTGCAGATCGACACCGCATACTGGAAACACCCAACCTCTAAGAAGCAGGTCTCATTCAGCTTGGTCATGGATGAGGCGAGTCGCTTCCTGGTTGGCAAAGTCATGCGAGTGGACGGAGGCAAAGGAGTTAAAGCCTCCGAATACGCTGAACTCTTTGCAAACCATTGGTTTCCGTATTTTGGCATGCCGGATGTGGTGAGATCTGATCCGGAGGGAGCTTTCCGATCGGACGAAATGCTGAACTTCTTCAGTGAACGAGGCATCCACCTCGACCACATTCCAGCCGAAGCACACTGGAACCTCTCTCATGTGGAGCGCTGCATTGAGTGGGTGAAAGAGTTCCTCACTAAGACTGCCGGAGATGCTGAACAGGATGTCACACAGTTGATCCAACATGCCATCTACACCTGGAACCATCGAGAAATCGTGCGAGGATACAGTCCTTTTCAACATGCCATCGGTAGACAACCAGACCTCGAGGGTCAAGTCTTTGATCGACGAACTACAGACCTGCCGATGGAAATGATGCAGTCTCCAGATGGTGAGATGGAAGTTGCCTCTCAGTTGCGACAACAGGCATCCAAAGCATTCATCGATTGGCAAGTGCAGGAGAAACTCACCAGAGCCCGCAACTCAAAACATCATCCTCACAAAGACTTCTTTCCAGGTGATTTGGTATTCTACTGGCGAACACAGCTGGGGAACGCCGAAAGGCAAAACTCCTGGAATCGAGGCAACTATACGTGGGTCCAGCGAGAGTCCTGGCAGTTGAGACACGTCAGGAACACGGTCAACTGCGTGCAAGCAGTGTGGTATGGCTGGTACGAGGCAACCGCCTTGTGAAAGTAGCTCAAGAACAACTGAGACCTGCCTCCATGCGGGAAACATGCCTGCGTGAGCTCACAAGGCCACCACAACTACCATGGACCTTCAACAGCTTAGCCGGGGACCTCCACAAAGCATCCTTTCAAGACCATACCGGTCCTGGACCGTCAGAAAACAAACGATCTCTGGTGGAGCCCGAGGAGTTGGGTGACACAGAACATCCCACAAACCGCAGACGAGTCACGGGCAAACAACAGCAGTCACATCACCAAGACCGGAGCAGAAGTCCAAAGCCAAGTCGCAGTGATGACGCAGCACTGTTCACAGGACCCTCATGGCAAGAGCTGGTGCCTGAGTCAGCGTGGCTGACCACAGACACGCGAACCATTTGGGACAATCCACATACTTTAAATTTAGTGGAGCTGACTCTTGAACTGCCTACAGACCAACGAAAGTTGAAGCGCTTCATGAACAACCCGGTGGCCTACTTCGTGAGTGCTCTGAAGCGACGCTCGGTGGAAGTATCTGAACGTCATTTGTCAGCACTAGAACATGAACAATTCTCTGGTGCCAAGAAGATAGAGGTGGACAAGTTCAGAAGCTCTTCAGGCTTTGCCTGAACACCTGCAGCCTGCAAGACACCAGGCATTGAGAATGAGATGGGTGTTGACATGGAAACACTCCCAAGACGGCAGCTCCAAACCGAAAGCGAGAGCAGTTGTTTTGGGGTACATGGAACCTGAATACCAGCACCGACCGACACTTGCCCCCACTATGACCAGGCATAGCAGGCAGATGCTCATTCAATGGACATCCAGCAATGGCTGTCAAGTCAAAAAGGGAGATGCCGCTGCTGCATTTTTACAGGGCCGAGAATTTGGCCGTGATTTGTACCTCATCCCGACAGTTGAGATCTGCGAAGCCATGAACATTGCACCACAAAGTGTGGTGAGAATGCGCAAGGCCTGTTATGGTTTAGTTGAAGCACCCATAGAATGGTTTGAGACCATGAACCAGTTTCTCAAAAGCCTAGGCTTTGTGCAGCTCAAAAGCGACCCTTGCATGTGGCGCTACAAGAAAGCAGGTGAGACACTGGCCCTAATTTCGGGACATGTTGACGACTTCCTCTTCACCGGGATTGAATCTCCTGAATGGACAGCACTCCAGGAAGCCATCCAACAAAAATTTAAGTGGCAGGAGTGGGAATGCAATGATTTTGTCCAGTGTGGAGTTCATGTGCAAAGCACACCATCCGGTGGATTCACTCTGGAACAAACCAAATACTTGGGCGATGTTCAAGAAATTCGAATCGCTCGAGAAAGGAAGAAACAAATTAAAGAGGAGACAACTCCTGAAGAGAAGACCGAATTACGAGGTCTGCTCGGAGCACTGAGCTGGCATGCCAACCAAGTTGGATACAGATTTGTCGCATATACAAGTCTGTTTTTGTCCGAGGTGAACACCAGCACTGTACAGACGCTCCTTGATGTCAATAGCCTTTTGTGCAAGATGCGGTTGGCAGCGAAAGATCCCATGCACATATTCCCATTTGAGCCTCAAGAAGAACCTCAATTTTATTGTTGGGTTGATGCGAGTTCTCAAAATAGGCATGATGGTAGTAGCACGAAGGGAATTTTCATTGGGATGTCTGGGAAAAAGTTGGGGTCAGGAGAGGTCGATCGAGTGTCGCCTATCTTCTGGCAGAGCGGCAAGATCGAACGTGTGTGTCGGTCCCCAGGGTCAGCTGAAGCGCGAGCTGCGATCGACGCCGAAGACACTTTGTTCTTGGTTCGATATCAATGGTCTGAAATCATGGGGTATGATTCTGACCGCCACAATATCTATGAACATGTGTCTCGTACGTGTGGAACCTTGATTACGGATAGCCGAAATGTGTTTGATCGAGTTGACAAACCATATATCACGCCCAAAGGAGCCCAAAAACGTATCGACCTGGAACTGATCACTTTGAAGGAATCCCAACAAGAAACTGGTTTGAGAGTTAGGTGGGTGAACTCACAGGCCATGCTTGCCAATAGCATCACTAAGCGAGGTGAGGACATACAAATGTGCCGTTTTGTCCAGTTAGGTCAACGATGGAAGATTGTTCATGACGAGCTCATGCTTTCTGGACGCAAACGCCAACAGCAAGGAAAGGATGTGTTTGATTGATGGGAAGTGAAGTACGAGCAAAAATCGCTCGACTCCTGTCTTTCAACTCACACTCAGTTCCCCAGAGTGGAACTGACACGGGCATGCAAGTTGTATAGATTGTGTGTCCCTAGTACTCTCCGGTTGGTACCTATGGCACAAGCCTCCCCCTTAGTTCAGTGGAAAAGGGTGTGTCCGCCGTGCGTCCTGCATATATATATATAAGATATAATATATGTTATATATGTGTATGTATATACATAGATTCAGATCAGTCGACTACAGCACGGCTCACTCCTTTTTCACCGTTCGCACAGGGAGCTGGGGAAGCTATTTTATGTGTATGTATATAATATATATATATATATTATATATATGTTTTTGCTACATTCCACAACGCAAGCGAAAACCGGTCCTTCGCCCGTCACCGGCCTTCGCCTTTGGCATTCACGGTGTAGGGGAACGAGGGGTTGGACCCGCCCCAAATCGAGGAGCAGCCGGTGGCGTTGGCGATCACCAAGCGCTCTCCAAACAGCTGCGTCATCAGCTTCACGTGCGGTGTCTCGCCACAACCCTCACAGGCGCCGCCTGGGCGGGCCCACAACAGAGGAGGGGGGCGTGGAATCCAGGGCAAAGCGAAGCAGAATAAACCCTGGGTAGCGGTGGCCTGGGGATGCAGAATCACCCCCAAGCTTGCAGCTAATACACGATCCTACAGCACTGGACTAACTAACCATTTCCAGATGGTTTCTGTGAGGTGGAGATCTCGTTTGACGATCCTTGCGATACCAGGTGACTGAACTCCAGGTAAGGTTTCTGGAACTGGGAGCCCTTCACCGTCGTCTTGTCGATCTCATCTCCACGGTCTGGCAAGGTCACAGCGAAGTTCCAATTCGCCTCCTCCTCCTGCCAGCTGCGTGTCAGCATCCAGATGCGTGTAGGGGGACTGGGGAAGGTAGCTAGGGCAGGAGAGGACATGTTGGCCGGTCAGGAGATGCTGTTTCAGCCCAAAAATCTTGGCACATCCAAAGGAGGTGATGGTCAGAGTGAGCTGCTTGCAGCGCTCACAAATGGCCATGCATGACGGCTTGACTAGTGACTAGCAGTTGCAGTTCTCCCGCGGACGCAAAACGAGCTTCAGCCCAGATTCATACGAGAAAATGGACCTTAGAAGACAAACCTCTGCTGGACATGAGGCTGGGATGAGACTGGGAGTGCAAGCTTGGATCGATCTGGGGCGCCACCAATGAAGACCTTCTTAGAGAGGGTGGAGCACCAGGTGAACGAGGGAGTCACGTTGATAGGGCAAACCGGGACAGTCGGACCATCGAAACCATCGAAACTAGCAGACAACCCACCTCCAAGTAGGTTTAGTATTAGCAGAGGGGGGGCACCCAACCTCTGGATTTGGGTCTTTTTCCCTTCTTCCAGGGGCAAAACCGAACGCCTGGAAGGTCTTCCGAATTTAATCCACACCCAAGTTGCTTCAACCCCAGCACGCACCATCACGGACCCCCAAACCCCGCGACGCGCCGCCTCGATGACCTTCCCGGCATCGGCCAACTTCAAGGCATCCGCCGGGCAAATGCGAACGCACAGCTCACAGCCGGTGCAGTCCCAAGGCGACACCTGACCCGGTGCAGTCCGAAGTCCTGACGTTCTGAGAACTGAAAAGAGGTTAAGGGAAGTGTCACCTTCAACCTGGAGCTTCCTGGCGCTCATTCTGTGTCACTTCATCCAACCGTGAAAGAGGCTTTTTGGTCTCAAAACAGGACCGGTGCAGCCAGGCAACTCGACCCACCGCGCATGAAAGTCGGCCCCATTCTGAGACATTCTGACAAGGGCTCTCTTCAATGTTTGGTCGGAAAGGGTTTGGGTGCAGTTGCTTGGGTTCATGTCGCCTTGAGCACTGGCTCACAGTGTGAACTCTAACTTTCCGCAACCAGCTGCCCAGGTATGTCTGAAAAAACGCTCCCAGCTCCCAGCTCCAGATGCCAGCATGCAGGCGCCTGGATTCGGTACTGGTAGTTATCCAGCACTCCACCGCCGATGGCTGCGCGGCTGCCCTCCTTGAAGTCCTGGACTTGCGCGAAGCGAAGTGCTAACAAACAAGTGGGGGTTGGGGTACCCGTTGAGGCCCACAAATGCTTGCTACGACGCAGAAACGGGCTTTAAATGCTACAAGCCCAAAGGACAAATCACCTAAATATCTTTGCTCCTCTAAGAGTCAATGGTATTGACAGTAAGAGTCGATGATGCTTCCTAAATTCCCAAAAAGACACGGAGACATGTCGTCACTGCACCGTCTCAGTAAAGAGTTGCAGTCCTTGGGTGCAGAGTTCAACTCCTGCTGAGTGAGCAGGAAGGGCCGCACCTGAGAGAATAAACATACAATAAGCAGGTTGCAGGTCCATGAATGGTCCAGAATCCAATCGTTGAGAACTGACAATCATGAAATGCCATGATTAAATACAGGAAAATAAGTGGTCTTCCATGCAAAAGAGTTGTTTTAAACAACGGTCGAAAAGCTAAAGGCCCAAGCACCCCCCTGACTGGCCACTGGCCACTCTGTTCCAGTGCGATTGATTCTAATCTTTCGGGCCCAGCGACCGCGGCGTGGGGGCAGATCAAGCTGCACTTGTTGCACTGGGTGCAAAGGTCCATGTCCACCTCAGCAACGAGACTTGAGCCCAGAAAGGAGCAGAGGCCCAGCAATCACAAACGCATTGTGCCGTGGCGGAACATTGATGATGAACAGGCACTGGATGTTTAGGCCATCCCCAAGACAAGTTTTGATTCCGTGGATTTCCTCTCTACTAGTGGTTTCCCTTTCCCCTCTTTGCAGGGTTGCCACTCGGTTCGGTTTGTGTCATGCCTTGCCTTGGGCACGTTGATGGCGATGCCGCGCTTCTCGTATTGGCTGGTGCCCAATGGCACTCGGCCACCCGGCACAAAGGTGCTCACCGGCAGGGAGTTGCCGTCCTCAGTGCAGCTATGAAACCGGCGGTTACCTTCCTCTAGACCAATATCGAATCCAAACTGTTAGACTGGACTGCTTTCTGCTAATAGTAGCCTACTGGATGAACTCCAGTGAATAGGGCAATAGGGCTACAAGCTTATCTCCCAATCACCCATCAGCATTCCGGCAATGACTTGCCCTTTCAAGACGCATGAGACCTGGCAAGAGATGGGAGGCACGCCCCGTCCCATTTTACGGAGCCAAGGGCTTTCCAAACGACACTGCTCTTCTCCATCTGCGGCAGCCCCCCTCCAGGTCACCCCATACCCGGAAGCCCAGCCGTTTCGCCCCACTGCCGGAAGCGTTCCCAAAAGAGCATCCAAGTTGTTGCAAGGCATTTGCACGTTGTCCGCGAACTGCTTCGGTAAGAGGTCGATCACCTTCCGAGGTCCCTTGGCCACCTCACCAGTGGCAGCGCCCGCCTGCGCGAGAAGAAGGGGGGGGTGCCGGGTAGACCACATGGGCTGTCCACCCCGCTCCATCCCCTACCAACATCCACCAAACCGCATGGCAGAGTGCATAAAGTCACTGCCCGGGCCGCTACGCGAGACACGATGCGAAAAAAGAAGAAAAAAGAAAGGGGCCCGGGAAGTGATACGAATTCCTAACTCACAAAACATACCAAAAGGTGGGCACATCTGAGGCACACGCCATCATCCGCGCTCCATCACCAGCTACGCGCTACGGTGTGTGCGTAGCGAACAAGAATCGCCCAGTTTCCGCGGCACCACCCCCCACCTCGCCGGGCACGGTGAGGGAGGCCCAGTCGCCGGGCACGGGCACCTCCTTGATGCCACTCACCGAGGCGTCTACTCCGTCGATGTTCATCTGCACCACCTTGTCACCTGCTCACGCGCGCGCTGGACGACCCAGGTCGACCGGCCTATAGGTCGGTGGTCGGTGTCGACCGGGACGATGGAGATGGGAAAGCTGAAGGAGGAAGCACCAAGCACGCGGTGTTGAAGAGGGAGGGAGGGAGGTGCGGAATCGTTGGCGACGACGAAAATGGAGTCCGTTAGAATGCTTGTCTCATGTCTGTCAGTGAAGCACACTGCCTGCCTTTCTTGCCATACATCTTCTTGATGCTCTTCTTCAGCATTTCAATGGCTTCCTCAAATGGCATGACCTCAGAGCAGTTTCAGCTCACAATCTACAGAGCGACACATGAACGACTAGTAAACTGCGTGGAAGTAGAAAAAGAATGCATCAACCCCAAGATCTCTGGCTGTGGGCGAAGCTGGGACTGCTTTTGGCATATGGTTGCACAAACCCACGTCTGTCTTTCTTACCCGATCAAATCCTCCCCATAACGGGGCCATCTGCACTAGGCCAAGATGTCACATCGCAAGGCTTCAGGCGATGTGTTTAGGCAGGCAAGTCTGCTTCATCACCTCCATCGGCGATCGCCCCCTAGGCAGCCCTAGCAGTTGCAGAAGCCTGCCATCCTTGACAACCGGATACCCAAGTTGTGACGCTGATACCAGAAACCTGGAATCCAACCAGCACGATACGTGCTGGTTGGATCACCAAGAACCGCGTTCCATTCCAAGGTGCTTCTTCCAACCCACTCCCATCCTCTCAAAGCTCCAAGCTACACCGCTGAGCTTGAAGAAGACGCTCTGCATGATCATGTTGATGCGCTTGCCCAGTCCCGCCTCGAGGACGGACCGACACGTGTTCGATGGAGCTGGCGTGCCGTCTGAGACTGGTGGTGTGGAGCATCTGACACCTCTTGAACGAGGTCGGCAGTTCTGCCACAGGGCTCTTCTGTGCTGCACTCTGCTGCACTGCCGCACTGGGGCCGAAGTTTTGTTTGCACCAGAAATTGCAGAAACGTCCACTGAAGAATCACTGTGTCTGTTCCAACTCCTGAAGATGTCCTAGAGGGTGATTGTGATAGCCTAGGCCTACGCATCTGTTTTGACATCATGCAGCCATGAAGAGCACTTAGAAAGAAGCGTCACTGAAGGGCTTGGAACTTTGGTATGAAAAGTCATCTGAAACTTTGTGACCATCGCACCAAGTCCTCAAAGACTTCGTGACGTACTTCCAAAAAAATATCATGGATCATTATCTTATATGTTTGCCTTGGGAAAAAAAAAATAGCTTTAAAAAAAATAGACAAAGCACTGCTGTTGTCAGGTAGTGATGTGTTCCATAGTTCCATAGCTACTGTTTTTCTCTTGTTTTTCTCTTCGCATGACCGGGGCGCCTTGACTGCAATCTGTGTTGCATCGATGATGTACAACTTCGCCTGGCCACGTCGGAGTCGACACTCATGACACTGTGGAGGGACAGTGGACTCAGGGCGATGGATCCAAAGTGTTGGTCTACAACCTAGCTTGCTGCCCAAGACATCTACATCTGACACTTCTGACAGATGCTGATTGCATGCGTTCGACTCTCACTTACTACGTTTCTTTCGTCTCTCTCTTTGCATCCACCTTCACCAACTTCAATCGCTGCAGGCACCTATAGACTCGCCAACCCCCACGCGAGTGGAATGCGAAGAGAACTCCCGCGCCTTCTTCACCGCCAAATCCCGACGCATCTTGGGAGGCAATTTGTCCTTGAGCTCATCCACCGACCAGGAGCAATTGATCACACAGACGCCATTGGGCTTCATGTACCGGGTCATGTCCTGAGAACGTCCCGTTGGGCTTGAGAAACGTCCCGCGATGCCCGTTGAGGAAACCACTCCCAGAAGAACTGCACGCGGCGATGTCGTTTGCACTTCAGCTTCGCTGGTTCTAACGCGGGATTTTCGGAAAGGCGTTGCGTTGCGGGTTCATCCTTCGCATCCGCTTCGGATGTGCATGTATGCGGGGTTGGGGAAAATGGTGGAAAAGAGAGGTGAGTCGAACCTTTACACCTCTTTAGTGTAGACGGTTGATCAATTTTAAATATATATATATAGAGAGAGAGAGTGTATTTATTTAACACAAAACCCCCAGGCCAGAAGAGGTTTTCCCATCCATGTCTGCGGTCTTTGTTCATCAAGCAACTGTGAGTCACTCTTGTACATCCGAGATAATGCAGGATCTTCTTCTGTCTACCTCGACACTTCCTTCTGATGCTTGTACTGTAATCCTTTTTAAGTTCCCTAAATTTGTAGTTCGTTTGGGGGTTACAGTCAATCCATTTGATGAGTTATATAATACTTCCCAAACGGCTTTTGAGGGTTCAAGTACTTGCAGAGCAGGGTCTACAGTCGCTTTCAAACAAAACAAAACAACCGACCAGCGACGTAGTTGGACACATAGCTGGGCTTGTGCACGGCCAGGTAGTCTGCGGCTCGCACATTGTACCTCCCGAGAAGCTGGAACTTCGAAGCTCAGGACGTGAGAAGCTCAGTGGCGACGTGTGGAGATAGGGGCCATGTCAAACCATCTACTGTACCATCCTGGACCGACCACCAGATCGCCAGATAATTACGGTGATTGTACAAGACACACAGGTGTTTGACCGTGGAGCATTCAGCGGTGGGGATGAAGACCAACCGTATGTCGCACATACCTTCTATTTCGCAAGCGATCTACAAACAGCTAGGGAGGGCTATGAAAACAAAGGGCCACAAATAAAAGCCACCTTTCGCCCCCCCTCCAGGGTCCAGATGCGAAATGAGAATCCGTTTTCCCCGCGGACAGCACGCCGACAACCGCGCGCTCCGACCGACAGGCCGGAGAGCTGGCGCTGGCGCACGGTGCATGGATGGGCTTCGGTCCAAAACGCAGGTGGCTGATCGTCACGCCGCCGCTCTTCTTGGCGTCGTACTCGAAGTAGGCCTGTTTTGGGCTGAATTGCGAGGATCGACCAGAAAATGGATGGTTTTTAAGGAAAACCATGGTTTCCGGTAGACTTTCCCGAAGTGAATCCAATTGAGCCTGGTGTTTTACAAAGGACCCAGACATGAGACCGACCAAGACATGCGGTGCGTGGATGGGTTCCCATCCCCCAGGCCCAGTTCTTCCAAGTCTTGGATTCCCAAGTGCTAAGAAGTGATGGGCGCGAGTTCCTCCCATGTTCATCACATCCGAGTTCTTCAGCGTGTGAAGTGGTGCGTGGAACAGCGTGTCGTTCACCACTAACACTGAGTGACCAGATCGTCTCAAGGAGCTATAAATACCTAGTGTATTATGAGCTATATATAGATACAACTATAGTATGTTTGGGGTCACTTCACTTTTCAATCACAGCCACATCCCATCTCCCCCCCGCCCTCACAGAAAACGAGGAAGCTGCAACAGAACTCTGGACACTTCAGAAACCTGCTATGCAAGGCCCACACTCAAACCACCATGCATCTCTCTCAATTCTCCACAGTTCTTCTTTCCGGCCAAGCTGTTTCCACCTCTGTGCCGGGTCTTCCCAACCCAAACACCCCACGTCGGTGGTCTCGTTCCGTCCGTGGCCCGCACCACCGGTGTGACGGCCCGCACCACCGGTGTCACGGCCTGCGCGTACAACTCGGTGCCCATGGCAATCATCTTCACCGCACTCTTGTTTGCGCCCACGGTGCCATCGGAGCCCAAGCCGTAGAACATGCACTCAGTGGTGCCTCAAACATCGGCAGAAGGGTCCCATTGTCCCATGTTTTGAACTGAGCATGGTCAGTTCGCCGCGTTCGCCTAGCGTCAAGCCATCAAATCAAGTTTTCCGAAGCGGTTCACCCGACAACCCCTCCCCCCACACCTCACAGTCCGCTGCCCAGTCCACCCGGAGTCCACCGCCCACCTTGTGGCAGGACGTTGAGCCACTCGCCGACCGGCAAGGAGAGGTGTGTGACGTCATCCACGATGCCCACCGTGAAGCGCGGCTTCGGGGTCTCCTGGCAGGACACTATGCCCACCATCAGCCAAGTTTGAGGGCAAGAGGGTTTGTGAGGTAGTCTGTATCGAAAGAAAGACTGCGTTTGGTAGGCAGAAGACCACTACCCTCTAGAAGCACTTACCGAAAGAGAAACCAAGGCATTCGAGTTGATCCATTAACATTATCGGGCTCAGATATCCTAATCTCTTCAAGGATCTTTCTTTGACTGAAACATCAAGCACTCTAGAAGCAAGCTGCTCATCCCCCCAATTCATCCCCATTCCAAGTCCAGCCGCGAGCAAGCTGAAGGTGCCTTCTTCAAGTTCTCATAGATGGAGAGCACCATGTTCGGAGTAAACTCTTTGGAACCCAATCCATATCGGCCTGACACCACAAGTGCAACGAGACCAGACCAGTTGAGACTCCACATGACACTGGAGAGACCGAAAAAGAAACCTACTGTACCAGTAGGGCTGTAAGTGATTCATCCGAGCCCGGAGCTGTTGACCCAAACCACCCCATTCTCCAGCGACCCCCAGCGACCCCATTCTCGGCCCGACAGACCGCGGGGAGTTGCGCGCCTCCGATGCAGACGATCTCTGCCCGGCCCATGGCCTTCAACGTGGTGGACACTTCCAAGAAGAGTGGCTCTCCCTGCGAGCCCTGCTCCTGGCGAACTTCCAGGACATCGAAGCAGGAGACCCTCCCAAAATTCCGCACCAAGTCCAGGTAGGTGGCCCACTTCGCTTCCGACCAAAACGGGGCCAAAGGGAGGAGCGTCCGCCACGCACGAGACCCGTCCTTGGTGCGGTCCAGCACGCAGATGCGTTTGCACGTCTTCGGAAGCGCCGCCATGAAGCGGTTGGCGTCCCATGGGCGGAACAAGCGGACCTTCAAGACGCCCACCTGGCCACGGAGCTGCACAACTGCACCAGGTTGCCGTGCTAACTTGGAGCTCGCGGTTCAGGAAGCGACCGGAGGCTTAAAACCAAGGAGGTCATGCGGTTTTGCTGAATATTGACCAATCGGAATGCTGATCTGTGTCGTTCAGAGTCGTTCACAGGGGGTTGGAAAAAGAACTCGGTCGAACCGGACGAACAGAGTGAACCAAACCCTAGAACCAAACGAAGAATCATAGGAACTTGGTTTTAAACATCACTTCAAGCGCTCCATAGGGAGTGTAGTTACTGTAGTTGCTCCATTCCATAGGGCCAACTTTTAGCTTTCAGGGTGTCCAAAAACCTGACTCGACCTCCCCCCCATAGCCCGTGAACCAAGACATCAAGGTGCCTTCCAGAAATCCAAGGCTTCTGGGGAAACCAAAGCCATCGTTCTGCATCTACCAATCTCCCTGACATACCAAGTGGTGGATGGTCCATTGGACAGGTCAAATGGCTGGAATCTGGCCTGAATCCTCAACATATCCAAAAACACCCAAATGCCCAAATGCCCAAATCCCCTCAGCTCGACCCACCCCCCCTGCGACCTTCTCACCCTTCTCCTGCAGGTACGTGGCCGTCTCACTGCAGGTCACTGCGCCACTGCCCATCACCACGATGACGTACTCCGCATCCTTGTGTCCTGCCCCGGCTTTCCAACGCACGGAGGACAAACATTTCTTCGGGCACGAGAGGGGGCACATCTTCAGGTGTGTCCGTAAAGGCAAAAACGACCGGCCAAAAGCGCCTTCATAGGCATAGAGGGCATAGTGAACTCCCGTCTTCTGCTCCACTAGCCTGTGGAGGGCTACGCCACGCTGTTGAAGTGAATTCTGCCAGTTACAGTGCAGCCCTGCGAGTGGCTTTGAGTCAGGCTGCCAGCTATGCTCTGAACCGAACCGGGGAATCACACACACCTGGCGACTCATGCCATCTACTACCTCCCAGTCAGGAGTCAAGTAGGACAGGAACCCACGTACTGCCATGACGCTTGGACTTCGCTTCGAAGAGATCTGCCAGGCCATCATAGAAGGTGTTCCCGGCCTCACGTCGCCAGGAAAAAACGCCCCCACTGTGGGCGCGTGTCTCGGGTCAGTGTTTACATGTGTACATTGCTGGCTTGTCCCTTCCAAAAAAAAATCGAGAAACTCGAACAAAACACGGAAACAAGAGAATGGTTTGCTCCAAGAATCGTCTGATCCATTCCAATCCACCCCTAAAAAGCAGCCAGCAGCACACCCCCTCCCCCTCCAAAATAACACCCCAGCCGCATCCCATCCTCTGCCCCATCGCACTGTGCCAGCACTCGCGCCAGCACGTGGGCTCCTGCTGCGTCCCCCGCGCCTCGACGCATTGGAAGAAGATGTCCGGTCCCTGAGAGGTGCCCTGCACGTGGGGGTGGCGAGGATTCATCGCTAGGTCGTGGTGCTCCTTCACGGCATCCCAGTTGATGAGCCTCAAAACGGCTTTTTCGGTGCCTGGTCATCCCACCTCCCCATGGGAACGCTTGCTCCTCGTCCAAGTCACTGCTTCATGGTGTTGTAATCGATCAACTTCACCTTGTTCACCTTCACAGCAAGCAAACTGCACTGCAACCATGCCACGGTCTCGGGGCCCGAGGGCGGGCGAGTGTCCTCTTGGTCAACTCAACGGTCTGTAGAGTCTGTAGAGGCCTCTTTGCTTAGAATATGATGGGTATCCCGGCTGAAACACTGTCCCTGAAGATAAAACTAAACTTCACTGCAGACAGTTATACAGTTATACTGTAAGTATACAGTATACAACAACTGATCTGCGTAAATGGCACTGGCACCCAGACCGAAGCAGAAGCACTCACTGGCTGGATTTTCCTGGACTCTACTAAACCACAAGAATCCCTGCAACCTGTGCCCTCCACATGCTGCTCCGCAAAAAACAACGCGCCTCGTGGCTGGTGCGAAAGCCATCGAAGAAGTGCTGCACGGGGACGCGGCGTTCCATGGAGACCAAATGCGCCACCAGCGCGTTGTACTGCACCATCTCCACGCTCTCCGACGCCAACATCGCCCTGAAGACAGGCGGCGGAGGAAACACTCAGCAGCGTGGTTGATCCGCAGTGGGCTGTGGCACTTCAAAACCCTGTCACACCCAAAAAGAAAGCTAAAATACAAGTCCATCCAAATCATTTCCAATCCCGTATATTGTTGCCACTATATAAATCCGTTCCTTTGACCTTGACCAAGGCGCCATCCGGTGGAGCGGCAGGCCATGACGTCCTGATGGTCTCCGAAGATGGACAAGGCCTGCCCAGCCAAGGCACGGGCGGCCACGTGCATCACCTGAGGAGGCACCGCGGATCGGCTCGGCTCCACCCGGAGAGCTCAGAGGATCCGTTCAGCTGAGGTGTTCGCTGAGGATCCCCAAAATCCACCATACCACCAACCAACAGCGTCATTGGTCGACCTGTCGGAAGCTCCAGCGCTTTGTGCTTGTCCTCGTTTGGTCGAGTTCAGAGATTCAACTGCTGAGCTGATAGAATTCGGATTCTGAGCTCAAGGGTCGATGGCCAGATTTTGTGGGTTTTTGGGGGGTCCAGAAGCATCCTCAGACGGTACTTTCATCTTAAAGACCATCCGGAGGCACCCTGAAAAGAGAAACACTGAAACGGTGTTCCCATTGTTGGGTGCTGTTGGAACATTCTTGCATGATAAAAAATACACCCTAATTCCTCACCCTTCGTCACCTGAATCATGGCAGCCAAAAGCCTTCTGTGGCGCCACTGGGGCTCCGGACACATGGCAACAGCTCGCCGGCAATCTTGTACATGTTGGGAATCATCAACAGCAGTCCTTGACCTCAAACACATTCACAAGCTGAGCGACGAGCTGTGAATCCACGTTGCACGGCAGCAACTCCGCCCATCCCTCCACCCATCGCAGACACGCACACCTTCTCGCTTGCAACAAAGCAGCTGGCAGTGAAGGTGGTGGAGAAGGCACCGGCCTTCAAAGCCCCGTGCAATGCGCCGGCAGCGCCCGCCTCGCTCTGCATCTCGGTGACACTCAGCTTCTGGCCGTAGCAGTTGATGAGCCCTGGACGCACGGCACGGTCACCGTCCCGACTTCCACGTATTGGATGTGGAGTTGCTGGACAGGTTCGACTGGTTCCACACTCAAATGTGGTTTTACAATAGGGAGATCCGAGATCCCTCGAACTGGGAGGTCTTCCTATCTTTACGTCCTGCGTTTTCAAGTCTTCATGTCCAAACACGTCTGGTCTCTCCTTGAGCAGCCCATTCATCAACCATCTCGCCCATGGGCGAGCTCGGGGTGATGGGATAAATGAAGGCGCAGTCACTGAGGGCATAGGCCACATGCGCTGCCGCCTGCTGGACAATTCCGGCAAAGGGGAATCTGGTGGATGAAACTACCGGATGAAAGCCTGGGAAGATGTAGTTGTTGGATCAATAAACAATTATACAATACTGAATGTGATTGAATGTGGTTCCATTGGAAATCCCACTTCACTCCACCTGGAAACGCACTACAGTTATTACCTTCACAGCATGCGGCACCCGCTGCTGTTCCCTACCTGGTTGCCATCGATGCAGGCAATGGACTTCTCAGTGGGCTGGATCACATCGGTATCCGCGCACCTGCAGCACCGCCAATCTCAGCACCACCAAGTGGGCAGGTGAATTGGCCGATAGACCTCCTCGCAGTAGCAAAAAGACCTGAAATCTGACTAGTGACTAAATTGTGACTAGATGCTACTCCACGTTCCATTCTTGTGGAGGTTTAGCTTCCCCTTTGGCAAAAGCCTATTGTCACTTAGTGCTACTGCCGAACTGCAAACCGACGGGTCACTTCTTCGTTGATTTGGGGAACCTCCGCCTATTCGTGCTTTGGTGGGGATTGTCGCCTCTGCCTCGAAATCCTCGAAAAGCACCAAATAAGAAAGGATAAAATCAGCTTACTTACGTATTTGAGCATGTGTGTTGGTTTTTCCGTCGAAATCCCCACAACCCAACCCAGCCGATGTTCTTCGACTGGCGCCGTTGAACTCCACGTCCCCCGCAGCGGCGCTTGTGTAGCGTTTGGGGACCATCTCGTCCACATCGTGTGCGGAGGTTGCGGGGTTCTCCGCCGCAGGGTGGATCGGTCAAAAAAATAACAGAAAAACTTGGCAGGCTTGTGTAAGAATCCTGATGGAGATAGACTAAATGGCAGGCTTAGAGCAATGATCGAGTCTTGCTTAAATCATACCCACCAAGCTTCTTCAGGACATCTGAGGAAACACCCTGAGAATGCAAAGCCAAGCCATTCTGGCTGCCACTGCAAAGCCCACCCTTCAAAATCATTCCATCCAGCACTGATTAGTTTGCTCGTCCTCATGCTGTTTGACTGATGTTCTCACCAGTTGGTTGTGTGCAACCTTGCGTTCACTCCAACGTCGCGCCCAAACCCGGCGCCAAAGCCAGCGCAACTGCGCGCGCCCCAGCTCAACCAACCACCACCTGCACCGCAACAAAAAGCTCGGTGGCCCGAACTGATGGACGATGGTCTTGTTCTCAGCTTGAAACATCGCTCGCTGCACCTGCCGTTTCACGTCCACCCCGGGGTTTCACCCATCGACGTCGATCGCGCGTCGCGCGCCGCGAAAGCCATCGGACCAGTGAAGAAGGACCAGTGCGTCTCTTCATCCCCCAGAGATGAAGGAAAGAAGAAGTTCCAAAATGGCACGTGGAACTGGAACCAGACTTCATGGCCCCCAAATATGCCACAAAATCTGCAAATATCATGTCCGGAGGTCGTCTACCACCCAGAACTTCAATGCCCCCAAAAGTTCCTCACGTGATACCCGCAAATCCCCACCCTACCAGACCCGGAAAGCTCGCAGTCTTGGCAGCTTGGCACCTCCTTGGCTTTCAAGAACTGCTCATACTCCACGTCTGCTGCACCGGTGCCCGCACCCAAGGGTTGGAGCCGCTCAGGGGCTTCCGACTGGCGGTCTGGGTGCAGGAAGGCATGCAGCAAACCGCCGTAGGGACCAAAGGGAGTCGTCCTCAGGCGGTGGGTGGGGTCCCGCTTCGGTCGGCCGTGGTCCCGCTTCGGTTCTTCGTTCAGCCAAGCTCATAGCCGGTCACACTCCGATGCCCCGTGAGCCAGAAACTGGTTCAAAAAGCGAGCGACCAGCGAGTTCACCACGCCACTCGATCTAGTTCTTCTCTTCACATACTCCTCTGGCACATTCTAACCCTAGTCGGGGTTGCAAAAAAGAGCAACCGCACGGGCACTTTGCCCCTCAGAAGAAGTGCTAAAAAGACTGCCACTTCCCTCTTCACACAACTGAGGCTTCGGCTGCCCACGGATCGCCATCACAGATCGCTCGATCGATGTCGCACACGGGCGTCGTCCGCTGGTTCGCTGCGTTGAAACGCGTTGGTTCGCCAAAATGCTGCGTTTGAGCCACAAAGTTGCGGAGAAACAGTTACAATCACCAGGTTTTGACTCCCGCATAGGTATATACATCCCTGCAAGCTGCAACCGACAACCCTTTCAAGAGTCCTTACTATGCTGGACGACCTTGTGCTCAGGGAGGGGGCTGCACTCATGTTGATAGACTCATTGGAATGGAGATAGACTCTTTACACGGTCCATAGATCAACCCACAGCTAATGCCCGCAGACTCTGTTTGGCTCGCTGGTGCGATACTGGGCCAGCCGAAGGCTGTTCGAAGGCAGTGTCCTACACGGTCCGATCAACCCACAGCTGCCAGCAGCCCACCCATTTCGCCTCGAGGCCATACGAGAGAGCCGAAGGCGGTACAGCGTGTCCTCGGTGCGGTGTTTCACCGCTTTAAAACCAATTCGCGTCCAGCGGAGTCCAGAGTGTGATGATGAGCTCAGCATGGAAGAACAACACGAGGAGATATGCCCAACCGCAAAGTTGCGCAGCGTCAATCCAAAGCCGTTCAACTTTTGGCTTGTCCAAGGATATGTC
>CAXAMN010025951.1:640634-651254 GCA_963970005.1 Durusdinium trenchii
GCGTCAATCCAAAGCCGTTCAACTTTTGGCTTGTCCAAGGATATGTCTGATTGTTTGACGCTTTCAGCTCCTGTCTGTGGAACAGGGATGAAGCCGAACTTCGCTGGCCAGGAGTTCAGCAGGTAGAATTAAGAGATAAGTGTCACATGAAAGATACAGGTCAAGGCACCACATGCTGGGTTGCTGGGTGCCATGAGCGTTCAAGTGCAGCTGCACTCCAAGCACAACATGATTCATGGAAGAGGGAGCAAAGGCCGCCTTCTCCGCAGTGGTAGCAGCCAAGCTGTCAAACAATCGAGCTGTCCCCAGGCAGCCACTACTTCTGCAGCGTATCCTACCAAAAGCGCGAAAGCTTTCCAATTAACCGTCATAAGTTACTATGGCACTCTGCTATCCATTGTTCAACGATCTGCTTTCTTGCTGCAAGCATGGTGCCGAAACAAGAGCTTGGCATATTCATCGGGGGTTCCTTCCTGGCCACGCATCCCTTGGCATTCAAGCGAGGAATTGATGCACAAGTCGCCTCAAGGATACAAGAAAACAGGTAAAAATCTTCTGAACAAGTCACTGTCCACCCGACATTCTGAAAGAGTGGCATGGCAACTGCCTCCAACATGTGTGAGATGAGCTCGGCATGGTCACAGAGCCTGGAAACATCCAGTACGCGTTATTTGGTTGATCCGCCTTCGCCTGATGTCGCTGGTTCTGCGACTTGCTCAGAGCCCAACTTGACAAAGCAAAAATTCTGACAGCTCAAAAAATACAGTTTTTATGGTTTTTGTGTCAGATGAGGGGTACCCCTCTGAGATAGGAAAGCAGACAGTAACTTTTTAAGGGAATCGTTTTTCGAGAGTTCCACACATGTAGAAATTCCTTGGATCACTCCTCACTACTTGGTCGTCCAATACGAGAAGTTCACCATGAAGTTTCACACCACAGGCATGGTGGGCAGTTGGAGCCCTTCTGATTTGGAAGGGCTTCACCTCCAAAGCATAGAGGGTACAAGGTACAGCCAGGCTCCCAACCACAGGCTCCTAGCCTGACGCTGAAAAAACCTGAAAAACACCACTACGGTTCGTCCAAGGCCTGACCCTTGGTTGAGGGCTGAATCCTGCTGGCAGCAGATGATGTGCACTTTAAGATGAACAGCAACGCTTGCTCCTGGCATGATGTCTGGCATGATGTCTGTCATGATGTTCGGCAAAAGAATCAAGAGTCCTCAAAAATGTAGGATATTGTTGGTGGCGAAGTGGCCACGGGTTCATGGTTGAAAGTGACGAATTTCTACTACTAGAGGATGACGATGATGATGATGATGACGACGATGATGTGAATCTAATTTGCACAAGGAAGCATCGAAGTCAGCACAGAATCAGTTGAATTTCCCAGTGCAAGCTGAGTTGTTCTTTTCTTTGGCCAATGGAAAAGGCAGGTGGGAAGATTGACAAAGTTAGGTTCGAGTCAGGTTCGAGCGATTAACTTCAAACTCACACTTTTGCTGAAGGACCTCCTAACTCTTCCAACTTATCGCACGAACGGAGTTGGAGTGATTTCGAGGTCTGTCATGAACGTTTGTCGCCCAAGGCATTCACGATGGCAATGTCTAAGGCCAGCTGAATCGGGACATGGGCCGAGGCGTTCATGCGCCATCCGGCGTCCAACGCCCTTGCATGGTGCTCAAGCGCATCTGCAGGCCGCCATCCCGGCCAAAGGCCAGGAGTGTCCAGATCAGGTGGCTGTTTCAGATGCAAGCATGATGGACAACTACAAACAAATCGACGGCGGTTGTCCAACAAAAGTCTTCCCTTACATCTTCTTTCGCCTGAATGTCCCTGCCACTTTCACAACTGATCTAAATGACAAGTGTTCCTTTCGCGCAAGCCTCATGCAGCTCTCTTGTGGAAATCAACGTTGAAGTATCCCACGCATATGGCAGTCAAGCACTCCCAGCTGAGAGTGTGTAAAATGTTGCGTGTGTCTATGTTGGTGCTGCAAACATTGGCATACATGTCTTTCCCCGTCCAATCGCCGGCCTTTCCGAACGGCAGTTGGCCTTTTGCGGAATCATTCTGTTGAGCTTTCAACAAAATTGTCGGACGGACATTAACGGACGACTCCCACATCAAATTCGACCCATGTCCTCTGCTTCATGCATGGTTGTTCGCATCAACCGTCTCAAGAAGGCTCCAAAGAAAGCGGATGAAAACGGTTGAGCACCTCATGCGCTTGCAGCCAGCACATCCGCTCGCGGCTGAAGAAGAAAACCTCTAGCTTTCGGTTTGTTGCAAAGAAGAGAACCTTTTAATTTGAGCGGGAAGTCTGATGTTGGCCTTTATTCAGCCCAACAAGCTGATTCTTCGTACTTAATAAACCTGCACAAACAATCAACTTCGACAGTGGCCCGCACACTCCGTTTACACTGTCGTCATGTGCTTCATCTCGGCACCAAAACTGTTCTTCCTTCTCGTGAGCAAGTGCTCAGAAGAACACCCTGCCCTACCGAAACCTCTCCGTGAGGCTTGTCAAGTTTTCCAAGGAGGATCAGACTCACCTCCAGTATCCAGAAACTCATGGAATAGTAAACACATCTGTTTCAGAAGGTAAATCGGTCATGTCACATGGTATTTTTGCGGTTTGTGTGCTGAGACAAAGAACAGAGGGCTCTACCGATCTTGCCCCCCGTGGTTTTGGGGTATATAGACCTTGAGGTACAAGGAATCAAGGTCTCAATTGTTGCTCTTCCTTGCTGCAACTGCACGGAACTCATTCAAGGCTGCAAAGCAAAGGCGTGTCCGGCTGAGGTTGGCGACAGGTCTGCGCATCACACTGGACCACCACAAAGTACCTCAATCGAGCATCAGAATTCCCATGAGCTGCACGACAAAGTGCGCTGACATTGCGCTGACATGCTCGTCTGGGCTTACGTCCTCCTCAGCCTGTCCAAGCTGGTTCGAAGGCTTTAGGTGGCAAATGCCGTTTGGTCTGGCCTTTTGTGAATCCCTCCCACGACGTTGGCAACATCAATCAATCAATCAATCAAGCGGAAACCATGGATTTGCCTACAGAAGTTTGAAACATGGGCAGTTCCAAACAATTCCCACCGAACGACTGCGTGCCTTTCTGCAGTCTTTACGGTTAGAGACGACAGGGATCATTCAGCAGTTCGGTGGATCATTAAGCCAGAAAACCGAACATCAAGTTGGTCTAACCAACTTGCCAACTCGGACGTCATTCTTCAATGACCACCTCGGACACCTTCGGTTCATGGGAAGTCATGTGCGTCTTCCACTTGACTTGAACCTCCCGCTCCAAACCCGTGCGGGCACGGGCCCTGTAGATTTACCTGGCTAAGTTGGCTCAGGTGCACGTGTCTAGCTTGCGGTTCGGCACTGCAAATAGGTGCAAGCAGTGAAGAAGAGGGTCTCCTCATTTCGGCTGTGAGGACTTCAAGTTGAATCTGCAGCCGACCTGAGATGCCAGTCGCGCCGACCTGGAACCGTGAGATACGTTTCTTCCAAAAGCCCGTGGACGATCTTTAAATAGCGATGCCCTTGTGGCGTTCTTAGCTTCTAAGAACGAAGACTCATGCCTTGCTTCCAAAGTGGGAACTTCGCTTCTACAAACTGCGTGGTGGCTTCCACAGGCCAGGTTTCTGCGGAGCCTCTTCCGCGCATACAATCGTATACAATGATACGGTTATCACTTTTGTGGTGGACCTTGTCGTTTTACAGAGTTTCGTGGACAAACCTACCCCATTCTGCAACAGTGGTATCCGCGAGTTTTGATCGTGGCTCTACCATCTTAGATGCAATTAAGAGATGGCCTGGAAATCCCTCCCCGATCTCTCCGGATGTTGTCCTTTGTGTAGATCCATGTCGCCCCATGACCTGTTAGGAAGACCAGTTGAAATGAGTTGGGTCTTCCTAACAGGTCATCTTTGACACAATCTTCCCAGGTCGTCTTTGTCCTTTGTGGGTCGACAAGTTCGATAAGTGGCAACCTTTCACCAGACAATCTTTCTCTTCGACTAGACGACCCTTTTGGGCAGAAAACCAGCTGCAGGTCTGGCTTATCCATATGGGGCTTTTGGTATTCCAAGGGCCTGGCCGGCCTGGCCTTTGGCTCCGCCAGTTGGTTTTGCGGTTTGTGCCTGCCACGTTCAGGCACTTGTCCCATGCGCTGATAGGGGCGTGATCTGTCACCATACAAGGGTACAAGGATATAAGGAGATAAATACAAATGCAAAAGACTGCTCAAATGTAGTTGCAAGTGAGATCTGCCAGGAGGAAAATGCTCACTTCTGCGAGCCTCCCCGGCAGGGGCGTTCTCCAATCTTCTCCAAGTGCAGTTTTGGCTTTTGCAGCCACACTGGGGTTGACAAGTTGGTTAATCGTGCAATTAGTGAAAGCAACACTGATTGCATACTGGGACTTTACTGAGGGAGCCGATGCTGCCAGCCAGACTCCGGTGTCTCAATCAAGAAACTCTTTGAGCAAGCCATAACCAAGCAGACGTGTTGAATTGCAAAACATGTGCCTCATGAAATGGCTGCCCATCTATCACGGGGCTGCTCCAGGGCTGCTCCAGGTGGCACAAAGACCCATCGCTGTCTCGGATCCAGTGCCCGATCCACGCTCCTTCCCGCTCACGAGGAAGCCAGGAAGCGCTTTTCAGCGGCCTCTGTCAACGAGGAAGCGGGCACTGATCGTCTTCATTCCACAGGAGACCAGCAGGGTTGGCGAAAATTCTAGAAAACATGTTGAACCACGGCACTACAACATAAGTGGCAAGTGTGGGTTTACACCAGGGTTGGAAATATTGCCTTCGCATGTTCTGGGTTTGTGAAAATCGCTGAAGGTACTGGCTGGCTGCCGTCCCCCTCACTGAGGTCCAGCATTGCACCATGTCTTTGACTTGCAAGAAGCGAAAGCAACACTGGTTGCATACATGGGGACATTACTGAGGGACCCGGAGCCAGAATCCAGTTTCTCAACCGAGAAACTCTGCAGGCAACAACCAAGCGAACGCGTCGAATTGAAGAACATGTGCTTCATGAAACGGCTGCAAGTCCATCAACGTTGTTTTCATCCGAACTTGTAGTGTTTCATTGGCCCTGACCAGGAGCTAGAACCCTGCCGGGAGAACAAGGAACAAGTGTAAGAAAACTACAGCAGTTTCCTGGGAAGGACCCATGTACAAGAGGGAGGTCAGCATTCCACCCTTCATCCAACTGGCTTACACAAAAGTTTGTGAAAACACTTCAAGTCTTGAGGAGAGTCCCTCCAATCGGTGAGACATCCAGCTGTCTCCTTGCAATAGTGGCGCCGTGCACCAAAAAGGTGCGGTTTTTGTCGACTCCCAAACGAACAAACACCAGCTCAGTGTCAGCCTTTGAGCTCAGTGTGAGACTGCTTGGAGGCCGATCATCTTGGACAAAAGGCGTTCCACCCACCATCCCGGCGCCGTCCGTGAGAGATCAAAAGCGTTCCTTTGCTGCTCCGTGTCTCAACAGATCCAACAGAGACATGCTCGCCCCAGGGTTGGAGCTTTTGACCGTCGCCTTTGGCCATCACCGAGTGACCCGAGTGACCCACAACCCGCAGTGACCGTCGTGACCACCCGAGTCTCCGAGTCCTCCCCTTCGTCGCTGCGGTGTTCTGCGGGGTCCCCGAAGCACAGCAAACCGTCGTTTCACCTTCGTCTCGATTCAGAGCGCGTGGAGTTCGAATCCGCACCCGGCTGCCGGTGCAGGTGGTATCCTTCCAGAATGGTCCTCCAGGTGTGAACCAAAAATGCGTTCGGAATTGTGATTGATTGCACACTGGTCATGGTGTGAGAGCTTGATGGCGGCGAAGAAGCCTCAACGCTGTATCAATCAATGTTAGTCAATGTCTGCAGGTTGCATCTAAATCTGCTGAGAAGCCGAGTAGCAGCTAGTAATTGCTCAGTCTACACTCATGCTGCCTAATACCCTTAGCAACCACAGTACCACAGTACGCAGGCACTACGGAGTCACCTCAATGAGCGAGTATGGCCCATGGCCCATGGTCATCAAGGGGATCCGACAGATCTTTTTAAAACAAAGAAGTCACAACAAGCACGGGCTTAAAGAGTTCAAGGAGGTTCCTGCAGGATTCTCTCAAGTCAACAAGTACGGTCCTGGCTCAACCCCAACGAGGCACGACTTAAGAGTTGTGCCGGCTGCATGGCTGCGCCACACAGACCAGAAACGGCTGTTGAGACGCCTCAGGTGTCGATGTTCAGAATGGCTTGAGAACTCCGAAGACTCACTGGAAGGCTTTGAGCCAACTTGCCCGTTCTCAGTGCAAAGTTCTCTGAAGTCGAAGTGCTTGATTAACGGACTGCTTGACTGGGTACACAAATCTGCAGCTGCTTAGAAATGGCTGGAGACTTTGTGCTCTTGCAGAGCCACAAACGCTGCTTTAGAAACTGCATTTTGTAAAACAATCCAAATCTGCAGTGAGGAGCTGCAGGGGAGAGAACTCCTCGTTCAGGTAGCAGCCATTTGGCAACCTGATCGAGCTGTTCAAAAGGCGCTTTGACCACCGAGCCGAGTTTGGCGTAAAGGATTTCAACTGGACTGCCTGGACTGCCTTCTCTCAAGGGAAAGAAAACTGGTCTGGAAACCCACAGCCTTGGGTCTTTCGCTGAAGCTGAGCACGTTCCAATCATCAGGTGTAAGGTTGCTACAGGTGTAGCTACTTGGTGTAGCTACTCTAGTCAAGGTCAGCGGGAGAATCGGGCTGACAGTCCAAGGTGGTCAATGATTGTCAATGAGCTATTCAGGCACCCCAAAACAGAGATTCTTGGGAGAAGGGACAAACGGAGCCGTTGCCTCCAATTCTGACCATGGGTACACATGTAGAGTTTCTGTCATGCAAGTCTAGAGTTTAAATTCTTCTGACCTCAAAAATGGAACAATGGTGGGATGGGCAGCTTCTACTTATCAGATCTTATCGGTGCCTTGTTGGGGATATCCGCTCATCTTTGAAACCTAAAACTCAACCAGCCTCAAAGCCAGAACATGTAGGCCGTGACAGAAGCTCACGTCCAAAAAAGTAGATGCCATATAAAGTACACATACATAGTTGAATATCAAAGACCTGGTCCTGGTTGTCCTTTGAGCTTGGATGGTGCACTACAAAGTCTGCCGTGAGGCCAAGCTGCTCTCCTTCTGCAAGCTCTGCAGTTCACGGTCGGCGTGATCAGCTGAAAGGCCAAATGTCCGTCGTGCCAGCAGCATCGAAACGAGAACGGCCTGGAACAAATCCTCTTGTCAAAGCATGCACTCACTATCACTGCTATCGTTCGTCTAATATGCAATCATCAGCAAAACCGAGAAAAAGAAAACAAACAAAACAAAGTTGACCAGTTTCTGCAGTCTTACATTCTGGTTTTTATATGATCTCAACTCACGGGGCAAGTTGTCTGTCCCTTCAGACAATAGCCAAGCCGAATTGGCAAAAACCATACTCCTTGAATCTGTTGGATCACAATGGCAGAAACAGAAATTCACATTACAACTTTTCGGGTATGTTTCCCCCTGATTCTCCACCAAACCTACAGCCAAGTCTGTCACCTTGTTAAAGCAATGCAATCACCGAAACCCCCTTCCAATCAAAACTCTTCCACATTTGACTATAATGCAAATTTTGATTTGATCTAGATGGCCCTCCAAGTTGATGGGAATCATCTTGGCAAGCCTCCAAAAGGAACACACAAGGGCGACTGGGACTTGGAACCTTGCACATCTGCCGGTCTTCTCTCCACGTCCCTCGTGTCCAACGTCCCGCCTCGGCGAACCACCTGAAGGCAGAACGTGTGGGTGAAAAGGGATTTCTGAGTGAACTGGGGGGGATCAGGCTGTCACTCTCCTCGCTAATGATGTTGTAGGGACCTCGGTCCTAGAAAAATGTGATCAAGCATTGAAGCATCACTAAAAAGCCCTGTTGCGGAGATCAGGAGACACCCAACCCTCCAACCCTGATGTGGCGCGCACGAAACTACAGCGGTATAGACGGTATAGATTGGGTCTATATGTCCTAATACCTGTAACAGTGGATGATGATGGTTAGTAAAGGCCTTGTGATTGTTTACTGACTGTTAAAAGGTAATAGGATAGACCCAAGGTATAGACTCCAAATAGAATGCTGCTCACACGCCCCCACACTCACACGCTCGCGAAATACATACGGAACTGAATGCCTCATGCCACACGGCAACCTAGGTGAAAAAATGGCCTGAGTAAAGTGCGTATAAGGAGGTCTAAACACCTTGAGGCTTGCAGGTCCAAAGGCCCAAACATCAAGGTTCGAAAAATTCCAAGGAGCATCGAAAAGAAGTTGCTCAAGACAAAATTCACAAAATCCATCAAAGTTCGACTCGAACGACGAGTGCGTGACTGCAGAACTCATTAGGACTTACGTCGACCTGGTATGCCTGACAACAGCCTGAGCCATTGGAGTCTGTGTGTTCTCAAGCAGGTACAGGATCAGGATCAAGCGTCCTTGATCCCCTCCCATCTGTGATCATAGCTTTGTTGTGTGCAGTACATCACAGATGCTGCACGTCCCTGCTGAACAAAAGGAAGGAAGAAACACCTAAAGGTGACCTTTCAATCCAAGGTGTTCACACACACAAGAAACACACAAGAAACACATTGGTTTATGAAAAACACCCCATAGAAGAACAAGGCATGTCTTGTCTTTCACCTAGACCCAAGTTGCAATCCCATGGGTTGTGCCTCCCCACTTGTCTCCCAACGCGCTTTGTGCGGCTTGCCAGCCACTGCAGTCCTGTGTCCCAGGCTGCTTGTGCTCTGCTGCTTTTCTTTTCCTGCTTGTTTTGAAGACTGTCACAAAAGAATGTTTCTCGTCAACTGAGTTTTAATTTAGCATTGGGCCGGGATCCATTGACTTTGGAAACCCTCTCAGGTGGTTGAAGTAAAGCTGTTTTGAAGACTGTCACACGCACCCTGGCATCGACACCCTCTCAGAATCTCTTCACATACTCCTCTGGCACATTCTAAACCCCAGTCAGGGTTCCAAAAAAAGAACTACCGCAAGGGCACTTTGCCCCTCAGAAGAAGTGCTAAAAGGACTGCCACTTCCCTCTTCGCACAACTGAGGCTTCGGCTGCCCACGGATCGCCATCACAAATCGCTCGATCGATGTTGCACACGGGCGTCGTTCGCTGGTTCCCTGCGTTGAGACGCGTTGGTTCGCCAAAATGCTGCATTTGAGCCACAAAGTTACAAAGTTGCGGAGAAACAGTTACAATCACCAGGCTTTGACTTGGCACAAGCTTAGATCAATCCCGCATAGGTATATATACATCCCTGCAAGCTGCAACCGACAACCCCTTCAAGAGTCCTTACTATGCTGGACGACTGTGCTGGTCCTTGTGCTCAAACAAGAGGGCTGCACTCATGCTGATAGACTCATTGGAATGGAGATAGACTATCTAAACGGTCCATAGATCAACCCACAGCTAATGCCCGCAGACTCTGTTTGGCTGGCTGGTGCGATACTGGGCCAGCAGAAGGCTGTTCGAAGGCAGTGAAACCACTGTGAAACCAATTCGCATCCAGAGGAGTCCAGAGTGGCGAGATGAGCTCAGCATGAAGAACAACACGAGGAGATATGCCCAACTGCGAAGTTGCGCAGCGTCAATCCAAAGCCGTTCAACTTTTGGCTTGTCCAAGGATGTGTCTGATTGATTGACGCTTTCAGCTCCTGTCTGTGGAACAGGGATGAAGCCGAACTTCGCTGGCCAGGAGTTCAGCAGCTGGAATTAAGAGAGAAGTGTCACATGACAAATACAGGGCGAGGAACCACATGCTGGGTTGCTTGGTGCAATGAGCATTCAAGTGCAGCTACACTCCGAGCACAACATGAAGAGATTCATGGAAGAGGGAGCAAAGGCCGCCTTCTCTGCAGTGGTAGCAGCCAAGCTGTCAAACAATCGAGCTGTTGCCAGGCAACCACTACTTGTGCAGCGCTTACTAACAAAAGCACGAAAGCATTCCAATTAACCGTCATAAGTTGCTATGGCACTCTGCTATCCCTTGTTCAGCGCTCTGCTTTCTTGCTGGAAGCATGGGGCCGAAACAAAAGCTTGGCATATTCATCGGGGGGTCCTTCCTGGCCACGCATTCCTTGGCATTCAAGTCGCCTCAAAGATACAAAAAACAAATAAAAATCTTCTGAACAAGTCAGTGTCCACCCCGACATTCTGAAAGAGTGGCATGGCAACTGCCTGCAACATGTGTGTGATGAGCTCAGCATGGAAGAAACACACGGCCAAATATGCCCGACTGCAATCCTGCGCGCGTCAATCCAAAATTTGTTCAGCTTTTGGCTTGTCCAAGGATATGTCTGACTATTTGAGGCCTTCAGCTCCTGTCTGTGGAACAGGGATGAAGCCGAACTTCGCTGGCCAGGAGTTCAGCAGCTGGAATTAAGAGAGAAGTGTCACATGACAAATACAGGGCGAGGAACCACATGCTGGGTTGCTTGGTGCAATGAGCATTCAAGTGCAGCTACACTCCGAGCACAACATGAAGAGATTCATGGAAGAGGGAGCAAAGGCCGCCTTCTC
>CAXAMN010025951.1:651733-664476 GCA_963970005.1 Durusdinium trenchii
TACAGCGAGAAATTGATGCACAAGTCCTCTCGTCACTCTACATCCCGACACTGTAAGAGAAGAGTATTGGAACTGCTTGCGACATGCATGAGACAAGCTCAACCTGGCAGAGCATGGAAACATCGGTTTATCGGTTTATTGTCTCTTCAGGCTATGTGGAAGCCTGATGCCGGCTTGGTCACAGCCCAACTTGACAAGCCAAAACACCGACGGCTCAAAAAGGCTTCTGTGTCAAATGAGGTGTATCCTCTGAGATAGGAAGGGACACAGAAACTTCGTCGCTGAGACAGACCCATACACCTCATTACATCATTACACATCTGATCCTTGGTTCACTCCACCACTTGGCCATCCAATACGAGAAGTTCACCATCAGCTTTCCCAAATGAGGGGTACCCTTTGAGAGAGGAAGGAACACAAAAACTTTGTCGCTGAGACAGACCGATACACCTCATTACATCATTACACACCTACTCCTTGGATCCATCCACCACTTGGTTGTCCAATACGAGAAGTTCACCATCAGCTTTCACACCACGCACACCAGGAGCTGCCCTTCCGAATCTTCCAGTTCGGAAAGCTCGCCACTTGCCCAAATTCATCGGGGGTTCCTTCTTGGCCCGCATCCTTGGCATTACAATGAGAAATTGATGCACAAGTCCCCTCACAAACAGAAGACAAACAATAAGAATCTTCCGAGCAAGTCACTCTCCATCCCGACACTGTGAAAGGTGATGAGCTCAGCATTGAAGAACAACACGAGGAGATATGCACAACTGGAATGCTGAATTCGTTCAACTTTTGGCTTGTCCAAGGATATGTCTGACTAATTCACGCTTTCAGCTCCTGTCTGTGGAACAGGGATGAAGCCGAACTTCGCTGGCCAGGAGTTCAGCAGCTGGAATTAAGAGAGAAGTGTCACATGACAAATACAGGGGGAGGAACCACATGCTGGGTTGCTTGGTGCAATGAGCGTTCAAGTGCAGCTACACTCCGAGCACATCACGAAGAGATTCATGGAAGAGGGAGCAAAGGCCGCCTTCTCTGCAGTGATTCCAACCACCCAAGCACCTCAACGCCCAGGTACCGACCGAAACTCGGCACCGAACGGTGCATTCCCGGACGGCATGCACCGACGTGGAACGTGTGGCGGGCGGCTTCGGTAATTGGAGTCGATCTCAGTGGACGTCCTTCACACTGGAGACACCGAACTGCCAGCAGCACTCCTCACGGAATTCGCGGCATCTGGAAAATGGTGGAATTGCAATGGGAGCTCGGTCATTTTTGAATAAGTCAATCTAGAATCTATTAGTTTGGTTGATTCTATTGAATTGTTTGATCCTGCAAAGCATTGAGGCTTCACCTGCAAGGCATTGACCCTCAGCGCTGCTGATTGATTCTCCGCTCCTGACAACACCTGACCCTCGGTCGGGGGTGGCCGAATCCTGTCAGCAGTGGATGATATGCACCTTAGTTTGAACCCAAAGGCTTGTTCCTGCCATGAAATGTTGGGCAAGAGAAGCAAGAACCGAAGATGTAGCAGCCAGCTGGCGCTTTTGGGTTTGTTGTGGCTCCGAGTCTCCTGCTCAAGCGAACTGGCTCAGGCTGCAGCTTCAGTCGAACCTTCCCACTACACAATCCTGCTCAGGACGACGGGACTTTGGGAGGATTGCTAAACATCTTTGAAGCCTTCAAGTTACTGCTCAAACATTTTGAGAATGAAGCCACTGCATCCAGATTGCATATGGTAATATCCAAGTCAGAACAGAATCAGTTGAAATCTCCACTGCAAGCTGTGTTGTTCTTTTGATTGACCACTGGAAAAGGCAGATGGGAAGATTGACAAAGTTAGGTTCGAGCGGTTACCTTCAAACTTACTGGAGACTTTTGCTGAAGGACCTCCTAACTCTTCCAACCTATCGCACGAACGGAGTTGGAGTGATTTCGAGGTCTGTCATGAACGTTTGTCGCCCAAGGCATTCACGATGGCAATGTCTAAGGCCAGCTGAATCGGGACATGGGCCGAGGCATTCATGCACCATCCGGCAGACACCCTACGAATTGTGCTGCAGAGCGCACAAGCACATCTGCAGGCCGCCATCCCGGCCAAAGGCCAGGAGTGTCCAGAACAGGTCGCTGTTTCAGATGCAAGCATGATAGACAGTGACAACTACAAAGAAATCGACTCAACTCCACATCAAATTCGACCCATGTCCTCTGCTTCACGTCTGGTTGTTCACCTCAACTTGACCTCAACCTTCTCAACAAGGCTCCATGGAAAACAGATGAAAACGGTCAGTTGAGCGAGAAGCAAAGGTCATCAATCCGACTGACAGGTCTGCCCGGTAGCTTGTAGATCTGTTTGTGTGAAGAAGACGACGTGGCTTGCAAAGGATAGGATCTGTCAATTTGGGTGGGCAAGTGCATTCTAAGCCAAGTGGACCTTTATTCAGCCCAACAACCTGGTTCTTCGTACTTAGCCCTTGCAAAGAAAAAACACTGAAATGATGCACTTTTGCAGTGGCACACATGCTGCCGTGCTCCGTCAGCCAAGGGATGCCGCATACACTGAGCCCACTGGCGAGGACAGCATCTGTTTTGTGGAAAATCAGTGGCGATGAGTCTTGGCCGTGGGTTATGTCACAGAAGTGTTTTGCGTGTCGACTGGCAGAACCACATGGTCTACCTGGTCTTCCTGACCACCGAGATCTTGAGATATTTTTGGGTATCCAGATCTTGACGTGCAAAGAAAACAAGGTCTGACATGGTCTGACTAGTTACTCTTCCTTGCTGCAAGGGCACGGAACGCGCAGTGCAGGCTCCAAAGCAGGAGTGTGTGGCCGAGGTTTGCAAAATGGCTATTTCCCGCAAGACGACCACCAGGTCTCTGCTGTTCAGGAATCTAGCGTAGGCACTGTATCATCTCACCAACCAAACATCAGATTGGCATGAGCTGCATGCCAACTTGCACTTAGAAAGAGAGTGGTTCCAAGCCATCTTTACTGAACAGCTATGTGTCTAGCTGCAGTCTTCACTGGGTCAGAGGCAGGGATCATTCAGTAGTTCTCTGCAGAACCAGGGGTTGAGGTCTCCAGGTCTCCTCATTCAAGTTTGTGCAGGTGCTTTCAAGCTGGCTTGGACCTGGACTTACTTCCCCCTAGCAATGAGTTGCTAAAGCCTATCCAAGTTGGATCGAATCGGTTCGAAGGCTCCAGACTCTGGGTGACACATAGCGTCTCCGGCCTTGTGTGGGTCCCTCCCATGACAGCGTTGGCAACATCAATCAATCAAGCAGAATCAGCAGATTTGCCTACTAAAAGTTTAGAAGAATTGCAGTTCAGCTTACAGTTCTGCGAGCTCTGACGGCGACGTGAAGTCGAATCTGGGATGCCTTATTCAATCTTGAGCCGGCCTCATGATATTTTGTCATGTCTGGACACCTGGAAGGGAGTTGAGCGGTGTAAAAATGCAAAAAATGGTCTAAGATCTTGTCCACTCATTGTTTGCTTCCGCTGAAGCTTGCATGAACTGCGCTTTGGCTTCTGCGGGCCAAGTTTCTCTGCAAAACCTCTTTCACGACGTGTCTGCGACATGTTGTGTCCAGTGAGTGTTCATATGTTGGACGAACAAATACAAATGCAAATGACAGCTCAAATGTAACAGGTAAGATCTGCAACAAGTAAAACTGTCACTTCCGCGAGCTTTCACGGCTAGCGCGTTCTCCAAAAACTTCCACGGGGGCGTCACCAAGCTTTGCCACATACAGTTTTTCATTCAGCTGAGTTGGCAAGTTCGCTTATTCTGCCTGTGAGACCCTTTTTACGCTTCTCAGGTGGTAGACAACCCATCTACAGCATGGATGTAGCATTGCGCAGTTACATCAAACTTCTGCAATTCTGCAGGCATCTGCGGGATCTGCAAGTGATTCCTTGGACCTGTGGACGCTTTCTTCGGAGTGGCCGTGCTCGCTCCACCCTCACAGATCTATCGTCGCTTAGCAGTGCACCACCACATGGGAGTACCTCCAGTCACTGAGACAGCCAGCTGTCTCCCAAAAAACAGCTCAGTGTCTAGTTGACCTTTGAGCTCAGGTCCAACCAACTGGATACCTATCATCTTGTGGGGCTATGCGGCTATGCATCACCCACCACCTTTCATTGAAGCCTTTCACCTCGCACAAAATACAAAACCTCATGCCTTTGCTACCTCGTGGCGCGAAGGTTTACACCTGGGCCCCAAATGGCACCTGGGCAGCGAAATGGGCCCCAACTGGCAAGCAAGTGGTTTTATCAATGGTCCGGTTTTGTCCCCGCGTTTTCAAAAGGGACTGGACCTCACTGAGTCTTAAATCTGGACCTCTGCCAAGCAACTTAGTAGGGTACAGGATTGCGGAGCAAATGAGATGTTGGTGACATTGAAAGAAACACGGAGTGGGCTAAGTGCGCTGGATCTTGCTAAGTGGGCTGGTCGCCAGGCTAGTCAACAAGGCTCCTGCTTCCTCAATTGTGGGAAAGTGCCCATGAATGCCTGGGCCTTAATCAGAAAAATGCAGCTATTCCTTACAGCAACAATAGAAAATGGAGGTCTGCATTCTCAAGAGCACCCAAAAATGATCAACATTGCACTTTGCTGTTCTTGTCTGCCTCGTCCCAGCCAACCTGCGCTCTGAAGATCGAAGACAAAGCACTAGTGAGAAGGCGGTGGCGAGCAGCGGGAGGGCCCGGCGAGTGTCACACTTCTTTGGACCGGACTAGCAAACTCGAAAACGGGACTCCTTTTGGGGGGATTGTAGGGGAGAGGGGATTCCTTCCTAGTGTTTTGTGCAGGTTGTATCCTTCCAGAATGGTCCTCCAAATGTGAACCAAAAATGTGCTCAGAATGGTGGTTGATTGCAACATGTATTTTTGTGAGGCCTTGATGGCAGGGAAGAAGCCTCAACGCTGTGTCAATCAATGCTAGTTAATGTCTGCACGTTGCATCTAGATCTGCTGAGAAGCCAAGTAGCTAGTAATTCCTCAGTCTATATACACTCATGCTTGCTCAGTCTACCCTTCGCGACCACAGTACCACAGTACGCAGGCATGACAGAGTCACATCCGAAGGTGGGCCATGTTCAAATCAGCGAAGAGGCTGGTCTAGACGGCCCACTTTTGGGCCTGCACAATGACTGGCCAATGACCCAATGACTGGCCTCTTACGCAAATGACCAAAGTCAGGAGGTTGGGTTCAGCTTGTTTCTGGTGACCATAGTGATCTCTTTCTCTGTCTTTACTCCTTTGGCTCACAAGAGCAGCAAACCTCCTTCAAACAGGTCTGGTCCTCAAAGAGGAAACACCTTGTGTGCTTTGGGCAACAAACCAGTTTCTGCTGATTTCATTGCAAGCTCTTCTATATACCAAACAAGCTTCAACTCACTGCTTTCAAGCATCATGTGAAGTATACAAGACATCCAGCTACTTCATTCCTCCGCTAGGAGGAGGATTCAGTGTGTGAGGAACCAACTGCCTGGAAAAATGTGTTTGCCTTCTTCACTGACCCCATGGTCACCATGGTCCAAAATGCGCTTATCGTTGACACTATGGGGCCACTCATCTACGACACCTTCGAGAATTTTGAGGAATCGCACCTACCAGAGAAGCGTTGAAAACAAGGAACTCTACTGGTCTGAAGTTGGAAGGTGTCCAACATGGGACACCAAGAAAGCGTGGTCGAGCTGTAATCAGGAAGATATCTTCCGCAGGTGAAAGGTATCTTCATCTGCCAGAAGTTCCTAGCTCTTCCAGCTTGTCGGATCAGGGCCATCTTCTGGAGGATCTGCAGTCTGCAGCCTTCGGACTTCAGGTTTCAAGCAGGGACAAAAAGTTCAAGAAGTTTCCTAGGCGATACTCTCAAGCCAACAAATAGGGAATCTAGCTGGCACAACGGGACATGACTTAGGAGCTGCGTGCATGCGAGGAGCCCGGCCAACGTGTATTTTTTTGCAGATGCATCATTCTTGGTATACAGGACCACACGACACAGGACGCTTGTCTGTATTTGGACCACATGCCCAGGGTAGCATTTTGCTGACTTGTCACAAGTCATGAAGGCTTTCTGTGCGTTTCTGCCATTCGAGGAACCTCAAAAGGGTCCGATACCAGACACTTGACGATACTTCCAAATACTCCGATATCACTGGTGGGCAGTATAGTCAAACTTGCCTTCCAAAGTGCCAACTTGTCAAATCAAGCACTCAAGGAAACCCTATTGAGGGGGTCTGGCCATTTACCTCACTCACACGGCTGTCTCACGAGCCCGGCACTGCTTCACTAGGTTCAAGGCCACACATGAGTCTCCAGCCTTTCGAAACGGCTGGAGACGTTGCAAAAGCAGATCCACAAATGCTGCTCAGGTTTGCAATGTGCCTGGAATCCAAGTCTGTAGAGAGAAACTGCAGGTTTGCAACTCCTCGTTCAGGTCCAAGTGCAGCCAAACTGACCTGATTGATCAGTTCAAACAGAATACATCCGTTGGCCGCTGAGCTGGGTTTTGCATGAAAAATGTTTGAAGAAGTCTTGCTCGGCTTTCTCTAAAGCCTGGTAAGAAAACTGTCTGGAAACCCACAGACTTGGGCGCTGCAGTAGTCAAAAGCCGGGGAATGTCACCTCCGAACCGATGTGGTTTCATGTCATTTCCCTTCTAGGAGGGTGCCCTTGCTGACCTAGGTCCCCCTGGTCAATAAGAGTATAAATGGCCTATCCAGGCACATGGAGATTCACAACAACCAGCAGTTGGTTTCAATTTCGAGGTCCCATGGGCACTCCGAAGTGTATACACAAGTCTCTGGATTGTTTTGCAAGAGTTGCATTCCTCGTGTTCGATCGAGCTTTCGACATGTTTGATGTCACATAGCTGCTTTACTTCAAGTGGCCCCAGCGGAAAAAATGTTTTTTTCGAGTGCCGCTATCAGTGCGCTTAGCGGAGGTGCACTGTTTGCTGGAGTCACAACGAAAGAAAACGAAACCTGGTCACAGCAGGTTATGAGCCCAAAGCGAACCTGCGCGTGAGCTTAGCTATGCAAAGAAGGCGGAAGGCCACCGGGCCACCGCCGAAGAATTTGCCTAAGGTGAAAAAGAAATGTTCCAGGCCCAGAAACGCTTGGAAGCAGAAGCCAAGGCAAACGGTGAGTTGCCGATCGAAGATGGTCCAGCTGAACAGCATGAGAGAAAGGGGAAAAAGGGTGACAAAAAGGTGAACACTCCATCCCTCCATGGTAAGGGAACCCCATCGAATGCTGCAGCTCCTACTGAGGAAAGCACCGCTCAGGTCACCAAGTCAGTTGCTGGCAGGACTCCTGAAGTGAAAGGTCCACCGGCGATCCTTGGTGCCTCGGCTTTTGAAGAACAAGAAAAAATGAAGAGCTCGCCAAGCAGAAGCTCCAGGACGAAGAGAGAGAAAAGGGCATGGGAGAAAGGGGAAAAGGGTCGGTCCGAGAAGACGTCCATGTCTCCTGCAATTACACGACATTGCCACTCGTCCGGATGCCATTCGACCTCTTTTTTCTCGAGACCAGATACAAGGTCTACATGACATGTACAGCAGTGCGCCGCTCCTGTACCCTGATTTCCAGACGCCCCAGACATCTGCGCCGCGGCCTCTGTTCCTTCGAGATGAAGAAGGCTCGAAGGAAGTGGAAGAAAGGAAAGAAAAAGAGTTGAGAACATTTGAAGAATGGAGGAAGTTGAAAGAAGAGAAAAAATACGAGAGGCTGGAAAGGGAAGAAATGTCCCGCCAGATCCAAGCTCTCGCTCAGGAGAATCGACGGCTTCGGGACCAAGCCCCGGGAATGTTTCCCATGCTCAGGACCCGAGATGAAGAAAGTGAAAAGCGAAGGAAGCTCATGATCCAGCTTCAAGCGCCATACCACAAAGGTCCCCGTAGGTCGTTGAGACCCACATGCAGTACAAGGCCTTGAACGCCTCACAGCTCCGGTTCGTGGTGCACGAATGTAGTCACACTCGTGGGACTTGTGGTGAACCTTTCCATACCTGGTCGTCAAAATGATGATGTCATCCTGCGCTTCTTGTGTTGGGCGCGGAGGTCTGTTTCGATTCCCTCCTGCTTGGACCGGTCTGGTGACCTCAGTCGCACTTGGGATTTGAGTGGAACTTGATGATGTTCCACGATCCCTTTCTTCTTCTTCTTCTTCTTCTACTTCTTCTTCTTCTTCTACTTCTTCTTCTTTCTGTAGCCTTTGAGCAGCTGGATCACTCGGTCGGCCCTGGCTAGCAGTGAAAACTCTGCTCAGGTCTGGTACTTGGGCCCAGTTCTGTGGTGGAATGATGGGCGTTCCCCAGACCGTCACAGGAGTCACTGGAGGCTGAGTTGGAGTGTGATCCGGCATGAGAGGCATTGAAGACGGAGTGGGCGTGGAGTTCGAGGACCTGGAGACTGAGTTGGAGTCGGAAGAGAGGTGGGCCGAGGCATTTCTTCTTCCTCTTCTTCTTCCTTTTCACTTTCTTCCTTCATCTTGTTGGCACTCTTTCGAGCTCGTCGAACTGGCGTCCAGGGAGTACTTCGGTCTGATACCAGACTTACTCCCTCCTTCAGGAGATACCAGCCGACTAGTGCGCCAATCATCACCAGCGTCGTGTAGAAGGTCACGATCCAACCAAAGCTCATACCTTCATCGGAGCTGTTATCCCCATCTCCTTGGCCCTTGGCGGCTGAGATGGTGGCAGCGATGGTGATCAGCTTCAAGACCATAGCTGCCTTCTGGAGCTTTGTGCCATCATCTTCAACCCCTTTCCTCATTCCTTCCTTTTCCTCCTCTTCAGGCTTCTTTTCTTCCTTCTTTTCATTTTCTTTTTCCTTTGCATTCCTTGAGACTATGTTGAGCTGCTTCTTCAACTCTTCAAAGCGTGCAGAAGTTAAGGCCTTTGCGCCGATGTCTGCAACCATAGCTTTTGCTGGTATGTGGCCTATGGCCCAGGCTCCATCATTGACTGCCTGTCTGGCTTAAATGCTGCCTTGGCGCGCAAATGCCTGGTTCTCCATGAACTGCCCTCGCTCGTGATGATAGCGAGGCCACTCTGACTGTCTGTCCATGCCATGTGAGGCAACGGGCCCAGAATTTCTTCCATCATCGCGCCCACTGACTCACCATCTGTCATGCCCTCAATCACTTCGTTGAGCTCGCTCTCGGCCGTCGACAACGAGACCGTGTTCTGTTTTCCTGCACGCCAGAGCAGAGGGCTCTTTCCGGCCGTGATGACCGTGCAGCCATGAGATTCATCGCCATAAGGGGCAAAGCTGGCGTCCATGTAGGCATGGATCATCCATTCTTCTTCATCTTCTTTCTTTTAGCAGAGCCCTTGACCCCTGGTGTTCCAAAGATAGCTCTTGCTTTGTGCTCCAGCTTCTTTGATCGCCGAGGTGGCGCAGCGCACACTTGATGCCAGTCTGGAGACGCAGTACATGAGATCGGGACGGGTGCGAATGACGACCCAGAGGAGTTCTCCGACCGTCTTTTGGGCTTCTCTGATGGCCTCTGGTGGTGTGGTGCCGGTGTCCTTAGGCATCACTGCTTGATCCTTGGTGATTGGAATCTTCTTGGACTTCAGCCCATGTTTTTCGCGAAGGAGGTCGGTCAAATACGATCTTTGGGAAATGTGCCACTCATTTCCCAAAAACTTCACACTTTCTTCTCCGATTGAGGCCGGCTCCGAGGTGTTTGATGTGGCCCGAATGGAGGACAGTGTGCGGCAGCTGCGGCACGATCTTCTCCCACGATGATGAAATCATCAACGTAAGTCATCAACAATCCTCTCAACTTTCCCTCCCCCTCGAACCGCATCGTCCACAAATTCGGCTCTGACGGCAAGGGTTGGAGCAGGATCCTCACAGTGTTTCCTTTGCGGTCTTCAAGCTTCACCTCCAGGGACTCAAGGATGCGGTCCCGGTGTTCGCTCCAAAGCCTTGGAGAGCGTCGGAGACCATAGATGGCTTTCTCAGCGATGTACATCACGCCTTTAGGCAGCAATCCCCTTTTCGACAAACAGCGACGGTGGAGCGACAAGCAGCAACTGGGTGTCAGCGGCGTCGTTCATGTTGGCGTTCAAAAAAACTGTTTTGACATCCACCACATAGCCCTGCCATTGGTGCTGCGTGGCCACCCAACAAAGCAGTCGAAAGGCGGTGGCATCAGCACCTGAGGAGTAGGTTTTTCTTCTTCAGCAGACTTCGACATCTTACCTTTTTCTCTTTCCACCCTTTAGGCCCGGCTCCTTCGTGTACACAACCTTAGATGGTATCACTTCGACTCTCAACCCCCTGTTTTCTGCCTCTTTCACCAGCTGTTTCACCATGTCTTCTTCAACGGGTTTGAGGGCAGACTTTTCGATGATCAGGGAGTCAATCTCACTTGAAGCCGGTGGGATCCACTTTTCCCACTCTGCCAGGACCTCTTTAGGGGACACGATCTTGGTCTGCAAGATCTCTTCTTCTTCTTCAGTGTCTTTTTCGATCATCTTCTTCAACCTTTCGATGATCTTCATCGTCTCCATGGCCATTCGAGGATGGTCACCATAGACCTTTTTAGCTTCTTCAGCCAATAACAGCTTCGGCTGATTCCTGGCCTGTGTCTTTCTTTCTTCATCTTCTTTTCTTCCTTGAATCCTCTTGACTGTGGTCTTCTCGCGAAGTCGCCTTCGAAGTGAAAGTCCACCAAGAAGTTCCTTCTCCAAAGCAATCCAGTAGGCATCTTCTGGATAATACACCTCGTCAATCTAGGTGAACCTCCTTCAGGCACAACCCAGTGGCCATGGTTTTCGGGTGAAGGAGCCAAGTACCTCACCTTTTTGATAGACGAAGAAAAGTCTTCTTTTTCCACCTCCTTCTTCTCACCAAAAACTTCAGTCATGAAGGGCGGAAATGATGGTGGTTCTTGGATCCGGTGACATCGAAGGATTCAGTGCCTCAATGCCCACGGCCACCACTTCGCACCTTCTTCTGCTTGTGTAAGAGCCTTCCTTACCATATTCTTCACCACTTTGACCGACAGTTCAGCTCTGCCATTGGACTGAGGCTCATCACCAGCGGTCTTTGTGACAATGCCGCCTCTTCTTCGTGTCCAGTGCATGAAGTGGCCGGCAAATTCGTGGCCCTGATCCACGTGAATCCTGTTCACGGAGTAGCCATCCATTCGAAAAAATAAGCTCCATGGTGGTGCGAGTCACTTCTTTGGCCTTTTTCGAACGCATTGGGATGGCCATTCGAAAGACCTTGACTTCATAGGCCTGTAGTTCATCGGCCAATTCTTCAAATTCCTCTGGCCCTGGAGGTGTGTATAGCGCCAGGTCTTCACCAGCTTCTTCTTCGGCACCTGTGAGGCCGTGCCGAGGGAGGTCATGTTCCTTTTCTTCTTGGCTTTCATTTTCATCTTCTTGGAGTTTATCTTCTCCTTCTGTTTCTTCATCTTCTGCTTCTTGGTCTTCATCCTCTTCGCCTTCTTCTTCTGCTGGTGGTTCAATGGCCACCCAGCCTTCTTTATCTTCATCATCTCCTTCTTGTAGTTCTTGGACTTCCACCGTTCTTTCTTTTGGGATGGCCCAAGTCAACGATCCCACAAGAAAATAACGAGCCATATGATCACCCTTGTCATAGGCAGGAACCAGGGGACTGGCCGCGTCGAGAGACAACACTCCAGCTTGTGGTGTGGTGATCCTTGTTGGTTTCTTTGACAGACCCAGCAGTCCTTTCTTGCTGGAACGTGGCCAAAAAGAACATGTTCTTCCCAGCTCATAGCCTTCAACGATGGAGTTCTCCTGAAGCACGTTTCGAGCAGCGACTTGGCCAACATGTGCATGATGCCAGGAGCCCGTCGAGCAAGGTCTGCAGATGACCGAATTGGTCGAGATGCAGCTTCTTTGAGGTAGTGTTCTTCTGGCCGAAGGTCCAAATTTCCAGCGAAGGTCGTTGGCTTGGCTGTGGAGCAACCCAAGGATTTCTGTTGAAAACTCACTTCATTCCAATGAAATTCATTCTTCAACTGCTTCCATTCTTCGGTGTCCCAAAAGGAGACCGTTTCCGGCATATAGGCCTTTGGTGTTGCCGGTTGTTCTAAGGCGAAAGCTCCTTCTTCTCTTTGTTGGCGAGCCCTTTTGAGGTAGGTACTCACCAGTTGCAAAAAGATCATGTGCCATAAGAGTAGATCATCCTCCCATAGTTTCTTCTTTTCTTCCGGGGTGGCATCAACAATGCCAAACTCTTCTCCTCCCCATCGCCTCACTGGACGTGGCGGTGTCTCCCCCTGAACTGGATAGCGGCGCAACACGGATCTTGTCCGGCAATTTGGCCTTCCAATCAGTCCCTTCAACTTGTCTTCAAAGATGGCTCGGAGCAACCCACTGTAGGGCCCATTTTGAGACAGCACGTCATGATGTTGACCACGCTTCAAATCCCCTTCCAAGAGCTCCGATTCACGACCGCCCGCTTGTTTCCAGGCCTTGTGGCCAAGGTGAAGCCATCATCTTCTCCGCAAACAGGTGACATACGAATCCGTCACGCTTCATGGCTTTCCTTTTTCTTCTATTGACTGGAAGGTTGGACCGTGATCCCGGCGTCTCGACCAAACCTTCGCGAATGGCCGGAGGCAACTTCGAAAGTACTGGATGGGTCTCAACAAGCTTCCACAGCCATTTTACTTCTTCTTCAAACTCTTCTTCTTCTTCTTCTTCTTCTTCTTCTTCTTCTTCTTCTTCTTC
>CAXAMN010025951.1:688756-700108 GCA_963970005.1 Durusdinium trenchii
TCAATGTCAAGAGACTCAAGACCTTCAAGCCCCTTCCGCATAGCTACTCGTTGAACCACGTGGTCCGCCCATGTGCTGAGCAGTAAGGTCCCAATGTGCAGGATGGAGGACAACCGCAGATCAAAAGAACGACCCTGGCAATCCACAAAGGTCTCCTGCGTCCGACGAGACCAACCAAGGGCGCCCAAGGTTCTGACCAACTGCCTGGTCGTTCCCTGAAACCTCCCCCTGGACCGTTCAAGGCATTCCAAGGAAATGTGACCGTAACCAGGAAAGTCGCGACGGATCTGAACCTGATTCGACTCAGCAAAACAACCCATTGTGGATCCACCACCTGAGAGGCTCCAACTGAAGCCGCGAGCCAAGGATTGACCCCGCTACCAGACAAGCCGACCGCCTTAACTGCCTGAGTCCGAAGGCGCCGAAAGGTAGATACAGGCATAACCGTAGCCTCAGTAACGCCGCGGGGAAAGCACCCCGAAGGACCAACTGCGTCCTGAGGACCCGAGAGACCGGCAACGCACGAATCCTCAAAAACCGAGCATGACACTGCCTGACACGCGTGTTGCGGACCTTTGCAGCACGACGATAACTATATGCCACATCAGCACCCAATACCCGGGCAGACAACAGGACCGGAATACCCTGGCTGCGAAAACGCAGGGAACGCAACTGCTTACGCCCAGCCGGCGACAAGGACCACAACCAACACTTGGAGAGCTGCACAGGCAAGCACAGAACATCCATGACACGAAGGATATGATCTACCAGCGGAGGAAGGCGGTCAAAGTGATCGAGTAAAACCTCCCAATTATCAGCGTACGTGAGTACCAGAACATCCGCATCAAACCGATGGACAATGGCCCGAAACAAAACAGCCAGTACGTATATACATGCCGACGACTGACAAAGGGTCCCCCTCAGGGATGCCGGTGGTAGCACATTCATCACCATAGACCCAGCCTCCGACCAACACTTGCCGTCTCAAGCAAGCCAAAGCTTTGAACCAAGCCTGAACCACAGGACCTGGAAAACCCAAGCGTTGCAATAGACCACGCAGGAGCCCACGATGAACAACATTAAAAGCTTTCAGAATGTCAAGAACAAAACCGGAGCACGGTTTTCTGGCCGCAACGAAATGATCAAGCAAATCAAGTTCAAGACCCCAAAGCGACCGTGTAGACAACGTGAGCCGCACTGTCTCAGAAGCAAGTGATTCAGCATGCCGCACCATAGCAGCCGTGCGCATTTTGCTCCACACGCGGTACAATAGACCGGCCACACTAATCAGGCCAATCAAATCCCATGTGACAGGGCCACTCGGGACTTTGCGCAACAGAACAACCAGCCAGATGCAAAGCAGCTTAGGCCAAGAGCCGTCCGCCTCAACCCAAGAAAAGATCCGCAGCAAAGGTTTCACAAGAGGAGGCGGCAACAGAGCCAAGTCAGCCTGAGAGAACCCGTCTACACCCGGCATAGTATGATGTTTGGTACGAGAAACTGCACGGTGCCAATCTTCGAATGTAAGTGGAGAGAGAGGAGCCGGATCCCGTTCTGGAATCAAGTCAAGCAATGCCCGTTGCTCAACCGTAAGGGACTCCGCATCATCCCTTCTGCCAATATCGATTCCACCCAGACAGGAAATGGGGAACCCAATCCTGCGGGTCAGCACTGGAGACATCAAGATACAGACTAGCTGCTTCACGCCTTGTCAAACGAGCGTCCAACTGAATGAAAGGTGCCTCCACAGCACGAACGACAACACGCCTCAAACCATCCAGGACCTGCCCAACATGAAGGCCGACCACCGACTGGACTTTGATCCACTCAAGACCAAGGGGAGACCACCGTTGTGCCGCAAGCAAGACATGCGTACGAACAGTAACCGCTGTAATTGCATCCGGTTGCTCATCACGAATCAGCCGAAAGGGTAAAGAGCCACCTTGATTCTTCCAATTTTCTTCAAGGTCAGCAACAAACATCCGTTTCTTTTTGCACTCAAACTGGCGACATAGATCCTGAAGTGCCGACTCAAGGAAGGACCCAACCTCACGCAACCAATGCACCCAGGGACGGCAGACGGGACAAAATAACCGCGAACCTGCAAAGGAATGACCAAAACCAGGCGAAGCCAAGACAGCGCGCCACAAAGCACCAACACGTGCCAGATCACCGGTCAACATTCCACGCACTTCCAGAGCTTCAAGCAACTTCAACAGAGCCTTGCGCCGACGCACCTGCCGGAGCCAGCGCCTCTGCTGAAGCGTAAGAGAAAGAAGTGGAGACGCCACATCCCCAGGCCGACCAAAACGAACTCGAGGCGGGGCAAGGTTCATGGCAACTGGGCCATCCGTAGAACACCGTCCTACAAAAGCACGCCGCGTCCGGCCATCGACCTCAGCAGCGTCACAAACAACCTGCTCAACGGTTGAAGCCCACGACAACAACGCTTCATCAGGCCGGTGTGCAGCAAGGCTTGTACGTACCGACTCTGCCAACTTGGGCAACACCTCACCACCTAGGCAAGACAATCGCTCCACGTCTGGTACCAGGTCAGCTAACGGCTGAGGCCGAAGCCATCGGAGAACGGTCGGATTCGCCCTGGGAAATTGCACATCCACAACCAGAACCGCATGTTTGTCCAAGTCAAAAGGATGACGCACTTCCACTGGCCCCAGAAAGCGCTGCACTTCTGTATTTCCAAAAGCAAAGGAATGGCGGGTCGCACCTGCACACGTGGGTTCCAAAGGTGACCCTGCGCGTTCCGACCACAAGGCTGCCAGATCAGCAAAGCCATAATTTGATCCCAACAAGCGAACAGCCTCGAAGGAATCTGCCGGACAGTTCCAGTCGCCAACTAAAAGCACAGGACCCATCAACCGTTCTGCCAGCAACGCTGCCGCAGCAACGATGCGGCAGTTGGAGTCGTACTTCAAAGAGCCCAAAATCGCGTTGGGCGCAAGATACATAACAAGCACATGTACTGGAATATCCCAGGCCTGCACCGTGACATGGAGCAAACGACAGGACTCCCAGACTTCCGCAGAGACCAAAGCAGTTTCTCGAGAGAAGACCGGAAACCTCGAGACAACAGCAACACCCTTGGACAATCCTCGCAAACTCCCCACGGGATTGTCAACCCGAAACTTATCAGGAACCGGCCGCCCCAAGGCACAACGAAAACCAAGACGCTTAAACGAAGACCGAATAACCCTTGAGGCCCGAGCCGTATGCGAAGTCTCACTAAAGCAACCCACGTCAACCTGCCAACCCTCAAACACATCCTCTTTCCCCAGAAGTTGCGTAGGGTTGGCAACAGCAAACTTCAGGGGTGCCCCTCACCAGCCTTTTCAACAGCCCTGCACTTCGGGGAATGGCCTATAACAAATCCTGCAGAGACTTCAATCGGTCCGCTGTAACCTTCTCCGAAGCCTGCATCATTTCAGACTGACGACGAATGACATCTGCAAGTTGAGAATCCTGACGCTTCTCAAAATTTTGAAAAGCCTGATCCAGACGGTCGGACACTGTTTGCCCCAAGGGCGACACCGTAGAAGAAAGCTGCGACACGCCATGCTCCAATTGCGCAGTCCGGGAGGAGATAGCGTCCAAGCGTAGGCCTTGCTGTTCGTCTTGCTCCTTCACATCGCGCTGCAGAGTGGCCAGTTGGCTTTCCAGTGACGACAACCGAGTCTCACGCACCGAAGACACCGCACCAGAACCAACTGGTGGCAATGTCGCCGGCGCAACCCCGACTGCAACCTTCTTCAGTGTCGCCGACAGTAGTTGCCCCGCCACAATAGCTGACGAGGGGGTGTCATCTTCTGAAATCAGGACACTAACGCCATCAAGTTGGAAAGCACGCGCAGGTGGCGGAGCAGATGCTCGCACCAACCAAGTCTGCACTCCTGTCGACTTAATCACTTCCGCCTTCCAATGAAATTCCTTCAACACAGATTTCAGCCGAGACCTATCAACAGAGCGTGGCACCCCCATCACAAAGAAGCGCCGCGGGCCATCAACTTCGCTGTCTGAACTCTGTGGGGCTCCAGGTGTGAAAAGCTCCTTCGCAGCCTGATAGTGAGCCAATGGCACCCGAATGCCAAAACCCTGCTTCGCCTTAACCAAACCAGCGTGTTGAGGGAAATCCCGAAGCTTCACGAGCGCCTCAGAACATTGTAGTCCTCCAACAGGGATAACCTTATAACGTTTGTCTGGACCGCGGGAAGCATCACGCGGGTTGCAAAAGAAGCCAGCTCGACCAGAGAACCGGAGCAATTTCGAAAGACGGTCATCAGGAAACTTCATGAAGCCGTGATAATAATCAGCCTGAGTTTCAGGACACTTCTTTCCCTTGCAAAACCAACCCGTCGACCAGACCTCCTGAATCAGGAAATGAGATTCCAAACCAAGGTGTTTCAAATATGCACGGATAGTCATAGGTTTCGGTAGCTCCTGCGCCAACTTAACCACAACCTGGAAAGTCAAGGTAGTAACCTTGGCCGCATTGTCGTCTTTGGCAGACACAGAGACCTGCTTTGGGATGGCAAGCGGAACATCACCTGTCTGGAACAGGGCTGCCGTAGCCGCTGCAGGCCTCCCACCAACCCGCACCGGCACAACCAAGGAAGTAACTTTGTCTTGTGCCCACGCAGACAATCCTTGCAACTCACCAATGACAAGAAGGGCTGAAGCTTCTTCGCTAACCGTCCGTTGCGCAATGGTTTGTAAGAAGCCTGCCGCATCGGCAGCTTGACATACACAAATGCCCGGTCGACCAGCAAACAAATCGTCAATTGAGATTTCTCCAGGAGCCTGATCATCAACTGCAAAATAAGACAAGTCAACCTCGATCTTTTGAACACTATCGGCGGAACCAGCCGCGCCTGAACCATCAACTGGTTTCTTTTTCCAAGGATCATTATCAACAAGCCAATCCTTACCTCTTCGAGCCCGATCGGCAAGGGGAATGAGTACAAGCCCAACCTCGGTGGCAATGTTCTTCACTTTATACCAAGGATCCTTTGATTTCACGGCCTCCGCAACACGATCAAGTCCAGCCCGTTCCACAAGCGTAGATGCTTTGGGAGCTGCATCGGACGCGCGCACCCCACGCTCTTTCAGCAGATCCGCAAGCGTCGCTTCAACGCCAACTAAGGATGGTGCCCCGCCACGCAGTGGGTAAATTCGGCCTCGCATGACTCCAAACTTATCCGCTAGGCAGACCGGGAGAGTGCCTTCAACTGAACGACCGTCAACGTGCAGATGAACATGGGCCCGACCAGCGAAACAAGAAAAACCTCAAAACTGCTGAACCTGGGCAACAGACATCAAAGGATGGAAACAAAAGAAGCCAAAGGGTTCGACCAGATATTTCACCGGACGAAAGAGGACCTGAAAGACACCCGCACTTGCAGCAACATGCAGTGGTACATACTCTTTGCCCATGGCGTCCCAAAACTTCCAAACCTGCCCACTCATATGATAAGGAAAAACCTCATCCAAGACTTGCGCAAAAGATTTTCCACGCCATTCGACCGTCACACGACGATCATGCTCACACAAGAGGACAACCTGCTGAAGATCTTCGACCAGTGACCCACGCAGAGAAAAGGTATTGGTACCCGAAGACAAGCCAATTGACACATCACGACGAAGCCCAATCTGAGCCAACGCATGTTTTCTCGCAGACAGAGGAAAAAGTAACACGATGTCACCAACCGTCCACCAAGGTTGAATGCGCAGCAAAGCGGATTCCAGATGTAAACAACCCAATCGAAAGAAAGGGTAGAAATAGATCACATCGTCACGCAGAAAACACTGCACCTCAGCGACCGGCCATGCAGCTCCATAAGGTAACAGGTCACAACGCCGGTGAAAAAGTCCATCTTTCGCAGCACCGTAACCTGTCAACGGGAGGGCGCCACCAACCCACAACATACCAACATGGCTTTCCCAAGGCATGAGATCAATGTGGAGCCCCCCAGGTCTTAGGAAGGTCAACCGAGCGTCCGACACCCTCTCAAAACACAACAACGGCCGTTGTCCATAGAGAAGGGCAAGTAAGCGAACCTCAAATTCGACACCAAGGAAAGCATCCTTTGGCCAATTAGCTTGGATAACTGAGTTCACAATTGCGAAGACTGACGCAGGAGCAACCGCATTGCCAGTTGCTTTCATTGCACGATCAGGAGTAGCAGGCAAAACAACGTCAACTCTAAAACCAAAGAGCCTCGCGGCCTCAAAGTGGTCCAAATAACGCACCTGCCCTTCCGTGTCCTGAACCAAAAAGGTGAGCAAGCCTTTACCAAGTAGCAGATCAACCGGTAATAGGTGTTGCGACCTATAAGCAGCCAAACTGGTAGGGAAAGAATCCTCCACGTGAAAGGAGACCGCATCAACCGTGCGAGGACTTTGCACAAGGAACACCCGAAGCCGTCTCATCGGCGCCACCATAGCAAGGTCATGAGTAAGCACTTGCATTGTGTGCCCACCCACAAACTGTGCAAAACCTTCAACAACCGCAAAATGTGGGTGATTCCGCAGCCCATAGACATTTTCTCCAATAGCCAAGCCATTGCGCGACACGCCTAGCAAAGCGAGCAGCCTAAAAGCCTGAAGCATTTTCAATCCTTCATCCGATTCCAGTCCTTGCGCGTAACCGGCACGACTCCATGATATACAAGGGGAACTCCAAAAACCCACATCAAAAGGAGCAACCAGAGAAACCTTATACCATGTTTCGTCAAAAACGTCCGCGCAAAGGACAAAATCTGTCTCTGCCACGATTGGGTCCAACTGGTCGGGAAAAATCAGAGGGACACCACCGGAAGTGGCCAAAGCCAAAGCTGTACCTTTGTCCCATTCAACCGAAACGAATGAAACCGGCCAGGCAGACTTTACACCATCCTGCCAACCTCCGATACCTGCAAACAGGTCCAAAGCTCTTGAGAAGCCAAATTCATCCTGCACCCTAGTCAACACCGTACGACCAGGAACTGAGGAGAGGACAAGGACTCCACACCCTGACAACGCAAGTCGAAGAAAAAGGGCCCGAACACGGGAGAGAGCAGTCAGAAACCAAGCGCGCCATTCTTCAGAGAGACACAACCAGACCTGCCCATCATGTGGCTCTTTCTCAACAACCGAGACTTCCCACATATACTGTGAACGACGACCGCGCACAATCAGATCAACATGGACAAAATCTCCAGTTGAGGTCTTGCTCGAAGTCATGGGGCATATCAGTCAAAAGGCGGATCATATGTTGACGAACCCGCTCAGAAACCTCAACCGCCCATGAAGTGGTACGAAGTTTGGTAGACCAATACTCATACACAACATTCAAAGCACCCCATGAAGATGAGACAGAAAGTCTCGCTTGTGCAGGGATTTTCCATGGCCCAAAACTCAAGACAAAACAAACCTTTTCCGGCTCTCCTCGATAAGAGACCCACAGTTCTGCAATCCAACCTCCTTCGACACAAGGACCCAACGGCCCTCCAACAAAAAATGGGACGTCGAAAACCGGAATCGAGACCATGTTGCCCTCGAAGTCCCTGAATACGACGTCATCAAACCCCGGCCTTTGAGCTTCTTGTTGATCACCAATTGAGCGTAGTCCTGCACCAACGCCAGTCCTATAGGCACAACCGCACTTCTGCCATTACCTGAGACCTCCTGACACCAGTCATAAAGACTGAATGGAATCGTCGGGGAGACCGTAAGGCAGTTGGGGATAGATTGGTTCAAACCCATCAGCTCCAAGACCGGCCGAGGCGTAACCAAATCTTGGGAGACCTCCTGAAATGACCATTCACACCCACCAAAATCTGAGCATCCAAGACCAGGGACACCCAAAGGGAAAGCCAGAAGACCATCGTCCCGGCGGAAAACAGGGAATCCAAAAGGGTCATCAACCGCCCTCACTAAATCACACCTCAGCATGTATTCCAGGCTCGCTCCGCCTGCAATCTTGTGAGACGAAGTGAAACGATCCGATCCCCGGCTCTCAGTAGTCCTAGCCATGGTCGTAGTTGCCCTAGCCAGGCGACTCCCGCCAGCACCTTTATCATCTCCACGAGGTATTCGCGAGGAGGTCGAAACACCCGACGAAGGAGCAGAAAGAGAAGCTGCCGCGGCCTCCAAGGTCACTTTCTGTTCCTTCAGGCTGGTGAAAGAGCCGTCGACCTTCTCCAAACACTGGCCGTCCCGAAGGCACCAAAACACGTCGGTCACGGGCATCACGCTCAGGCCCATGCGTTGGTTCAGCCACACTTTCAAGTGAACGTGGAGGAGCCAAGAGGCCCGACTTCGGAGTAATTCCAGGCAAAGTCGCATCGTCAGCAACTGCTGCCACTCGTTTGCTCCGCGGCACCGGCATGGCTTTCGGAGGAGTAAGTGGCCTTTTAGCCAATCTGTCCCGCCGAGGCTGCTCGCCTGAAGACAACCGATGTGAATCATCAGACAACCAATGAAACAGCAGCACGCTCCCTGGACAACCATTCCAACCGATGTTGTGAGTCATCAGACGACCGAGAAGAAACGGTAGCACGCTCCCTTGGTTCCAACCGACTGTGTGAAGCATCAGACAACCGAGGAGAAACAGCAGCAGTCTCCCCGGACACCCGTTCCAACCGAATGTGTGTGTCACCTGACAACCGAGGAGAAGAAGTAGCGGATCCAAAAAGTCAACCGGGCGTTCTGACTTGCACAAAGGGCAGCATGTCTTCTTTGCAAAGACCAATCGCCGACTGTTCACGCATTGCGGATTCGGGCAAGGCCAGTCGCCGTGCAGGGCAGACGTTGAAGCCAATCCACTACGCTCAGCATTCAGTACTCTATCTTCCATTGTCCCATAGCCCATCTTGCGGTCCATCTCATTCATCGCCCTCGCATAGTCAGTCACAGAAAGTGGATAAACACTTTCAAACCGACGCCTCTGACGAGGCCGTTGAACCTGAGCTTCAGCTTCTGGTTCTTGGAGGCCACTGTCAGGAAACCAAGTCACCACGTTGGCACAGACCAAGGGTAAGCACCACACCGGGGTCAAAGCAACCATCTCATGCGCACCGGCATCTTGGACAGGTGACCTCGCCTGTGCTCGGCGCCTTCTTCGACCTCTATGAGGTCTTTCCGGCTCAAGAGGAAGCGCAAGGTCTGGCTCACGCACCTGCACAGGTACCACCCGACCTGGTGGACCCTCAGTCAACGTTTCAAGAACGCTCAAGGTGGGGTCGAGACTTTCCCTAATAGTTTGCAAGCCTGTCAAGACCTCTTCTTGAAGCAGGGCACGATCAAAAAGCGAAGTCCCACTCGACCGATACAGATATAGTTCCTCTCCGATCATCGCGAAGACCGTGCTACGGTCGACAACAGACAGGCCCTCCAAGAACTGCATGAAAGCCACAACCTCAGGTGAAGATCGCAATCGGTTCGCCTGTTCCTGCTCTGTCAACCTGATAGGACGCAAGAGCCACCAAAGCACTGTTAGCACCAAGACCTGACAACAACCGAAGCTGCCGGACATACTGCTGCAAAAGCTCCAAACCCACAGGACCAAAAGCACCAGCGATGCGCGACTGCCACATCATCAACCCATCGTGCCATGTCACCATATCAAACCTTCTCAGACCGTTAGTCGCAGAGTCTAGCCTTGCCATCTGAGAGGCCGTCTGAGCCCAGGCTGTTTCAGTTAACACATTCGCAAACAGTAAACATCTGTTAACACAGAAAGTAAAACATATGTTTGCCCGCGCGCGCGTGATGGCCGGAGGCAAACGTGTGGCGACACGCGAATTCCAGCTGTGCTTGATGAGCCCTCTGCGGTGATCATGCGGGTCGAGGGCTTAAAGTGCGTAACTGTCGTCGTTGACGGTGGCAGTTGCCAAAGTTTGAAACTGTCGTCGCAAATGGCGCCGGAAGCTGAAGTTGCTAAAGTGTGCAACTGTCGTCGAAGGCGGGGGTGAAGGTTACTGAAGAGTAGAACTGTCGCCAAAAACAAAGGTTGCCAAAACCTGCAACTGTCGTCGAAAAGAGAGGTGGAAGGTTACCATAGCATGCAACTGTCGCCGAAAACGAAGGTGGAGGTTGCCAAAGCATGTAACTGTCGTCGAAAACAGGTGTGGAGGCTGCCAAAGTGTGTAACTATCGCCGGAATAGAAATTTGGTAGCGCAAGTCTAGTTGGTACGGGGAGCTGTGGGAGCTGTGGCATCAGAACTGGCGACAGGCATCAGAACTGGCCACTTGGTAGTACAGCAGCTCTGGGAACTGTGGCATCAGAACTGTCCACTTGGTAGTATGGAAGCAGCTTTGGCCTGAGGCCGTGCCTACGATGCTTCATGTTACATTGTCTTCTCTAGTCTGTTGTGCACTGTGTGGCCAAATTCCGTCTGCGATGTCGCTGTGCCATGCGGTTTTGCGCGGCCACGGTGAAAAGTGCGTGCGCGTGAGTCCGTGCTATTGGGGGAAGGAAACCATGCTGGGGTAAATTCGGCGTGTCGCTGGGGAGCGGGATGATTGGCGGCGCCCACGATGCTTAATGTTACGTCTTTCAGTTTTGCCTACCGGGTACACCTCTGCACCTCTGCTATTGACTCGATGAGTGCGCGTGCGGAAAAAGAAATCTCTACGTCTCTGCGCATGAAACACACCATCCTATATGACCACACAGTTCTTTCTGTTGTTCTTTGAGCGGCTTTACATACAAGCGCTGTAAACCCTTACTCTTGCACGCTTTCCGGAGATATCTCCTTTGACCTTAACATTATTCTACATATTCTTGCCTTCCACGCTCCCGGGCCATTCGCCGTCTAGTGTCTTTTCTCTTTGCAAGCAAGAACTGTCTTCAAGGAAATGTCTTCACAAGACCTTTTCTCCCAGGGCCTAGAACTCAACCAGCCAAGTAGGACCTGAGAGATTAAATATTGGAGACCTAGTTGTCCTTTGAGCTTAGATAGCGCGCTTCAGTCTCTAAAAACCTTGAAGCCCAGCTGCTCTCCTTCTGCAAGCGCAGCACAGTAGACACCAGCTGAAAGTCCCAGCCCCCTTCGGGCTAGTAGCATGGAGACCAGGACGACCTGGAACTTTAGAAGCGTGGATCCTCTTGTCACAGCTCATGTTGCCAGCTCAAATGCATGTTTTCGTGTGGCCATGTCAATGTTGTGTGTTCAATGGTTTCTACTGCCGCGTCTACCATCAACTTTGTTCCCCAGATAGCTGGAAGCTATAGGGGTTCTTACTTCTCAATGGATGGGTTCCTGATTGCAGAAATTGGCTGCCGCTGCCGCTGCCGCCTTGTCTCCCAAGCTTGTCTCCCTTCATGATTTCGCTCTTGGCTGCCGCTGCCGCCT
>CAXAMN010025952.1:0-10307 GCA_963970005.1 Durusdinium trenchii
ATCCACTCTTCTTGAAAGAGTACATGACTGTACCTAGTCATCTCCAAACTACACAAACTGCAAGGAAACTACATCAAACAGTCTCTAAAGACATCGTGCTCTACCAAAAGGTTCTCTGAGCAGTTCCTAGCCACAAGTTGCCACTTCAAACATCCTCCTGCTAAGGTGGTCAAAGGTCAAACACAAAAAGGACACAGACCTCCACTCAGCTCCAACCCCAAGCACTCCAAAAACGAAAATTCCCTAAAGAAGCAAGCACTAGGTGAGCCATACGCTGTACACGTGCGCTGTACGCTACTTTTCACACCCCTTCTTGGGTCGCCTAGGGCTTCCTGCCTTCTTCTTCTGTCTTCTTCTCTTCTTCTATTCGTTTTGTTGGAGCAACTAAGGATCAGACATCAACTAAGATCCAAACTTCTGCCCTCACAGGTGATCTCAATGACATCAATCCAGAGGTGAACTCGAGCTCAAACCAAGCAAAACTCCAGATCCATCAAAGAATCAACTTCGACCTTCAACCAACACGCATTCAACCAAGGACAAACGTGCAAGAAGGATCTCTCAGAGGTGGGTCATGGAATCTCATGGGTTGATTCCTTATTTCATTGACCCTTTTCAACCTCATCATCGAGATCCTCAAAAGCACAAGGCTTTCAAGGACAACTTACCTGTCAGCTCAGGAAGCAAAAGGTGATCTCGAGTTACCATGCCGTGCGAACCTCTGACCTCAAGACCTGACAAGTTCACAAAGTTGACATCCACTGCACAAGATGAAAACTACCAAGGTTACCTAGACACAAACTTGCAATGAACATAGTTGCAAACAAGCACAAGTGAACTCGCAAGAAAACTCGCTGGAAGCTAAACCTGCGATGAACGAAGCTCCAAGCAACTGCACAAGACATCACAAGAAACTCTTTCTAGAGGTTACCTGGTCATGAAATGGGTTCCAAACATCCTGAATCAAGTGAACTCGTCTTGCCACGGCAAACTCAAACTCAAAATCACAAACCCTTTGCCACGCTGCACGTGTCTAATTCTGCCTGCCTATCTGATCTCCCTTTTTCTTGCTTCCTCTTGCTTTCTCTTGCTTTCTCTTGCTTTCTCAAGACAAGAAAAATCTTCAAACATGAACTCCCCAATCAACAAGCAAGCAAGACATGAACAAAATGGCCTCCAAATCATATCTCCATAAGTTCAACCTGACATCACACGTTCAAGCATGCCTCAAGCCAAGGTCAAGCCAAGTTCAAGCATGGTGGCACATGATGTTCTGAAAACACAAGGAAACACTAACAAAGGTGATCTTCTTTTTCTTTTTCGTGGTGCAAGCTGCTGGGCCGCAAAAAATGGCCTTCTAAAAATCATGCCATTTCTCTGATGGCAGTCCACCATTCAAGGCACTACAAGTTAGGATCCGGCTGCCATCCTTTTGGGATAGTCATGAAAGATCCATCAGCCAACTTCACCTTCTTAAACCCTGGCGCTGGATCATCCATTGGAGTAGCCGGGGTCCCTCCTGGATTTCTCTCCGGCACAGGTGGCGGCTGTGGCAAATTGGTACCAGCAAGCTTGCCCCCTCCAAGTGCTGGATTCTGAAAGGCTGCCGGGATCGCACTGGCACCTGGACTTCCCATCGACACTGGCGGTGTCGGCGCGGGTGGTGGAGTCGGAAGAGTCGGAACTTGCTGAGCCAGATTCTGAGTAGCATGCCGAAGGGACATCCGTTGCCCCTCAACCAATTCTTTGAGCAACTGGTTCCCCTCTTTGACATTTTCGTTGAGTGCGATCATGCCTTCGTAGGTTCGCTGCGAATGGTCCACCCCTTTGGCAAGATGTGCACTACACTCTGACAGAACCTTGGCAATGCTCATCATCAGCTCCTTCAAACTGGCGTTCACCAGTTTGGCTCCCGATCCGCTCAACTGCCAAGCGCAGTTATCCAGCTGCTTCTGAATTGCCTTGACCTCCTTTAGAAGCGGAGGTCCTTGATCTCCATTTACCTTAATGTGGGCAGCGAGACCAAGGATCGCGTCGGACATGCGAAGCAGACTGTTCTGCTGGGCGTCCAACTTCGGGCAGACCGACCCGCTCGATTCGGCCATGCTCGATGCAGCACCCTGTACCTTTTCGATCACTGCTGAAAGCTGACCGAACTTGTTGGTTGCCCATACAAGGCAGTCAAGGAGGGATTCCACCGTGACCTCCTTGGCCGGTGTTGGGAACGGGTTGCTCAAACTGCTCAAACCCTCCGACCGGTCCACTGCCAGATTCTCAAGGGCCACCAACTTCTCGAAGTACGACCAAGCCATCATCGCTGATCCAGCTCGCAAATGAAAGAGCCGCCCTTCCAAGTCGGGCAACTCAGCACGCAACTCTTCAAGACTTTTTCCCGAAAAAGCCATAAAGCCCTCCTGGAGAGGTGACGTCGGGAAAATGTCTCTTGCCTGGTTGTCATCATTCTCTCGGCTGGCAAGCTCAATAGTCAAGCGTTTGAGGTAGTAGATCGTCTTCTCAACATTTGTTGCGCCAGTGTGCCACCTCGAGGCTTCACAACGCAAGTCGTTGAGTGCACTGACCTCAAGCAAAGAAGCCGAAACCTCTCCTTGGAGTTGACAGTCTGCAAGCTCAGACAAGCTGACTGTCATCAAATCACGCCCCGGAAACAGCACGATCGAGTCGCGCTCCCCGGCGGGACGGGCGCTGGTCGCAGCGGTCACATCAGCAGCAGCGGACATGTCTCTCAACGAGTGTCGGGATGCGAAAGAAAAGCGTCAAACAGGCGATGGTTCGCGGAAGCGGCTTGAGACAAAGCAACATGGTTTCCTCATACTTGCAACACTCACAAAACAAGTTCAAACCACAAACCAAGCTTTCAAGATGACTAGTTACAAAAACATCAACCTCCCAAGAATCTTCCAAGCTCAAAAATGCAAACTGGCAAACAAGGCAAACAAAACACCTCTGTTCCACACTTCTCACAGCCAAATCCAACTCAAGCTACTATCGCTCTAGTCGTCTCCAACTGCAAACATGTAAAACTCAAGAAAACAACAAACATAAACATGCTCAACAAGCAAATCAAGCTCGAGCAACTATTGCCTTAGCCCTACTCACCTGTCAACATGTCAACAACTCAAAAGCTTGCACAGTCACTGCTCATGGGTCATGACTCCTTATTACCGCAACTGCAAGCAAAACTTTCAAGTTCTCTCAGTCTCCTGGCCTCGTTCCAATTTCCACCGTGGAAGAATTCCTGTCCTTGAAAGAAAAACGGCTGCGGGCATCTGTCAGTTCACCTTAGACATAGGCAAGTACAAGTGCAAGTAGAAAAACAGTACGTCGTCTCGATTTCCTTGGGAAAGAGGTAGCTATCCGGAAAGTCGGTCAAGCAAAACTGGATTCCCAAGGCTCCTGCTGTCCAAAACCATCTTCACCCAAAAACAGCATTTCACACACAAGAAACTTGAAAACAAATGCACAAGACAGCTTTAAGCAATTTCACAGTGAATGCTTCCAATCCAGATTCCAAAAAGTAAAAACGCACATGCATTCAATTCTGCAAAACTCAAAACACTGCACCGCAGAACAGAAGGCTCCTAAATCAACAAGAAACAGTCCTCCTACACCTCCGAACCTAGTCGGACCTCAACGACTGCTCTCGGACACGTCCTTCCACTAAAGTTCTGTCCACATGACAAAGGTTCCAAATCTCCGTGCTAACAAGACAAAGCAAAACGAAACTCCTCCGAACGAGTTCGGACACAAACGAACGACAACGGAAACACACAAAACAGATTCAGAAACTCTCCCAAGTCAAAGTGCATCTCGAAAAACTGTTCCGGAAAAAGCACATTCGACAAAGTTCAAACTTCAGCAGGCACAATGCCCAAAGCTTCCGTCACCTTCCGATCCCCAACGGACGAAAAATGCAAGAAACACGCACGATGAGCATACTAGGCACAATGCCCAAAGCTTCCGTCACCTTCCGATCCCCAACGGACGAAAAATGCAAGAAACACGCACGATGAGCATACTCCCCTTCTCGAACTGAACGTTCACCGATCGGAAGTTCGTCGTCATCGGCGTCTCGAGACAAGCCCCTCAACAATGCTGCCTTATCTTCATCCAAACCAGGTACAAGTCCTACAGCATTGCAGAGGTTCAGCCACATCTCAATGAGCTTGCAACTCTTCGTGAGACCGTCGGACGGTTTGGAAACACCTTCCCAATGTTCCAAGGTCAAGCGGCGCCTTCGATGGAGGTATTTGACGTAGTGTGCACGAAGTTCCATGTGCTTGACACGTCGAAGCAAACCTTCCATGGTCGATATGGAAATCGCCGCTTTCCCATCGTTGTACAAGTGAAGCTTCATGCTGCCGGTGGTCTTGGCTGGCGTCCCTATCTCGTCAAGAGGAATCCCATCACGAGCTGTCTCGATCAGCATCCCCAGGGCCACAAGTTCTTTGCTAGCCTCCGTGATGGCGATCGCTTCTGCTTCTGCAGACGACAACGCAGGAACCTCTTGTCTCCTACTGAAACACTTCAGGCAACATCCACGCCAAGAAATGACAGCACCAGAAACACTGGTCACATTCCATGAAGCATCACAAAAACCTACAACGACCCCTTCTTCAGTCAAAACGGGTGGTGAACTAGCAGGCATCTGCTGCACAAAATGCAAATGACCCTTCAACCAACGAAGAAAGCTACGGAGACAAATCTCTGCCGGAACATGGGGCTTCGACTGAAATCGACTCAAAAACCCAACAGGAAAAGCAAGGTCTGCCCTGGAGAGTGCTGCCCACGCAAGTTGTCCGAGGACCCTACGGTAGCGCTGTGCTTCCGTGGCGGACAGCTCAGGAGTCCCGAACTTTTTCTCTGCGTCTTTTAGCAGCTCCTCCAGCTTGGGCATGGCTGAACCGGTGGATTCTTTGAGTTTCTCTTCCCATGAAACAAAGATGCCTTCCATGTAGCTCCTGGACACTCCAAAGTACAGACATTCCTCTCCGTCATGGCGTCTGTATATTGTGCGGCCTAAGAATTCCAGGAGTCCTCTCTGCCCGGACGGAATACTTCCCGTGCGTTTGATTTTCCAGATCTTCTGAAGTGCACGCAAGAAGTTCTCACCTCCTTCAACGTCATTACTGGCTATAAGCAAGTCGTCAACGTAGACTAGGACCAACAGAAACTGGGTGTCAGTCTTCACTCTGAACAACGTTGATTCAAAGGTCTCGTCTCCGCCCAAGTCACGGATCGTTCTCTGGAGCTCTAAGAACCACAACAATGGAGCCCTTCTCAAGCCATTCATGGCCTTCTTCAGCCACAAAATGACTCGTTGGCCCTTCACAGTGATATTCGGGGGAAGCAAAACCAAATCACAGGCGTCGGCTTCAACAGGTGCATACATGAAGGCTGTCGACACGTCAGCTGTAAGAAGGCTCATGCTTTCCACCACTGAGAAGGCAAGGACCACTCGCAGTGAGTCTAAACTACTTGTAGGGGCATAGATGCCAGACCGAAACGCGCTTTCAGCACCAGAGGCGTAATCGCGAACGACCAACCGGGCACGACAAAGGACAGCAGTCTTTTGGGTAAAAACCCACCTCGCTGTGAGGATTTGAACTTCATGTTCAACTGCGATGGTGCGACCCTTCTTCTCAGGATAGGTGTCACCAACTTCCAATGTCTCCAGTTGCACCATTTCTGTGCGAATGCCCTCAACCACCTGGTCGTGCGCTATGGGGTGCCCTGTCAATTCATCACACACTCCCTCAGCGATCTGTACATCTATTTGGTTTCCCCCAAACTGAACAGAGATGGACGAACCTTGACCTCCTGCCTCGACATCACCTCCTACCTCATCACACCTCGAGGCACCTGCCAAGAACTCATTCATTGCTTCGTTCTGGGCATGTTGGATGACTCGATCCAAGACAACATCAAGGTCCATAGGTTCTCCAGCTCCTTCTGGAGCTAAGCTCCCATCTGGCAAAGGAATTTCGACTTCCATGTCTCCATCCCCTTCTTCACCTGCAACCTCCCCACCTGCACCTGCACCACCTGAGTCCTCAAGGGGCCTCTTCACTGACCTCTCCGGATCATGAACTGGTGGCGGAGGAAGCGCTTGTTCGCCACTTCTGGGATCAACATATGCACCCGCAAGCAGAGGAAACAAGACGTTCACGTCATACCATGGTGATTGGTCCCTAACTCTGAAATTGTGACCCTTGATCACTTCCCTCACTCCAGTGGAGTCAACAGAAACCGGGTACACCAAACAACCACCACCTGTGCTGTACCTGGCCCCCAAATAAGCACCAAGCACCATCCTCTGACCTTGCCACTTCTGTGCATGAACTGGCTTCACAAAACCCATGATCCCAAAAGGAAAAGTTCGTGGTATCTGACCTCCTCTCTTCTCTCTCAGAGATTCCAAAGGAGTGCCACCCCACTTGCGCTCACAAAAACCATTGAAAGTCCTGTAGGTGTACCCAACCAGATACCCCATCAAAGGTGATTCCAAAGCCAACCTCATGCCTAAATGAGCTTCCAAAGCCAACCAATTGGTGAACAAACCCTCTTTCATGATCCCCACGGCACGTTCTACACCCTTGGCCTGTGGACGATTCTCTGAAATGTTCCTCCAATGGAAGCCTCGACAGTTGGACTCTCTCAGAGACCTCTGCATCAGGTTCAGCAGGTAGGCTTCGTTGTCAGTGGCCACTTCCAAAGACAAACCTCCAACACCGATCTCATTCAACACAGAGACAGTGGACTTCACGTCCTTCTCCCGGTCACCACCTAAAACCACCATACCGATCATGCCAGTCTGAATCATGAGCAATACCAACACCTTCCAGTGCCTTCCTCCTACAAACATGATATCAGCTGCAAGATCACATGTGCTAGATTCCTGGTCCTTTCGTCTCCTCGCGGGCGTCCGACCTCTTGCCTGAACACACGCATCACACCCTCGATCATACGGCCAATGTCCTCGACACTCGTGCTCGTACAACAAACTGCCTTCCAGTTCGGGTGATGGATCTTCCAGATCCGACGAATGTGGACCCTCAGGATCATAATGGGGCAACTCCCCGGGTGGTTCGTCAACCTCGGAACCTGCCTCAACCATTGGACCTTCGGCCTCCGCCTTTGGACCAACCTGATCGGGAATGGAAGGAGTGTACTCCTCCATGTCATCACTCTCAACATCAACGGTTTTCGGCAACCCACGGAACATCCGGACACGCTCGGACTCCTCCGAAACCCCCGGAAACCCTTCTTGGTTCCTCCAAAACGCAAGCAAGGAAGCAAAATCCGTCTCAGATCCTTCAAAAACCTCCGAAAAAGCCTCCGAATCTCCGTCCGGACCCTCGGAAAAGAAGTCAAAATCCAAAAACTGGCTTTCACAGCTCACAAAAGAAGAGTTCGACTCAACCTCCCAGGTGTCAAACTCAGAAGTGAAAGAGGCAAAATCCTCCTGATCATCCTCCTTCCCCTTCTCAAACGTATTGGGCTCATCTTCACAAGACAAAGTTGGAAAAGAAACACGCTCATCACCACAAAAACGAAACATACGACACACATACGAAAAAGACTGCAATGAACCAGGCTGAGTGCACATCACTTCTCGACCCTTAGTTCTGGACTTTCCTGCCTTAGAAACTGGTCGTGCCTGCACTGCCAGTGCTTCGTTTGTCGTTTCCCTATCGTTTCTGTATTGAGTATGTGGTGTGGCTGTGCTTTCAGTGCTTCGTGCTTCTGTGGTCTGGTTCTCTCTGATCTCTCCTTCTGGGTTCGATGGGGGACCTTTCACCTCATCAACCTCCATGGGGGCTGGACCTTTGGTCGCTTTGCCACTGCGTCTGTTCTGACCTGATTTGGGAATCAAATCAACCTTCAACCACCAAGCACGCTCACATATCCTCAGTGGAAAAGTGGTCCCCTGACCATTTTCCAAGATGCTTTCGCGGGCTCCTCCTAACTTGGTCCACCAACCAGTCTCAGACAGAGCATAACAGCTAATGACATTCAGCTTGATGCGCGCCACCACTACTCGCTGCATGACTACAGGGATCTTACCTACCTTGAACTCTAGGTCTACCATCCCTGCAGTGGGAAGAATATGATCCCCTGCACCTCTCAGGATTGGAGCTGAGCCTGGGTACCAATGCTTCACCTTGTAAAGCTTCAACCACTCCTCAGCAACAATGTGGCAAGTGGCACCTGAGTCTACAAGCCAGTGGGTCTTGAGATCCTTTCCCAAGCCCTGAGTACTCAACAAGTACTCAAGAGGATGAGTGACGCTGTGCACTACAGGCTCGCTTGTGGAGGCTCCTACCCCTTCAGTACTCTCAGTACTCCTCGCAAGAACCATCATTGCGACTTGGTCTTGGTCTTCATCGACCTCGGGGTCTTCACCTTCCTCTTCAGCTTCCCACTCTTCACCGTCCTCTAGTTCTCGAAGCTTGTTCCTCTTTCCCTTGCCCTTGCCCTTGCTCTTTCCTTTTCCTTTTCCCTTGCCTTTGGTTGGAAAAGGCTTCTTCACAGGGTCTGCTCCATCCTTTTTGGATGGTCGCTTGTCAGAATGCTTCTCCCAACAATCTGAGGCCACATGGCCGCTCTTCCCGCAGTGTTTGCAGCGCTTTGGTTTGGGGCACTCTGACTGCATGTGTCCAGGGTCTCCGCAGTTGAAACAACCCTTGCTTCGAATAGGAGAACCCTGAACAGCATGTGCCCTCTCCATAGTTCCAGTGGCACGACTGCGAATGTAATACTCAGTCACTGCTCGCCAAAGCTGCTGGACAGTCCCTGCACCGCTGATGAGTTGGACATGTTCTGATACCTTTTCAGGCAAATTCCTCAAATACAGCAAAAACTGATCCCCCTCATTGATCCTCAAATCAACCAATGCTCTGGCCATCACACTTGCCTCGAGCATGCTGTGAAATGATTCGATCTCGGTCTGGATCTCTCGAAGCACATCAATCAAACCATCAATCGAAGGTTTCTTGACAGTGAACTTCAAAACAAGCTCTCTGTAGTAAAGTGCCTCCTGCCTACTGTAAATTGAAAACTCACGTCGAATCAGCCTGAAAAGTTCATAGCCATTCGCATCAGCTGCCCCACGGGCCATGATCTGATTTCGAATCATGTGTTCAATCTTTGGGTATCCAGTGAATGCTTGCTGGATCAGATGAAACAATCTCCTTGCTCTGAGCTCCTGGTCAGCTCCTTGCAAAACAATGGGTTGTTCCATGCGCAATGCCTCTCTCAATTCTGGTCCATATCGGTCGTGAATGAGACACAACCAACCTCCCAGCTTCTCTGCCCAATCTCTGAACCCTGAAAGTTCCCTAGACCTGCTCACCCACTGCTTGTAAGATGGCATGGGCATTGCAGGGATCCACTTGGTGTCCATGGTGAGTCGTTCACGGTCTTGAACACCAACTTGTGGTTGTTGTTGCTGGGCTTGTTGCTGAGGTTGCTGTTGTTGCTGTCGTCTCAAAACCTCCATCATTGCTTGTCCCAATTGCAGTTGTTGATTCATCAAACCAGTCAACAAAGGATCAACTGGGGGAGGAGACCTTGAAGGTCCAGAAACAGGCAAACCATCTGCTCCTACTGTCGGCAAATTCTGATCCCATCCAGGTGGCAAACCAAAAGAAACACCATGTCCACTATCGTTCTGTCCAGAAAAACCTTGTCCAGGCACAAAACTCGGCTGCTGAGATTGCTGCCCACCTTCTTGTTGAACAGGCGCTCCCAACTGATCCTGACCTCCTGTCAAGACACCTCCAGGTTGCAACCTATCACCAACATGCGAACATGACTGTGGCAAATTCAAAGTTCTCGGCATAGCTGCTAGCTGTGTAGTAGTAGGACCATAAGTTCCCCACAAAGCATCTCTCAAAGCTTGCTGACTACCAGGCCCTGAATAGAAAGACAACCAAGGATCACTAGTCTGCAAAGGATCAACCTGTTCACCACTTCGTTGACACTCATACGAAGAAGTCGACAAAACAGGATTGGGTGCAATCAAAGGAATTCTTGTTGCTCCAACATCGCTATTCGACACTCCAGGCTCTGCACTCGCTGGCTGAGTCCCTTCAGCTGTTGGACTCATGGGAATGACAGTGGGTCCAAAAGTCACAGGACTCATCGGAGTTGGCGACGTCTGGTCGGCCATGGCTCAAACAAGCTGCAGGTTTCTACAAACCTTTCCAAAAACAAAAACTCTTCTCTCAAGCGTCTGCCCCTCACCCTTAGGATCCTCGGGGCTCCGCTACCATGTGAAAACACAG
>CAXAMN010025953.1:0-10305 GCA_963970005.1 Durusdinium trenchii
TCCAAGAGAAAGCGCCAGGTAGGGAGCAAGGGGTTGACGGAAGGGGGGCTAGCGGTGAATCCTTGCATGTTTTGTTCCAATCACTTGTCATTGCTGGCTGGCGCTGGCACGGGCTAGTTTGCTCTATTAGGCTAGGATAGTCTAGGTTTCGAACAGCTCAGAGGAAGAAATCATTTGAGCTAACTGAGCCGTCACAGGAGCCACCCACTGCTCCAAAGCAGTCTGTCAAGAAGATCAAGAAGGTCGTTCTTGTTGATGACTTAAGAGAACGGACTTGCACACAAGAAAGAATCAATGATCTTTTCAGCGGGAAGAAGGACAGTGGTGAGGATATGGAGGCTCCGGACATCCAGTCTACCGGTAGCATTGAGAAGGAACTGGAAGAGCTGATAGACAGAGAGCAATCTGTGGATGATTTTCCTTCTGGACCCACATCTTTCACAGAAGCTCACAATTTTTGTTCTGTTTCTCAGCTAAATGTGAGTTCATAAATTCAGAAAGACTGAGATTGTTCATTTTGTGTTGTTTCTTCACAACTTGATTCAGAGAGAGTTATGTTAATTTGTAAGTTTGCAGCTCTACTTGAACCAGTGTGCTTCTCTGACATTTCAGGTGTTCTTCCAAAGGCTGTTCTCAGAGACGCATCCTGATAGCAAGTTGGCCCTGGATCGGTTGCAACTTAACATGAACTCCTTGCGACTGAACACTCACTACAGTGGATGTGGAGGACAAGCTTTTTTGTCTTGAGTTTGAGGGAAATGTTTGACTTGACAGTTTGCTAGAATTGTTTTAGTTGGCAGGAGGTGAAATCGCGCTGAGATGCATTGAGTCTGCTCTCCGGCAGCAGGGTGTGCACCTGGATGTGCCACCGGTCTCCTACAGCGCAGCAGACATTGAAAAGCATTGCCGCGATGTTTTGATAGATATCGCCACTCCGCCTCAACATGTGTTTGGAGATCATTTGGCACGGCTAACGCCATCGCCTCAGTCAAGTTCACTCATGTTCTCTACCAACGCTCAATGTTTATTTACCTTGGGAGTCTCAGAGTCAAAAGACTCAGGTGTTTGGGACTGAAGCGCTTGCAGTCGGCGGACAGGACAAACCAGTTCAGATCACAAGTGGAGACTGAAAGCCTAGACCTCAGTTTCTCTGTTTGGGGTCCATGCTTGTATAATTTCTTTTTCGGGTTTGTGTTTTGCGCTGATTCTGATACAGAAAGTTGTTATCATTATCAATGCAACATGTTTTTTGGGGTGCTTAAATCGGCCAAAGGCAGGTGTATGTCTTTCAACAGATGACGTTCTCCAGGGCAAGGCTGCAACCCCCGCCAAATGCAAAGCAAGGCCGGTATCGAGTAGCCAAAACCTGAAACGAAAAAACAACTATATACTATATACTAAGTAGCAAGTCAATCATGTTACATTCACTTTTTTAGGAGTGCAAAGTGCAAAGAACACATTTTCAGGAATGAGGATGATCCCGATCTTTGCATGGTCCGCTTGTTTGAAGCACTTCAGCCAAAGAAGGGCGAGACAATTTGGGAACTTGGATTGAATTATATTATAGAAGATTGAATGGTAGACTGGTAGACTCTTTTGTGTTTGCGTGTCGCTACCGCATTTTTCGTTTTCTATTTAGCAATCTTCAAGTGTATCTTCTTCTCGGGCTACTTTTCTTCATCCCATGTTCACTTTTGTCAAGTATGTTGAGTATGGTGGTGGATGGCAGTGCATGGTACCAAGTGAGGACATCTTCAAAGATTCGGCATGGTGCTACACTCACAATCGTGAGTGCCCTCTTGGCTTCAGTGACTGTGACCTGGTCATTAGACCATTCAAATGGCTGGTGGATGTCAGCGGCACCAGCTGCACTGATGAGTCCTCAATGGGACAGAGATTACGATACCGAGGGAAGACTGCATTGTCTTTTGCAGTCTGGTTGACAGAGATGAAGTTTTTTTCATCATGCAGGTATCCAGGAAATCACAGCACTTTTCCAACCACGAATCTTTGAAAGGCTACTTCCAGAATTTGAGACTCACTCGATGGTGTTCACTCCAACAAGCTTTGGTCTTCCATATTCACGACCTCGAAAGTACACCTTGCTCCTGCGTAAGACGGATCTGACTCTATGCAGACCACTGGAAGAGTCTGAGCCTGAGAAAAGATTGTTGTTTTTTTCCTTGGAAACACGGGTTTCAAGGGTTGCGTGTGACAGTTCATCTTTGAAGACACAGGATCCGATGTCTTTACAGCAAGGTTGAAATGGAAGCGACTCAATTTTATGATGCAACTGCAGATGAGGACGCTTGGCTGAAAAGTGGTTTTCATTGCTTCTATCACGTTCACGGCCATAAGATGGTTGGTCGTATTATTTCTACCAGCCTGTTGTTTGATGTGTCTTACAAGGTTCACAAGTCACTCAGTCACTCGCTGCGCTCAGCTCATAGCATTTGTTTACTGTATATATACCTTTCCTAGCTGAGGTGCAGGAGCAACGCCTCAAGGCTGCAGCGATGCGAAAGCTATCGCCAGACGCCCCATTTGAAGAGCTCTTGTCTCCACCTCAAAGAATCCGGCTGAGGCCCGAACTCTTGTTCCCAACACATTCTAGTGTCGTCTTGCTGCATGTCGATTCACACATACCAGTCAGGCACTACATGGCACTGCCAAAGGCCAGGGCTGTCCCATTGGCATTGAAGTCTGATCACTTTATTGTTCTTTTCTTGAACAAGATGTAGTTGGCCTTTTGACACACAATCCATGCATGTAAAAGCGGTGGGTGCCCCCTCCAGGTCATCAAGTACAAAGAGAATCAACGGCCCGTCTTCATGACTTTAGAGCAGTCTCCCAGCGTGGTTGCTTACTGTGGTGACCGAATGCCATGCTTGATCCGCCGTGGCACTTACTTCTGTGATGAGAAAGAGCGATGGCTTTTCCCCATGGAAAAGTTGGGTATCCATTTGGTGCCAACAAGGGAGCAATATTGCAGAGCAATGGGGCTTGCGTGGCCTTTCTTCAAGGCGCTTTCAGTTACTGGTTGCAGTCAGTGCACGCAAACTGGCTTTGTCACATTTTGTCACTGTGCAATGTGTGAGACCCTTCCATCGGATGCAAAGATCGCAGAACTAGCTGGGAATGGTATGGTGATTTCTGTCGCTGCTCGGCTTCCTTGGTTTACTTCATTTAACTCAAGAAACTTTGCAATGTTTTTTTGCTAGTAATCATCTACATCAGTTAAAGCTGGTCTTGGACCCTCGGAGGTGACAGCTGCTTTGCTGTGGCTTTTGACGTATGCTGAGCCAGCTTCCCCTGACAGGGGGGGTTCCGACAATGAAGTTTATGAGGTGACCGATTCGGTGGATAACTGAATTGGTCTTTCAGAAATTCAAACCTCAACCAGCCTCAGGTCCCGTAGCTTGAAGCTCAACAGAGCTTTCGCATCCAATTAGAATTACCGAGACAGCAGAGGATCCACACAGATCTCAATTTGACAAGACATGTTACTTCTCATTGATTGAACACAATCCGGGTTCTCGTATTGTCGGCCTCCCAACACATCACCGCGAAGTGATTGTTGGCTGCAAAGCAAAAGTGAACATAGTGGGTCATGTGCTGCTGATTTTTGTGGTTGATGATTGAAAATGCTTCGATGTACTTGATCTTTGTTTCATTGAAAGCCATCTTGTCATAAGGGAAGCTAGTTAGTGGAGCCAATGGACCCTGCAAAGGAAACTTCTCCTTGTGAGGGTCAGGCAGAACTTGTCCAGACCTGCGAGGGCGAGGATCCAGACAAAGTAGAGGGCCGTGCGTGCCCCATTTGTAGCTTGCCCACACATTGTTCTTCGAGCCGATTCGAGTCGAGCCTCGAGCCTGGTTTTCATAGTGGCTTGCAACCAGCTTTGTTTTTTTTTCTGAATCCCAGGTAAAGAGAATGTTTGTCAAGAAGACGAACAAGTGTGCAAGAAGATGAAGCTGGCGGTCATGCACGCAGCTTGCAGGAATGCTGAGAGGGCGATGTTGCTTCAAGCTGACAAGGAGGAGCGTGACAAACTGAGGCCCGAATGTGTTGCTTCATATCTTCTTGCAGAATCAGTCAATGCCCAACCAAGCTAGGACTTACTCAACTTACTCTATTTGTAAAACCGAGCCTGTTAGTCATTGCCATTTGCCATTTGATGATCCCTTTCACTCTGACCAGGGCTCTGAAAAGTGAAAATCCGGCGGCCTATGGAAGCCTCTGTTTACGGCATCACGAGGCCACTGGTTCCAACAAGGGCAGAGGTCGCAAACTGACCATCAAATTTGACTTTGCATCGGAGATTGAGATATTTGCCAGCGGTTAAGAACAGTTTGACAGATGCTTGCTCAAAAGCTTGCGTTTAAGCACAGTTTGAATGAACTGTGTACAATACTCTTCTCCTATTGTTCATTTCCGTTTGACCGCATCACGAGTTGAGGAAGATCACAACAGGAGAGCGGACAGTGAGCCGATATGGGTGGTGCCTTATGGACTACAATGACTACATGGAACATCACACGACAACATTGAAACCGCCAAGACGGCTTTCTCAGAAGGAGGCAAGTCTGTGACTCAGACTTGCTACACTTTCAATTCACACCATGTTACTATCACGGTCCGTGCCTGATTATTCCTCTCCAATCTTCTCTCAGACTCATACTTATTTTCCGTGTCCTGCTGATTTTTACTGCATGATTTTGTGGCTTGAGGTCGGAAGTGGAATGAAGATCAGCAAGACCCAGCAGTTCCCAAGGATTCAGATGTGGCCGGGTTTCCTAACAAAAATATGTTGTGCATCATTGATTGTGCCATGGAAACGGGTTTGCAGCATGAAACAATTGCGAGGTGAAAGTGAACGGGAAAACCATCACAGTGACTCTGGTCGGAGTGCGAACTGCGAAGCAGATCTTTACGGACAACTTCTCAGAAAGAACTCATGAGATCAGCACAACAAAAAATTCCAAACACCCGCCTGCGTCCTAGTTAGCTAACCGAAAGAGGTAGCACTCAAAGATGCTAGTTTGAAAGTTAGGCTCAGCTTGAAGAAATGATGTCATTTTTATTTTGTTCAAGGTCAGAAGATACAGTCGGCCTCCTGATTCAGAATCATGAGCAACAACGCAAATCTTTGAAGTTAGCGCTGGATGATCCTCAATCCAAAACCAAGCCAAAGCCCAAAGCTAAACCTAAAGGTCAACCCAAGAGGAAGGGTGTGGATGTGGATGTCCTTAAAATACAGACGAGGACTGGAATTGAATGGTGTCACATCTTTTGTTTGTTGAGTCAAATTTGTCACATGTGTTATATGTTTTATGCTCCACCACTCTGTCAACCATTTTCAATTGTACTGACCACTTCATCATCCAAATCCCATAAAGTGCTTCGAGTCCTGCAGCCTTGTGAGGACAAAGGTGACAGGAAGTTTGGAGACAGTGCTTTCAGCAGCCAGAGGTGTTATGGACATGGATTTGGGCAAGGATGTCAGCCCCCCTCCTGGACGAAATCGCACAGCTTGCCAAGGAAAATCCTGATGGCAAGTTCAAAGAGCTTTAGCTGACATTGCCAGCTTACATAGTATATTCCGATGACAAAGGATGCATGATATAGAAAGTTCCTGTGACTAACTTTGCGACTCTTTGCTACATGGTTCGATTTGTTGTTGACACCTGTTTTTAAGTCCCACCCATGCAATGCAACTCCAAGGACTTCTGGCTCAAAGCAACTTATGCCCCTGGCAATGAAGATGATCCGGATGAGATGTCCCCATATCTGGAGCTTTGGCGACATAATATATGTATATAGTTGTGTTTTCATGCACACAGTTGAATTTCAACCGCTTCATTTGGAACATGCATCTTTTGGCTGATTCAGCCAACTTGAAGGAAACACTGTATTGCCGCCGAAAAGCTGTGTCTGCTTGGATCAGCTGCAAAGACTCGGAGGAGTTCAATAAACTGATTTCAGCAGATGGAGCCTCAACTAATCAATGAGCAACACATCAATCATTTTTTGATGTGTGACCTGAATTTCAGTTGTGCACGGGCCAGTGTCTGTGAGTATTTTTTGTATGTGTATGTCTGTGTGTTTATGTACATGTTGCAGCACATGACATGAGTTGCACGGCAGCATCATGCATCGCATAACCATATGTTTGTGCTCAGGTTACTTCTCAACAGTTGAGACATTGCAGGGGGGCAAGAACATATCACGACCTCAAAGGCTCTTTGACAGGTGATTTTGATTCCCAGACAACGAATGAGGGTGTCACTGAGTTGAAGGACAAGCTGACCAACATGCTTGAGGGTATCAAGGACATCATCAAAGGTGTGAAAGAAGCATCCAAACATCACAAGCAATGGACCAGTGCCAGTAAGAAGGCCTTTGAGGAAGAGCGCAAGAGAAAGGAGAAGCAGCTTGGCACTTCTCTAACTGTTTTGGTTGACGTAGCTGCTTGGCCCATTAAACTGTTACTCATCTGCTGCGCTCACTCTGTGGTGAAGTTCTGAAACGTGGTTCAGCCTTCTTTGCTTCTTGCACTCTGGAAGGGACATATTTTTCCGAGGAAGGAGAAGAAGGCGAAGCGTGCGAGTGAAAAAGCTTCATCGCCAAATAAGGCTTGGCGCAGTGGCCAATTGATATCTTTTTTTTCAATAACGCGCTTTCCTTTTCCTGTCAGAATCTATACTAGTTATATATATATATATAAGTACATTGTATTTTGTCTACTCTACTCCAAAGTTTTGGTCCAACCAAGCCAAAATTGTGGCAGGATATGCCTCAATTGTTGGAAGGGATCACTGACCGTGACTGCAACTTGCTACGGACAATGAACACAAAGAGGGCGGATCTCAAGATCAAAGTCATTGACATCGGAAAACCCTTGCGGACAACTCAGACTCAGCCCAACGATACGATTCCATGATGATGCTAGCTAAACCTCGGCAGCAAACAAACAATGTTCACTGCTGAGGCCCACTGATCCATTGGTGCCTTTCATTGTCCGGAGGAAAGGTAAGCATTTCATTGACCACTTTGCGGCTAACAACAGTGCAGATGTGTCAGACATCAGAACCTTTGTTGAGAGCTTCAGAGCTCAGTTCTCCGGCAGAAAGGAATCCACTCTGTTCAGTCCTTTGCCACAGACTAGCGCAGCCCAAGAGCTTTGGGGTGAATTGGGCGCCTACTTTGCTCAACTTGACCTGACGCACACAGTGACGTCGCATTTCAATGATATGAAAGGAGAAAAGGACTTCGACATTGAGAGAATTCCAAGCTTGCAAAGTCCGTGCACGATATGCATGTAGTTGGATGCAAGCTGGGATATGTGCACGATACTTGGTTGCAGTGTTCAGTGTTCTACAGTAACTGAATTAGACCGTTCACAATGTAGCAGCAAAGCAAAAAAAACACATTTGGGTTTACAATCACAATCAAGGAAGGGATGGAGCCATATGGCTTGCCGAGTGTTAAAACTCTGTGGTGTGGTGGGCCTCTTGGCCTCAGACTCTGCATGCATTGAAGCACGGGGTTGATCTATGTACTGCGCACACATCTACATTTACTTGGGTTTGTACTTGTGTACCTTTTTCCCAGTGTGGAGCACACATTTCTGTGAGTGGTTGAGAGCCTTGAAGTTGCACGGTGGAGCAGTGGTTGATTTCAACAGCACTATCCAACCCAATACCAGCATTTCAGGCCCAAGCAATTCCACCCTGATTGTCTCATTGTCTTTGTTCTAGCAAGATGTCCTCCTCCTCGCCAAGTTTGCAAGTGCTGGAGAAACGACAACGAGTTGTTGAGACCCATAAGAGTTCTGATGCTTACCTCGAGTACAAGCAAGTGCAGCAATTGTGTACTGATCACCCCTGCTTGTACAAGTTCTACCGTTTGGATTCAGATGATCTTCCAAGCACTCCTCGTCCTGACATGTATGGCAGTAAGCGTAAATGGGAAGCTGCCATGTATGAATGGCGATCTGCCATGAAAATTGCTGTGGATGCCCGCAAAACGGGCAAATTTTCAATCTGACTGATATGTTCATGTTCCATTTGTTTGTGGCCTGGAACCACTTTGGCATCCTGCCTCTCTGAGATGCATCCTGCCTCTCTGAGATGCATACATTGTTTGACTCATATTTGACTCCACAGGTCATGACATCCAAACTTGAATATAAACACGATTGCTTTGAAGCAACAATCATACTATTGATTACGGGTGCCAGCCATGCAGGTCATTAATTAATCATTAATCTATTTGCAACTAGGAGTTGCAGTTGGTCGTTGCCAACTTTCTTGGGGTTGGGCTGTAAAGCTGCAATGCTATACGGCCATAGGCATAGGCAGATATTCAATTCAGCTTACCATGCACCAAAGATCTCTGCAGGTTTGCGACAAAAGGTGCTAGTGCCACACTGCCTTCAAGGCTTCAAGGACATGAAACACAAGGTGCCAATCTATGGGCCTACTACAATTACAAGTCTATAGACAGCATGCCGCCTTGGTGAGGTTGGTGTGGCGGGTGTCATGTCGGTGTTGGTTGGTGACCTGGTTGGGGTTGGTAGGTCGGATTTCTCATAGGTCGTGATTCGTGATGTTTGAAGAAAGGCATGAAACATGTTGTGAAATTTGAATAATTGAATTGGCGAGGCCAGTCCATTTTGCCGTGACTTCTTGCAAAGAGCTTCGGATTGGCTTGCAGTCGAACGACATTCCTGATTGGATTTCTACAATGAGCGGATTAATGCTTAACCAGGATGATGTAGACATCGGATTGCTCAAGGTTGGCACCATGCTGCAGGGTGACATTCTCTACCTGCCGCCGCAGTCTTTGGTGGTCAGCAAGGTGTGTAGTGAAGCTGCTATGTTCCTGAGGGTACAGACCCTTGCAGTTGATTCGCGCAGCACATCCAAAGAACCCTGGCTGGCATTACCCATCATTATTGTTAACTTCAACTGCACTGGTCCTAGGGTTGAGGAAGGTGTTTTTAGTAACCTGGCAGCCTTGGCCTTTCACTTGGAATACCTGGGCGCCTTGTGCTCTACTGAGGTAATCGCCAAGCAATTGATGGATGCGCAAAGCCAGGCGATTTGGAACGAACTGTTGACCCGATCAAGAAAAGCCAAGGATGACGATGACGAGTCCATGTCTGAATCAGAAGTTGAAAAAGAAGATGAGGAGAGTGCTCAGGCTCTCGGGCGAACCGTCAACCGTCGAACACGTCATTTTTCCACACTTTGCAAGCATTGTGTATGTTTTCAAGTGTTCTGGCGAGGTGGGCCCTTGCCTCGAGGTGAAGCAAGAAGAAGCGCAAACTGTTGAGAGAGCACTTCAGAACTCGGAGGTCGGGTCATGATTGGAGCGCAGCTCTATTGTTTGTCATGGTTTGTTTTGGGTCCTATGGTTATGGCACAGGCGGCCCCGGCAGTGGTGGCGGCAGTGGCTGAGGGTGAGCCTGAGGGGCGCGAGAAGGCATCTTCTTTGAAGCGAAACGCTGAGGACACTGGGACTGGGACTGGGTAAAACTAAAACAAATATCGCTTGCAGCTTACACATTTTTGTTGGTGAGTCACGGCAGAGTTGTCATGTGGCGGCACATGGGACTAGATGTTTGCTTTGTCAAGGCCTTGGAACTGGACAGGACAAGTAGACAGTAGACAAATAGGAATAGTAATAGTAACGGCAGATTGTAGAAAGAGTGAGCAAATATAGACACAGATTAAAAAGCCAAGCCAGGCTTAGATATTTGTTCATATTCTATTTCATTTTAGTCCATGAGATTTACAAAGGGAAAAGGTAAGAGACAATAGATTCCAAAGATAATATCATCCTAAATTAATAATGATGGTTTCAGTATATTCAACTGTCATCAACTGTGGTCAACTGTCATCAACTGTGAGATCAAAAAAAATGAACTGTCATCAACTGTGGTCAACTGTCATCAACTGTCTAGTGTGTTTGCTAGCTTCGACAGCTGTCGTCACAGGAGGTGGCTAATGCTGACACTGAAGGTCACCAGGCCAAGAAGGCCAAGGAATCAGGATCTCCAGGATCAGCTTAGGACGATTTTGGGGTCTTTGGATGTGTACATCCTTTCTTGATGGTCTGAGGCGTGCAACATGTCCTCAATCAGTATGGTAGCATCCTAGCCGAAATTTGTTTCGAACTTCAAGAGTCTTGAAGGATTGATTCCAAACATCAGACCATGTGGGAACCAGTGACTAACATTGGAAACAATCGGGGGGCTGTTAAAAAAGAGGCCGGTGCCAGTGCGCGATGAGTGGGTG
>CAXAMN010025954.1:0-10305 GCA_963970005.1 Durusdinium trenchii
GGGAAACGCTGCCGATTGCAATACTGGGCATGCCCAATCTCCCCCCCCGCATGGGCTGTGGAGACTTGGAAACCAATAGGAGGGTGCAAATTCACAGGCTATTTCTCTGGGGTAGCAGGAAACAGTGCCTTGCGCTTCTGCCTGCTCTTAAAGTGGCGGGCGATTCGTCCACAAGCAACAGAACTCTTTACAGCACAACTGCAGGGGGACAGCCTTAGCTGTCTTCCGGCAGAGTTCGGTGATACAGACGTGGAGACAGCGTCCACGCCCTCGTCTGATACTTCTGCCAAGAGAGCGGATCGACTTGCTCAAGCAATCGAAAGCGACTCGACTCAGGGTAGTCAGGCACCTGACCCCCCGTCCATGCACTCCCTGTCCGCAACAGCTGTCTCCTCCCCTCTTTGTGCCGTGGAGTCAAGTCGCTAAACTAAGAGGGGTAGTTGCAGTCCACAAAGACATTGAAGCATGTCCTCACGAGGAATTGCAAGATGCATTAGCTCACCCCCAGTGTCTGGTCCCCGGAGAAAAAGAGCACTTCCTTCAAGTTAATAGCGATTTGCTCCTTCAGCTCCGAGGCACGATTATGCCCCTGGAAGGTATTGCACCACAGGTGTTTGAAGCTATATACCAACGTCAGCAGGGTGAAATACTCTGGGTCACTGTCCTATGGATGATTGCCCAACTTAATGAGTACTGGGTTAGCGGCACATCCCCACCACTGCCGTCAGTATTTCAAATCAACTGTGGTGGCCTGGGGGGTGGAGCCCTTGAAGGGGAGGTCCCCCCGCACTTTCATTGCACGTGTCCGCCGGTCGGAGAAAGTCAAGTCTATGGGCCGTCGCTCTCCCCCGCTGATGTCCTTGATGATCAGGAATGGGGGGTTGCCTATGGCTGGTCGACCGGAGTGCATGAAGTCGCCACCCTATTTGCGCTCACACAGAATCCGTGCCAAAAATGGGAAGCTCTAGGGTATGGCAAGGCAGCCCTTCTGTACCAACGAACACAGCATGTGTTACAAGCAGCCAGGTTGCTCCCTGCTCATCGACGGCTGCCGCACCAGGCCTTTCTCAGTGGCCTTTGGTGGAAGCTTCTTTCGCTCCAGCCACTGCGACTTCTTGCCTACTTGCCAGTGCTTGGGTGTCTGCGGCCGACTGAACAAGCAGATCCCACCCATTTTACTGTAAATGGTTTTAGTGCTGGCAGCTACACGGGAGCAGTGATTGCCTTAGCAATTCGTTGCCTCTGGCCAGCCAGTCAGATCACAGCGCGCCTAGGCGCCATTGCAATGCCGAAGAGTGTCTTAGCGGCACTCGTTGCCACTGCAGAGCCTGACAGGCACAACTACTACCTTGTCCATGCTGCTGAAGATTGCTTGTGCGACTGGAAGCCGACAGAGAACGAGCTCGACATGTTGCAACGATCCTTACACATCACGTATGTGACAGACTCTGCAAGATGGATGGGCAAGCACAAGCACTGCTACTGGCACTGGCTCCAGTGCCAACTCCCTGCGGGCAAAGTTAGCCTCACCACACTGAAGCTCACGCGCCCGGATGTTATCCCTCGCCGCGATCGGATTGCTGCTCCGATGCGACTTGCCTCCTGGATTCGATTCGAAACGGCCATGACGAGCGAGGATTGGGAAGGAGCTATCAGTTTGTTGGTGTCCAATCTCCATTGTCCTGACCAGGAATTGTTGGTGCTACTACAAAGCTGTGTGGCAGGACAGCCAATCGCCTCCATGGAAGAAGCACAGGCGCTGTTGCTCAAAAACTTTCGTGTTGGCAAAGGTACCCAAAGTGCATGTGCTCAATGGCTGACGGAGATGGCTCGAGACCTACTGGCGCCGATCCCGTTTCGAGAAGTCTTTGTCATTCTAGCCCTCTTTCTTCCGCAGCTCACTTTTGTTGATGAGGCCACCACAAGACAAGAACTGTGGAGCAGCCCCACAGTGCGAAAGTTTGGCCTAGTTGTGGATGTCACGCCCACAGCCACTGGATTGCAGGGCATGCATGAATATCGCATAGCCTTTCCTTCGGGGTCGCAAACAGCTATCTTTTGCCCGGCGCACTTCCAAGGTTGTAATTTTGAACAACTCGCCAGCAGTCCCTCGAGTACAGTGCATATGGGCTCGCAGGCTGGGAAGGCTTATCGAATCGTTCTGGAGGAGCACGGCGCATGCTACTCAGTCTTGGCGCTCTTGCTTGCTTTTGTGTCTCCCTCTCGAAAGCGAAAAGGGGATGAATCGCCAAGTGAGAAACTTCGTCGGCTGAGCAGTCCTCGGCACTGGGATGTTGCCTTAGTACCGTTCCCGGAGGATTTCGTGCCACTGCCCACGCCAACCGAAACCGGACTAGCCTGCCCAGCGCCATGGGCGTTCCCACCTAGCCTCTGCGTGCTAGAACCTAGAGCAACTAAGCTCCGAGTGTTGGCCATTGCGGAAGCAGGAGACACTGTCACTGCCGACCACCTCTTGCAAATGGCCTGCTTGGCTGCAGAGCACAAACCCACAGTGCTGGGTATTCCGGGCCAAGTGCCCATTCCGTATCAACTAGAATGCACGGTAGTCCTTTTGCAGAGCTTGCACGCCCTCTTCCAGCTGCTGACCTCCGGCAATACAATGCAATACTGCCCCCAAGCATCCAGTTTTGCTGTTGCCCTGGGAACTGCCGCTCGGCAAGATAATGGGCACATTGTTTCAATGGCCGCCAGTCTTGCGCTGGCCCTTAGAGCTGGCAGATCTACCTTGGCAGTAGCAGGTGTCTTTGGAGCGGGCAAGACTAGATCCCTGACCTTTCTCCTTGCCTGGCTGGCCCCCACCACTCACCTTAAGATTGCAGTTGTGCACAAAGAGAATCCAGCAGGTCGGGCAATCACTAAGCTGCTCACAGCCTTTGACTTAGAGCCGGACCATCAACGATATTTCATTCGACCAGTCAGTAGGGAAGAGGCAGAGACTAATACAGCTTGCACGAACTATGATTTGCGAGCAAGCGAAGCGGCATCATTCATCCCCGGCTGCCACGTGGTGATTGTCACTACTGGGCTTGTCTGGGACCAAAAAGGGCAAACCCATTCCACACTCAACACTCATATGGAGAATGTGGACCTGCTCATTAGCGAAGAGGCCCAGCAGGACATGGACCTCAAATCTGCCTTTGCGCCAACAGTCCCCCGACAACCCTTCTTTCGATTACTACTTGGTGATCCCAAACAGAGCCCTGGTGGAGTAGCTGATGGACAGAGAGCCCATCGTACGCTCCTACTCAAAGCTCCCATTGGGCTGCGAGCCCCCACCACCTGGTATATGCCGCATGAAATACCAGGCGTCTTTCACAAGCTCCTCCGACACGGCCGAGGCTTTGGCCTTAGTGACCTAGAGGAAACTGCTAAAGTAGCGGGCCACAGGCCCCTAGGGAGAAGTTGGTTTCGCCCGGAGAAGGTCCAAGCCACATCCTCTTTCGCTTGCCAGTTACAATCCACCTACAAAGACCTCTCCAGAGTAGACCTGGATCTCCCGGAAGGACTACTGGTGGGGCTAGGCTATGCAGCCACCAGCCCAGACAGCCCGTTTGACTTTCGACAAGCGCAAACTACGGCTGAACGATCGGGAGTGGCAGGCCCACACTGCTGGAGCTTGATGCTGCCAACGAGTGCAAGAGTTGCCCAAGAAGTGTATGAGCCGTTAATAGGAATTCAGTACCCCATGTTGTGCAGCCGAATGGGAGATACTTGGCAAATCGGTACCACCTCAATCCGAGAGGATCAAAGGATTGCCACAGGCCTACGCTTTGTCCACTGGTGCCATACTTCGCCCAAGCTGCAGGCACGGCGAAACCCAAACAACGACCCAACGGTAAGAGTGTATCAACACCTCGAGGACCAACTCGCCAAAGCAGGCTCTGACACGGAAGACATTTTGGCCCTCACAACCACTCGTGAAGGGGCCACGAACCTACGCAATTATTTCTCCATAGCTGAGAAGAAGGCGAATGCAGAGACGGCAGTCAAGGTGGCAGGCGCCACGGCTAAGCATTGCATCGTCATTCATGGTGAGTCAACATTCCTCAGTGGTGAAGGACGCCACCTAGACTACGACCAGGAATGCTTCACACGAGCGAACGTGGCATACAGCCGAGCCACTGATCTTACCATCTTGGCATGCCCATTGAACATGCAAGGAATGCCTGGGGCCCTGCAAGTCTTAGCCGCCCTCCTACATGGTGTCCAAACAATATATACCTATGACAGCAATGAAGAGCCTACTGTCTTCGGTTCGTTGGACCTTCGAGTCACTCAGATTGCGCAAGCCACGTCATTCTTCCAACAGGCACTTCTGCCCCATCCAATGTGGCGCGGCCCTCTGCCGGTCTGTCTCGCAGAACACCATCACGGCAAGGTGAGGCGCTTACGCCTCGTCTTAGCCACGATTACGCACTTGACCAAAGCGGAAATTACCAGCCTCGTAGAAGGGCCCTACCTGCCTGGTGGTACGGTTTTGCATGACCTGGTGTATGGTTACGCAGCTGATGCTTCGCTCGAGCCTGAGTGGCTAGTCATCACGGATGGGCAGCAGCCAGGAAGTTGGCGACTCCTCCACAACAGCTCTGGCCCAGGGCAACGCTGTAGCGTGGGCAGCTCCCTCCGCTATCAACCAATGCCAAGCGCGCGTGAGCAGCGCAGTGCGCAAGATTATACCTTTGAAGCACTGCGCCGGGTGTACTTCTACGACGCGTGGAGAGTGCAGCCAATCCTTGATGACCCTGAATCTGACCTTGTCCTTCCACCGAAACCAGGCCTTTTAGAGCACGGCTGTTACTGGCCTTGGCCGAACCAGACACCTGAGGTCCTCTCTATCTCTGATCGTGACCCAGACAAAGAGGAACAAGCGATGCGAGAGGGAGACTCGCCGACCTCCCTAGCGGTGACAGATGCGGATATGGCTGAAGAAGACGCAAATGAAGCAGTCTCAATCCACAGTTCCTCCTCCAAGTCGCCCACCATTCCGAGCACAGAGCACCTGGAGGAAGCCGATGCGCACATGGCGGATGATGCTAGTGCTACCACCTCCTCTGTAGAAGAAGAGGGTGATTGCCTTAGCAATCGTCCGGCCTTTCCTGATGCATGTCCCACAAGTGATGAAATGCTGGACGCAGAAGATGATGCAGGAAGCGTGCTACCACCACAGGACGTGGAACCCCCAAGTAGCAGCCCCACATCACAATCATCTGAGTCCCCAATCAAAAGAAGACCGGGGTCCAAGGCCAGTGCCGGGCGGGCTCAATCCAAGAAGTTACGGAAATCTCCTGCTCCACCATCCAGGCAGTTACTCGGCAGCATTCCTGAACATGAGCAACCACCGGCCACACTAGCAGACTTGGCCAGTCGGAACGCTCAAAATCCGGTAGCCCCTGCTGGCAGGAATCCTACGACGCCACCTGGCCGCCCTGAATCAATGCAAGAGTGCCCACACACGATGACTGAAATCGACATTGCCGGTGATCAAGAAAATACAGAGCGTGGAGGCACGGCCGACACTGATCTCCAATTGGAATCCGAGCAGAGAGCCATGCAGGTCCTATACGACTATCAATCTGCGGCTCGAACGGCCAGCGAAACAGCCAGGCACAGGGTGCCGCTCCCTGCATTACAGACCTATAGTGACCTTCCTAGGGAATGGCCGATGGCGAGACTTGCTATCTCCAGCAAGCAAATCAATCGCCTTGTCCGTACGTTCCTCTGGAGGAGGGTGACAGAACAAGCACTCCATGGCTCCTCCTTTGTGAACATTCCGGATGAAATCAATCAGGCCTATATGGGGAATCTCCTCCGTATAAGTGAAGCCTTTGCTGCTCCCCTATCCAACCTCTTTGCTTTTGTGAAGAGTGGACATCCGGCATGTCCCTTCATCGCTCACAAACAGCTCGCCCTCTATGCAAACCCCCGATTCTGGCAATATGGCCTCCTGGCCTTCATTGCGCGGTGCTGTTCCTTTGATAATCAACATAGACACCAGGATCCAGGACCAGCAAAAGTAGAGGAAGGAAAATCACAGACGACGAAGGAAAAAGACGTTGATGCCCTCACCTTTATGCGCACTGTCCTCATGTCCTTTGTTAGGGGAATGGAGCATGGGGAACAGACATTGCCCACCAATGACCTCTTTATCTATCTACCAGTACAAATACTGCCTGACCTGGTTGTAGCCATGGAGTGGCAGGGCTACACGCCTGCGGAAGTGAAAGGGGGTTATGGATATCGGCCAAAAGAAGAGGATGCTGAGGACAACCCCTTGCTCGTGGGGGAGTGCGCGCCAAAGATATTGTTTATGACCGGTACCCCCGAATGCCGGACACGTCCTGGGCAGAAAGAGCCTACTTTAGTGGTGCCCTTGACCCGTCTTTGGGACAAGCTTTCTCGTTTCCCTCCCTTCTACAGTTGAGGCTGCGCATCGAAGTCCCATTGTGGCGAGACCTGACTACTGCCAAACACCCCAATGCAGACCTGCCTGCAGAAGAAGACTCTGACTCTGACGCTACAGGGTCAGCTGAACGGTCGCCTAAGCTTGCTCTCCCTGTTCCAGTGGGGCTTGCTGAACCACCAGAGGTTGGCACTGAAGAGGCCACGGAGGACGAGGACATGATGGCTGAACCCAACTACACCTTTGCCAAGGGATATGGACGCTTCGGCATAGGCTATACCCGATTAGCAACGGCGCTTGGCAATTTTGAACAAGGGAGCATTGACGCAGAAAGTGCTGTCGTGGCTCAGTGGCTGACCTCCGGGCTCCGTGTTGCCATGGCCCGCACAGGATGGCACCTGCTGTCTCCCCGCCTGATGCTGACCAAAGTCCCTGGGAGCATCCTCAGCGACTACTACCGCAATGGATATCCTCTCACTCCGAAAATGGCAGATCGCCCATATAATCAATATGGCACACAATTCTATACCAAAGAACGATGGGACCAGCTCTGTGTATGGCTCACTGGGAACCCCAATTTCAGGCTTCAACTTTTGGCCCACAAGCAGACGCTTCGAGACCACATGGGCTATAGTCAAGAAGCCACTGACCCAGGTAATAAAGCTCGCCGAACTGTCCCCCCGCCAGAATCGGGAAGCTCCTCGTCGGCAGCGTGGCCTTCCTGGCACAGTAGGCCCTCCCCATCGCCCTCGCCCTATGGGTGGTCCTATGGTTGGTGGCAGTAAGGTAGTTGGCAGTAGGACTTATCCCGATCAACAAACGTCTTCGAGTTGCTTGATCATTTCCAGGGGGTGGGTGGCCTTAGCCACCCTCCTACTGATGGCCTAATTGTCATAACAGGGTTCGCAAAGATTATCTCTTCGGTGTCTCTGTGATTTGGCTCAAGCAAACATAGCAAGCACGTGCGAGCTACCGCCTACGCGACAATGCCGACTCCCCAAGACCGTTATGAGATCAACCTCGAGTTGGTTACCATAGCAGGTACGGTATATGCAATGCAGACAGACCTCTCCCACTATGAGGATGTAGCAGAGCTTGAAGATGACATTCTCTGCTTTCTGCCGACAGTCTCTGATTTAGATGTCTTCGGCTGTGAACTGGAGTTGCTCAACCTCCAAAATCAGCAACCCCTGCCAGAAGCATTCCGCACTGTGCTCCTGCAACGACCGCAGCTCCAAATTGTCGTCCGTCCCTGCATGGTAGATGGGCATTCCATCTGGCAGTTCCAGGATGATGGCAAGGAGAGCTACCCCAAGGCTGTTCGCGTCCCGCCCAACCCGAGGGGAGCTGTTGCCGACAGAGCACTTTATGCTGCACCTTCACTTCGGCATGTAGAAGTGACAACTGGCATTCGACAGGTCGGAGCTGCGGCTTGGCAGGCGTGTCAGCAACTACAAATTGTCAAACTCCCGCCCTCGGTCATAAGTCTGGCAGAAGGGGCTTTCCTAGGGTGCTATGTGCTGCGAGAGGTCGTCGCCCCGGGGTGTATCCGATACGGTCCAAGGGTGTTTGCAGAGTGCTGCTCCCTAAGTCGAGTTGGGGCCAGTCATGGGACAGAGGACAACAGTGTCCTTGCGCCAGGGGCACAACTAGGTAAGTATGCCTTCGAGAGTTGCCTCACACTTACCACCATCACCTTTGACATGGATCATACTAGTAAACCTCGAGGACTGCCTGAAGGGGCGTTCTGCGGTGCATGCATTGAACAGCTCTGCCTGCCGAGTGACTTCCACAATATCGGGCCGCGTGCCTGTGAAAATTGTAAAAGCCTTGTGGAGGTCAACCTCATGGACACAGAGATCACAGCCCTCCCTTCTTCCACATTTGCCCACTGTGTCGCTTTAAACAGCATATGGCTCCCGCCACGACTCACGCTAATTGGCAAAGAAAGTTTTCTGAATTGTGTGGCACTGCAAGAAGTTGTCATCCCGACGGAGCTCAGGGATATAGGCAACCGTGCGTTTTGTGGGTGTGAGCAGCTGCAACGTTTCACCCCCCTGGACTGGGGTGACATTGAACAGTGGGTACAAGCAGAGCACAATGCCTTTTTTATGTGTGACAAGTTTGAAAAACCCCAGTGGGTTGAGCTGCTCCCTGCAGAAGGACCTGATTCGGATGCCTTTGACGAGGAACTCAACCACGAATATTGCCAATATCATGCCAGCCCATGGTAGACTCTAGGGGGGTGCCTTAGCATCTGTCTGCAGTTTCGAAGGCCTTGGGAGCAGCCCACGCGCAGACCCAGACAATTTGGCTCAAACAATCATTGCAAATAGCCTGTCGCCCATGGAAGTTGATGTTTCATCCATGATTAGCACCCCTCCTGAAAAGGAGCCGGTCATGGAATACTCCCTGCTGCTGACTACGCTTTCGGGGGAGACTTTCCAGGTCTCTCTCAGTGTTGCAAAGTTTGACCGCTTTGAAGATCTAGAAGAGCAGGTTATGGACTATCTTGTTTCTGTTACTGATCTCAAAGTTTTTGGGTGCTGCATTGACTTTCTGCAAACTGCCACACAGACTTACCTAGAGGACCCAATCTGGGACAAGCTACAGCAGGGAATGGAATACACCATCGTTTTTCGCAACTGTAGTGTTATCCTGCCATCTCAGGTAGAACTTGAGGATTGCCCTATCCCTCACATTCCGCTAGCAGTTCATGTCCCCATGAACCCAGAGAGAAGTGTCCCAGAAGGGGCCTTTGCAGGAGTTCCACGCTTGAGACATGTCAGCGTAGAAACAGGTATCAGGTTCATTAAGGCAGAGGCTTGGCAAAACTGTCGGCAGCTCCGCATCGTTAAACTGCCTGCCACAGTAGTAGGCATTTCCGATAATGTCTTCCGCGACTGCAAACTACTAAACAGCGTCGTGGCTCCGGGTTGCCTAGACTTTGGGTATAAAGCCTTTGCGGAATGTTGTTCCTTGCAATGGGTGTATGCATCGGAAGGGATTGCAAATGTGTTCAATAGCGAAGCCAAGCTAGGGCAATACCTCTTTCAAGGCTGTATCAATCTTGCTGAGGTTACCTTAAGTGAGCTTCCATCTCCCCGAGAGTCAGTACTGCAAGCTAGGGTCAGTGAGTTAACGCCGGGCTGCCTCAGCTCCACAGGAATCACTGCACTTGCTCTCCCAATGCATTTTGTAACTCTCGGAGCGCATGCATGCGACAGTTGCCGACTACTTAAGAATATAGACCTTTGCAACACCCAGGTTGAGGAAATTCCTGAATTCGCCTTTGTGCACTGCACTAGTCTCAAAGAAGTCCTTCTTCCGATAACTCTTCACACAATCCGAGTCAAAGCATTCATGAACTGTGCAGCTCTCGTGGAGCTTGCCATTCCGCCCTCGCTGAGGTACATAGGAAGTAGGGCCTTCCTAGATTGCACTGTCTTTAGTAGGCTTGTCAAGATGCCAGGAAGGCATAAATGGCGAGGAGTCTATGCAGAAGAAAATGCTTTCGCCATTTGTCCTGCTATGCGATGGCCACCTTGGCTGCACATGATCCCGGACATGGGGCACACCCCTGGTCTTGGATGAAAACAAGACTTTTTTCTTGGTTGCAGCGAGCGCTGCATCGTAGATACTCGTCAAGAGTCTGGGCACGCGCCTTAGCGTGGGTCCAAGGTAGGTCAACGATCACGACAGGGCAAATGCCAGAAGGGAGCGGAGAAACATCGCAATTGTACCCTTGCATAGGAAGCTCTACTCAAGAGTATCATGGCGAGGCTAGGGGCAAGCAAACGACAATAAACTGCACATTGCCAAAGACCAGTGTCCCTGAACAAACTGGATAACCCGTCTAGTCCAGGCAATGCTAGGGAATGTCG
>CAXAMN010025955.1:0-10304 GCA_963970005.1 Durusdinium trenchii
TCCATCTTCTTGGCATCCGCTGCAGGCGGTGTTTCAATGCGCTGTGGAGAGCTTGGAGGCATATTCCTGCACAGTTTCTTGAAACAAGCCTCTGTTGTACTATCTGCCTTCTACCTTGTGTTCCGGTCCTTTTTTTCCCAAACTTGGTTCTGATTGCATTTTGTAACTTGTTCAAAGTGAACTATTGTAGAGGTGTAAGACAACATACTCTGTGTGTGTAATGTATACATGATTCAACATGATGTGTATATACAGTATACATGTATAGGATTTTATAGGTTTGAGTCACTACATATCCACGACCATGCTGCAAGACAGTGCATTGGTCCTGGGCACACTCGGACTTTCAGTATCTCGAGAAGGCAATGCCCCAGAAAGCCTCTCACAGCTCCAAATCTCAATATAGCACAATTGGCTCAGAATACGTTTTGCTGTGTCCCAACATGATTTGACCAGAAAAGAACACAGCTTTGAAATCGGCCAAAACCAACGCACCCTGTTTTGCCTGCGCGTTGCCATGATCTTGAGCCACCGGTCGGTGGATGCGAACATCGAGCGACATGCTCATGCCGTCATGATCTGAACTCCAAGCTGGTTTCATGCTTGTTTTCACATTCCTTTTGTTTTTCTGGTGTCCTGACGGCTTCCGCACATCACTTCAAGAAGCTTTCCAGGCTTCATCGACTTCGTGAGACTGTCGGCTGCCATCTTCCAAGTCGGAATCCAGTGGAGGGCACTCGTTGCCTTTTCAGGCAAATGATCCGTCAGCAGCGGATCTCCCAGCAGCTCGCCTTCGTTCCTCCACAGCAGCTGCCTTGCGGCTGACAAGTCAATTGCCAACCTCTTGTCTCCAACAGTGTGAAGCCCGGGCTGAGCAGCATGCTCGTAGAGCGAGTGGCAGTCGGTGTACAAGTTGAGCTTGATTTCATCTTGGGCTTCGATCTGCCAGCGCTCCAAATCACGACCATGCGGCTTGTGCAAGCCGTGCAGCACAAACCTCAAATGCTCACTCTCCTCCATGCCGCTGATCATGCTCATCGACTCGGCCTGCAATGTCGACCTGCAGACCCTGCGGATGCACGTTGAGTGCCAATCCAAAAGCAGCAAGTGGCCCTCATGAGTGTTCTGGAATGACTCGTGAGCCAAACAGAGGAGTCGCCCGCTTTGGCTTCTCAAACCAAGGCGCTGGCCGGACTTGCTCACCTCAGCGTCGTTGGCGAAGGAAGCATCTTGAATGCCAACGGCCATAGCTTCTTCAAACTTGAAGGGCTTTAGAGGAAAGGTAATGCCCAGCTCTTTGGTGTTCCGTGCCACCTTCACAATGCTGTTGGCATAGGCGACATCTCCATAGGTGGCCTGGTTCACATTGGACTGTAAAAAGCTGACCGCATAAGAAAGATCTGGTCTGCAAACTCGGGCCAGCCATGCCAATGAACCCACAATGCTCCTGAGCTGGTCCTTGATGTTGTCCGGCACTTTCTCTTCTTTCTTCTTGCGCTGCTGACCAGACATGTAGATGGGCCTGACTCTGTCGACGAGGCTCGGACATGCCATTGGAGTCCTTCTTGATTTCTGTCCCGCAGTAGCGGAATTCATTCTTGGAAAGCTTGCCGAACTTATACTTGTCGCAGATGGCCTTCATCTTCTCTTCAATGTAACTGCCACCTGTCCACAACAAATCGTCCACATGGACCACCACCAGTCCAGCCAATGATCCGTCAGGATGGGGAAGACGGTAGGCTGCAGCTTCATGTAGCACAGGCACGAATCCCTGCTCTAGCAAACTGCTGTTCAGGTTCTTGAACCATCCTCTTGGTGCGTCCTTCGTGCCATAGACGGCGCTGGATACCATGTAGTATCGGCCAGGTGGTTCTCCAGGGATGCCTCCCTTGGGCATAGACAAAACCAATGTCCTGTCCAGCTTTGAGCCCTGCAAGAAAGCTGCACTGATGTCTCCAGTCCATAGGTCGGTGTCACGACAGGCGGACAAAGACAGGCTCAAAGAAAGCATCACCATAGAGCATGTTGGCGAGTCGGTCCTCATCTTTGACGAATCCTCAAGATCGCCTCGCACCACCAAACGACTCTTCAAAACATCCTCCTCCGTGGGCTCAGCTTTGTTCACATCGACCCACCTCGTTGGTATGATGCGAAGACCAGGGATGCTTTGCTTGAGGTCGGCCAACTGCTCTTCATTCAGCCACTGACCATCAGTGTACTTGGTCCAATTGCTCCATTCCTTGGCTCTTGTCTCTAGGAGCTTTTGCTGGATCTCCGGCGTCTCCTTGTCAAAGTTCAGCTCTCTTCCTGCGCCGGTCTTCTTCGTCCTCTGGACTTTCTTGACCTTCTTCTTGACTTTGCTTTCCTGGCGACTGCCAAGAAAGGCAAATGAAGTGGCTTCTCTGTTCCACTCCCCATGGGCTTGTACTCCATCAAGGCAATCACGTAGTGCTTCATCATGAACATGCAATCCATCAAGTCGGTCGGGAGATAGGCGAAGCGCACGAGTGAGAGGGGTTTCTGTCTCGGCTTCCTGGCCAACGGCTGCTGGCTCTTCTATCTCCGGAGTGACTCCTGGTTCAAATTCGGGTTGACTGCTCATGCTCATCGTTGCAGATACGGCTCCACACAAGTCGGATGCTTCTTCCAATCCAGGTGGAGGTGCAATGCTTGGTGTGTACTCCTCCTGAGATGTTGACTCAAGGATTGCATCCAGAGGCGTATCTGTCGACTGAAGTTGATGATCATCTCCTGGGCTAGCAGTCACTCCAGAAGGTGTCAAAGCAGACGTTGAGTCTGAGGTCTGCTCAGGTGTTGTTGCAGCACTTGTCGTCTCCATGGGCTCCTGAGCATCAATGAAGGGTGCCTGTTGTTCTGTTCGTTGGCGTAGGGCACGAGCTTGGTCACCATCGTCGGCAAATGGGATGTAGTCTTCATTGATGTCAGCAGAATACAGCTCTCTCTTCCTCTTGTTCGCTGGCCGCAACTCCAAGATGTGCTTCTTCATGACTTCTTGAGCTGATGCCGGTCGGCAAGAAGTTTCAGCCACCAGCACTGTGACTCCTCCATGCACCAGCCATAGGGAAGACTTCCCTTCAGTGGCTAGGACACGGGCAGGTCCATACCACTTGCCAAGCTTCGAGAAGCACACGAGGTCGCCAGTCCTGTGGGGTCCTCTCAAGGGAACCGCTTTGCGAAGCATTGCCTTCCGAATTCTTTGAGAGCTGTCCACCTGCATGAAGATCTCCTTGGCAGTTTGTCTCATCAGAAGCTGCATCGTGAACTGCTCTTGGGCTGTCTTTTCTTCAGCATCGACCAGCCCTTGATGTACTCCAAGATGTGTCTCGGGGTCTTGACTTCCGAGACTTGTGAGATCTTCAGGAGTATGGCCTAGGACCCACTGAGCCGGTGAGTAGCCGCTGTGGTTGATCAGGACGTTCTTGGCCCGAGCACATTCTGAGCACAAAGCAGCGATGACTTGGCTTCCAAACAACTGACGGTCGTGGATCGACCGCTTGAGCATCTCCTTCAACATGCCACCGTGCCGTTCAGCTGTCCCAAGTTGGTGAGGTGCCCGTGCTCCAGTTCTCCTGATCTCAGTCCCTTGGCTCTGCAGCATCGCAGCGACCTTGCCTCGGTTGTGAACTCCTTGGTCCTTGGTCACATACGAAAGCTCGAGGTGCTCCTGCCCAAGACAACCATGAGTTGTTGATAGCTTCAGCGCACACCTTCGAAGATGGTGTACCTCCCGGACACACTCTCACCGCAACATGGTAATGCGTTGCCATGTCCACCATTGAAAGGATGGAATGCCGGCTGCCCTTCACATCGACAATCTCGAAAACATCAACAGCCAGTTCACCATTGAAGCGAATCTGGTGTGCCGGATTCATAGGTCTCGTGGTTCTGGGCCTCTCATCGCTTTTCACCTCATCGCAGCTCTGGCATCGGAAGTGCTGCGCTGCATCGATCACCTCCTTCTTGGCCAGTGAGGACTTCAACATTCTCACAAGAGATTGGGTGCTGCAATGCCCCATCATCTGGTGTAGCCTGCGGATGGCTATTCGTTCTTCTCTTGAAATCTTCAACCACTTCTCCTTTCTCTCACGCTCCTTGAGGTGCAAGAGTCTCTCAACCTCTTCATCCTTGTTCTGCTCATAGTCCTCTTCAGTGTCGAGGGCATGTAGGTCAATCTTGCGACGCTTCTGCGTGGGCTCAGTAATGTCCTCCATGCCTTCAATGCCATCTAGGGTGCCCTCGAGGTCTTTGTCTTCTTGTTCAAATTCAGCTGGAAAGGCGTGGCGCATCGTCTGACTTTGCAACTCTTCTAAAGCTCCCTCCAGAATGGACCTGCAAAGTTCTTCTGGCCATTGTTGAGCTTTCTTTGTTTTGCCACCTTCCAACTGCTCATGTGCGTGAGATCGATCACATAGCTTGTTCAGCTTCTCCTTCATCTTTGCTGACGACATCATCAGGCCTGTGGACTTTTGTTGAGGCACTCCATTGTCTCCAACTAATCCATACATGCACTGGTCAATCTTGATGATGTCCAAAGGTTCGCCAGTGCTTTGATTGCGAAGTTGCTTCTCCATCAGACCTTCCACACAACGAAGTTCTCACAGCAGTGAAAGCCATGGGTTTTCCAGTAGTACTTCTCGTCCAAGCTCCAGGCGATGTTCAATCAGCATCATGAGCCACTGCACCACTGGATACCACTGTCGTCTTTCTTCCATGATCTTGGCATAGGTGTCATCACTCTTCTGGATATTCATTCTTTGCCATGAAGACCAAGGGCCACATAGAGGTGCAAGCGTGAGCAGGAAAGGGTCTTCATCTTCGATCTCTTGCCATAGGCGGTCTCGGTTGTCCTTGACCAGCAGATTGTACCTGGAGTCATACTCAATGTCCACTGGCGCGGAGATCGAAAGTCCCATGCCCACTGCCAAGCATGACAAAGTTGCTGCTCCAGCGAAGATCTCCATAAGAAAGGATTTGCGCCCTCTTGGCAGCATGCGCTTGTGTCTTCGATGGCTTCCTTGAAGGACGCTCCACATGGCGCAATCCTCCTTCTCCATGTCCTCCAGGGAATCGGAGAGCTGCTTCTTTTGACCTCGGGTCATGGTCTTCTTCTTTGACTCGTGGAGAGGTAGGTGTCGCTCTCCTGATCCAAGATCACTTGAAGTCTCATTGGAGTCGAGTTCATTCTCGGAGCTGGGTCCAAATGATGTCTCGTTGGACTCTATAGTTTCCTCCTCCAAATCCATATCATCTTCTGATGCTTCTGTCTCCATCACCATTGCAATGCCCTGCGTGTTCTCATCACCTCGGTAAAGTCGTAGGGCTGGAAGTCCATTCACCAAAACCATCTCCAACTCCTTGTCCAAGGTCTTGGAGTAGACCGTATTCTCAGCCATGTCCAACATGATTCCCAGGCTCCTTTGCGCATGGCTTGAAAGCAGCAATGGTGTTGAGGACTCTGCGAGCTCGATGGATGTGATGCTTCCAGGAACATAATCATCATCCAATGTCTTCATCTGGACCGGAATGTCTCTCTTTCCGGCGACTTCCACCTTGCCACCAACGCCTCTGAATCTTCCTTCAGCCGGTCGTAGTGCCGGTTCTTGTCCAGTGAACTTGATGAAGCGCTGCATCCATTCAGAACCGTGGCAGGTGTTGTTGCAGCCGGTGTCCAAAATGACATAGAGCTCATCAGTCTCTTCTTTGCCATCATCCTGACTCACCATGTAGGTGGTGCCGGTCTCCTCAGACATGCGAGCTGCACTGTACTCGGCAAACAACTGAATGGCCGGATCCTTGAGGCTGCCAGTCCTCCACTTGGAGACCATGCTCTTGACATAGGTTTGCTCCCGGTCATAGATCAGCTTGAAAGTGCCACCTTTGTGGGCTCCAGACTGGATGGTGTGGTTGTGATAGTCCTTAGCGTTCATCTTCTCAGCCTTGAGCTTCGTCGAACTGACGGGCGCCTTCTGACCACTTGACGGCGATCCTTCCGAGCCCTGACCCTTCTCAGTGGCCTTTGCTCGACACCGTTCATAGATCTTGTCCAGCTGGGAGACGGTCAAAGCACCTGGACCAAACTCTCTCTGCAGATCGACCGACATGTTGAACAGCTCCACCACTGCATCTGCTTCCCTCGAAGACGTGGCATAGCCTGAGGGAAGACGAGGATGATGCAGTCTTTCCTTGACCTTTGGCTGAACGTTGGCCTTTCTCCATGTAGCCACATTTCTTGCACTTCCACTGGTAGGTGGTGCCAGTGCTTCCTCTCTAATCACGTTCAGCGTGATCGCACTCATTTCCAGCATCTTTTCCAGGATCAACTTCCATCTTGTTCATCTTGATCTTCTCGGACTCGAGGGTCTTTCCACAGTCCTTACACTTGAGGATCTTCACGTAGGCATTGCTTCCTTGCCTGGTGGTATTCTTGTGGTCACATGTCTGACCGGGAGTCGCTGGTGAAGATGCCAAAGAGCTCATCGGTGATGGCGGGATGTACTGATGCGGGATGCGAGGAAGTCCCTGAGCCATCTTCCACATCCAATGCTGAAGACGTTCACGATCAGACTCAGTCCACATCGGATGCCCTGGGAAAAACTCATTCCAGCGTTCGTGATAGGCATCTTGCCACTCCGGATTCGTGGGGTCGTTGACCACGTGAAGGAAGTAGTCCAAATGAGCCTTCCTCTCCAAAGACCTCAACGGAGCGAAATCTTGCTGTGGAGGCTCTGCCCAAACTGGTGTCTTCTTGTCATCTTCAAGCGACTGGCGCACTGAGCTCTGTGCCAACTGCTGGAGGCGTGCTTGAGCGATCAAACGATCCAGCTGTTCATCTGCAGTCTCTTCTCGTTCAGTGGACTTCATCACCATGTTGGCCTCATAGGTGTTCTTGCCGTCGGACTCCTCATGGTCGTACTCCTTGATCGTGAAGTAGACCGTACGGGGCTTGTCACCTTTCCCAGACTTGCCTTTGCCGGACTTGGGTGATCCCGTCGTCGTTGAGGATCCATGGAATGAAGATGGAGATCCCACTGACTTTCCTTTGCCCTTGCGGAAGGACTTTGGGCACTGAGGGTCATTGGCCCAGTGACCCATCTGGCCACATTTTCTGCACTGCGTCTTGGCCTTAAGCTGCTGGACTCTTGCTTTGCGCTCTTCCATCGTGAGGTGGCCTTGCACTTGAAATTGGCGAGATTGGCCAAATCCTGCATGTCCACTTTGGCCAGCTCTCGACCTGATGAGGTAGGCCTCAGCTTCTGCTTGCAAGATCTCTGCCGCAAACTCGGCAGCCTCACCATCGTTCTCATCAAGGCCTTCTTCCAGCATGTTCACATATGCTGAGCAAATCACCTCCTCATCGTCAGGGGCGTAGGTCTCTTCAGCATGGTAGCCATCGTACTCCTCACCAACACAGGTTGTAAGGACTTATAGACGATTTATAAGTCCGACGGCTCTATAGACGACTTTGGTCTCATCAACCAGGCTAAAACCGGCATAGCAGGAAAGTGGCCGAGCCAATTGCCATCGCGAACGTTTTGCATGTTAACACCTGCTGGGACTAGGACTGAGTGGATCGAATTTCGTGAAATTTCATGAAATTTGTTCTTGTTGTTTTCCACTTTCGTGAAATTTCATGGAATTTCACGGAGTCAAGAGGTTACAGACGATGTATAGTGTAAATTTCACAAAATTCCGGAGGGCCTAAATATATTTAGGCGCTGTGCCGTGGAGACCGGAATTGAATGTGAGAAAGACCTAGGAATCTATTCATCGAATGAATGGAAAAATCTTTTTCAGGAACAAAAAAATATCTTTCGGAAACTGTGTCAGCTACTGCTTGAGGTCGGACTAGTTTTTTGGATTCGGAAGGTCGACAGCTTCGTGAGCAGCGCCAACCATTGAAAGGGGACGCCGCGATCACGTAGCATGTTGGTTCAGCAAGCTACCTACACCATTGGATGTACGGGCGGAAAAATAGACTATATATAACCATTATACAAATAAATGTATACACACGCCCGTCTTCGCAAATGTGTAGCAAAGGGCTCTCCTCTAACTCTGTGGTTGGGGGTTATCGCTATACAGCCCGCCTGACGTTTGCAATGTGGCCTTTGTGGCCTCTACATTGGGGATGCAAATGGCGCAAGTTCGGACACCGACAGCAAACATACTGTGAGATGTTGCGCCCCTTTCATGGGCAATCCACAAGGCCATGGAAACAGGACTTATAGAAGAGTTTGGGCTTGAGTCTTCTATAAGTCCGCTGGACCTGTGTTGGCATAGCCTCCAAGAGATTGCGAGTGGCTGTCCCAATCTTCGCAGTCGTAGTATTCGTCGCCACTCTGCACATGGTAGGCTTTGGACCATGGACGGAACTGCGACTTGCCGCCATAGCCCTTGGAGTTGAAGCTCTTGTAGGACTTACCAAAGCCACCAAAGCCTTTGCCTCTTCGAGCTTCGGATTCGTGAATCCTGCTGTGCTGTGCCACGAGCTCCTCACAGATCTTCTCCATGCTGACGTCGCCCTGCACCGCTGCCCTCACCAGAAGTTGATGGTCCTGGGATATTCCTGAGTTTTGGAGGGTCTGTTCTGCCAAAATGGCCTCCGGCAGCTTCAACGATGAGTCCATATCCAGCATCAAATGATACCAGGCCTTCCTCCGCAGCACGTAGGGCGGGATGCTTTCTCCCGCTTGCCGACTGAGCACTCCTCCTTGCTGGGCGCCGATCTGGTAGAGATCTCTGGCTTCTTGTCTCGACCTCGGCTGCAATGCCGTCTGCAAGGACTTGAGGAGCAGCGAAGTCCCTTCTTCCTTGGCCAATTGGTCGACCGGCAAGGATCGAGCGACCTGTAAAGCCGGCCCTCGAAGGCCGTCGACCAGCCTCAAAGCCAAGGGTCCCAGCTTGCGAAGTTCACCTTCGTCCATCGCCTTTTCTCGGGCCTGGCGTAGACGGACTCGGAATTGGTATTCCGAGAGCTTGGAAACCTCGCCGTCGTACCTGGGGACTCCAGACTTCGCTTCAGTGTTCCAGCTGCCTTCATCCTGAGCAGCCACGAAATTCTGCCATCGTAGGCAGTCAACGATCGACATGGCGGCAGGTCGACCGAAGCTGGAAAAGGAAAAAAACACAGACCTGGTTCGTGAACCGAAAAAAGGGTCGCCTCCAACCTTTGCGTGCCCTGGAGTCAATGCTCCGCTGCCAATTTGAAATCGGCCAAAACCAACGCACCCTGTTTTGCCTGCGCGTTGCCATGATCTTGGGCCACCGGTCGGTGGATGCGAACATCGAGCGACATGCTCATGCCGTCATGATCTGAACTCCAAGCTGGTTTCATGCTTGTTTTCACACAGCTAAATCATTGCGCCTTTCAACATGGCGCCTTTCAACGACAAACAAAGGATCTCTTAGAGTTGAAAGGCGTGAATGAATACAGCTTTCCAGCCAAAGCCATGTAGACCTGCCTATCAACGGCTCTAACACTCCCAATCTGTCTTTCAGTTTTGGGAGTACACTGTCACTTGATAGATCTGACTGTCCTTGGTGGCGCATGTACTTGTCCGATCTGTATGTCTTTGATGGCATCCACTGCAGGTGGAGTTTTCACTATTCGCTCGTGAATGGTGGGAGGCATATTCCTGCACAGGGTCTTGAAACAGACCGCCTATCAAAACATCTATAGAGTCTCGTGGACATCCGTAAAGCAAAGCCAATACAAAAGTGACACACATGCAACACCAATGGCTCCATCATTTCAAACGATCTCAGATTGGTCCTTGGCGTACGTGGACTTTCGTGTTCTTGAGAAGGACGCGAGTCAAAAGGCCTCTCACCGTCGTTCAAAATAGCTCAAAGAGCCAAAGACACATCATCGCGTGCAAGTGATAACTCAACAACCTTGATATACCTTGATATATGAACCTGTAACTGTTTTGTGGCGAAAGCAAACTCTAGAGCTGCTTCAACTTCAAAAAGAAACATAGAAAACTGACTCGAGACGATTAAAAAAAATAACAACACACACACACGGTCGTGGAGTCGGGGACTGACACCTGACATGTTTCATGATTCAACCACCAGAGTTGTACAGTTAAAACAATCATTGCACTGATACAGCTCTGCAGCTCTGCCATGTAGAGCTTATCCATCAATCCTTTTCTCCGGTGTCCCCTTTTTGGACAGCAGAGTCACTTGACTGAACATCCAGCTGTCCTTGATGGCGCATGTGCTTCTCCAATGTCCATCTTCTTGGCATCCGCTGCAGGCGGTGTTTCAATGCGCTGTGG
>CAXAMN010025956.1:0-10304 GCA_963970005.1 Durusdinium trenchii
TCCATCTTCTTGGCATCCGCTGCAGGCGGTGTTTCAATGCGCTGTGGAGAGCTTGGAGGCATATTCCTGCACAGTTTCTTGAAACAAGCCTCTGTTGTACTATCTGCCTTCTACCTTGTGTTCCGGTCCTTTTTTTCCCAAACTTGGTTCTGATTGCATTTTGTAACTTGTTCAAAGTGAACTATTGTAGAGGTGTAAGACAACATACTCTGTGTGTGTAATGTATACATGATTCAACATGATGTGTATATACAGTATACATGTATAGGATTTTATAGGTTTGAGTCACTACATATCCACGACCATGCTGCAAGACAGTGCATTGGTCCTGGGCACACTCGGACTTTCAGTATCTCGAGAAGGCAATGCCCCAGAAAGCCTCTCACAGCTCCAAATCTCAATATAGCACAATTGGCTCAGAATACGTTTTGCTGTGTCCCAACATGATTTGACCAGAAAAGAACACAGCTTTGAAATCGGCCAAAACCAACGCACCCTGTTTTGCCTGCGCGTTGCCATGATCTTGAGCCACCGGTCGGTGGATGCGAACATCGAGCGACATGCTCATGCCGTCATGATCTGAACTCCAAGCTGGTTTCATGCTTGTTTTCACATTCCTTTTGTTTTTCTGGTGTCCTGACGGCTTCCGCACATCACTTCAAGAAGCTTTCCAGGCTTCATCGACTTCGTGAGACTGTCGGCTGCCATCTTCCAAGTCGGAATCCAGTGGAGGGCACTCGTTGCCTTTTCAGGCAAATGATCCGTCAGCAGCGGATCTCCCAGCAGCTCGCCTTCGTTCCTCCACAGCAGCTGCCTTGCGGCTGACAAGTCAATTGCCAACCTCTTGTCTCCAACAGTGTGAAGCCCGGGCTGAGCAGCATGCTCGTAGAGCGAGTGGCAGTCGGTGTACAAGTTGAGCTTGATTTCATCTTGGGCTTCGATCTGCCAACGCTCCAAATCACGACCATGCGGCTTGTGCAAGCCGTGCAGCACAAACCTCAAATGCTCACTCTCCTCCATGCCGCTGATCATGCTCATCGACTCGGCCTGCAATGTCGACCTGCAGACCCTGCGGATGCACGTTGAGTGCCAATCCAAAAGCAGCAAGTGGCCCTCATGAGTGTTCTGGAATGACTCGTGAGCCAAACAGAGGAGTCGCCCGCTTTGGCTTCTCAAACCAAGGCGCTGGCCGGACTTGCTCACCTCAGCGTCGTTGGCGAAGGAAGCATCTTGAATGCCAACGGCCATAGCTTCTTCAAACTTGAAGGGCTTTAGAGGAAAGGTAATGCCCAGCTCTTTGGTGTTCCGTGCCACCTTCACAATGCTGTTGGCATAGGCGACATCTCCATAGGTGGCCTGGTTCACATTGGACTGTAAAAAGCTGACCGCATAAGAAAGATCTGGTCTGCAAACTCGGGCCAGCCATGCCAATGAACCCACAATGCTCCTGAGCTGGTCCTTGATGTTGTCCGGCACTTTCTCTTCTTTCTTCTTGCGCTGCTGACCAGACATGTAGATGGGCCTGACTCTGTCGACGAGGCTCGGACATGCCATTGGAGTCCTTCTTGATTTCTGTCCCGCAGTAGCGGAATTCATTCTTGGAAAGCTTGCCGAACTTATACTTGTCGCAGATGGCCTTCATCTTCTCTTCAATGTAACTGCCACCTGTCCACAACAAATCGTCCACATGGACCACCACCAGTCCAGCCAATGATCCGTCAGGATGGGGAAGACGGTAGGCTGCAGCTTCATGTGGCACAGGCACGAATCCCTGCTCTAGCAAACTGCTGTTCAGGTTCTTGAACCATCCTCTTGGTGCGTCCTTCGTGCCATAGACGGCGCTGGATACCATGTAGTATCGGCCAGGTGGTTCTCCAGGGATGCCTCCCTTGGGCATAGACAAAACCAATGTCCTGTCCAGCTTTGAGCCCTGCAAGAAAGCTGCACTGATGTCTCCAGTCCATAGGTCGGTGTCACGACAGGCGGACAAAGACAGGCTCAAAGAAAGCATCACCATAGAGCATGTTGGCGAGTCGGTCCTCATCTTTGACGAATCCTCAAGATCGCCTCGCACCACCAAACGACTCTTCAAAACATCCTCCTCCGTGGGCTCAGCTTTGTTCACATCGACCCACCTCGTTGGTATGATGCGAAGACCAGGGATGCTTTGCTTGAGGTCGGCCAACTGCTCTTCATTCAGCCACTGACCATCAGTGTACTTGGTCCAATTGCTCCATTCCTTGGCTCTTGTCTCTAGGAGCTTTTGCTGGATCTCCGGCGTCTCCTTGTCAAAGTTCAGCTCTCTTCCTGCGCCGGTCTTCTTCGTCCTCTGGACTTTCTTGACCTTCTTCTTGACTTTGCTTTCCTGGCGACTGCCAAGAAAGGCAAATGAAGTGGCTTCTCTGTTCCACTCCCCATGGGCTTGTACTCCATCAAGGCAATCACGTAGTGCTTCATCATGAACATGCAATCCATCAAGTCGGTCGGGAGATAGGCGAAGCGCACGAGTGAGAGGGGTTTCTGTCTCGGCTTCCTGGCCAACGGCTGCTGGCTCTTCTATCTCCGGAGTGACTCCTGGTTCAAATTCGGGTTGACTGCTCATGCTCATCGTTGCAGATACGGCTCCACACAAGTCGGATGCTTCTTCCAATCCAGGTGGAGGTGCAATGCTTGGTGTGTACTCCTCCTGAGATGTTGACTCAAGGATTGCATCCAGAGGCGTATCTGTCGACTGAAGTTGATGATCATCTCCTGGGCTAGCAGTCACTCCAGAAGGTGTCAAAGCAGACGTTGAGTCTGAGGTCTGCTCAGGTGTTGTTGCAGCACTTGTCGTCTCCATGGGCTCCTGAGCATCAATGAAGGGTGCCTGTTGTTCTGTTCGTTGGCGTAGGGCACGAGCTTGGTCACCATCGTCGGCAAATGGGATGTAGTCTTCATTGATGTCAGCAGAATACAGCTCTCTCTTCCTCTTGTTCGCTGGCCGCAACTCCAAGATGTGCTTCTTCATGACTTCTTGAGCTGATGCCGGTCGGCAAGAAGTTTCAGCCACCAGCACTGTGACTCCTCCATGCACCAGCCATAGGGAAGACTTCCCTTCAGTGGCTAGGACACGGGCAGGTCCATACCACTTGCCAAGCTTCGAGAAGCACACGAGGTCGCCAGTCCTGTGGGGTCCTCTCAAGGGAACCGCTTTGCGAAGCATTGCCTTCCGAATTCTTTGAGAGCTGTCCACCTGCATGAAGATCTCCTTGGCAGTTTGTCTCATCAGAAGCTGCATCATGAACTGCTCTTGGGCTGTCTTTTCTTCAGCATCGACCAGCCCTTGATGTACTCCAAGATGTGTCTCGGGGTCTTGACTTCCGAGACTTGTGAGATCTTCAGGAGTATGGCCTAGGACCCACTGAGCCGGTGAGTAGCCGCTGTGGTTGATCAGGACGTTCTTGGCCCGAGCACATTCTGAGCACAAAGCAGCGATGACTTGGCTTCCAAACAACTGACGGTCGTGGATCGACCGCTTGAGCATCTCCTTCAACATGCCACCGTGCCGTTCAGCTGTCCCAAGTTGGTGAGGTGCCCGTGCTCCAGTTCTCCTGATCTCAGTCCCTTGGCTCTGCAGCATCGCAGCGACCTTGCCTCGGTTGTGAACTCCTTGGTCCTTGGTCACATACGAAAGCTCGAGGTGCTCCTGCCCAAGACAACCATGAGTTGTTGATAGCTTCAGCGCACACCTTCGAAGATGGTGTACCTCCCGGACACACTCTCACCGCAACATGGTAATGCGTTGCCATGTCCACCATTGAAAGGATGGAATGCCGGCTGCCCTTCACATCGACAATCTCGAAAACATCAACAGCCAGTTCACCATTGAAGCGAATCTGGTGTGCCGGATTCATAGGTCTCGTGGTTCTGGGCCTCTCATCGCTTTTCACCTCATCGCAGCTCTGGCATCGGAAGTGCTGCGCTGCATCGATCACCTCCTTCTTGGCCAGTGAGGACTTCAACATTCTCACAAGAGATTGGGTGCTGCAATGCCCCATCATCTGGTGTAGCCTGCGGATGGCTATTCGTTCTTCTCTTGAAATCTTCAACCACTTCTCCTTTCTCTCACGCTCCTTGAGGTGCAAGAGTCTCTCAACCTCTTCATCCTTGTTCTGCTCATAGTCCTCTTCAGTGTCGAGGGCATGTAGGTCAATCTTGCGACGCTTCTGCGTGGGCTCAGTAATGTCCTCCATGCCTTCAATGCCATCTAGGGTGCCCTCGAGGTCTTTGTCTTCTTGTTCAAATTCAGCTGGAAAGGCGTGGCGCATCGTCTGACTTTGCAACTCTTCTAAAGCTCCCTCCAGAATGGACCTGCAAAGTTCTTCTGGCCATTGTTGAGCTTTCTTTGTTTTGCCACCTTCCAACTGCTCATGTGCGTGAGATCGATCACATAGCTTGTTCAGCTTCTCCTTCATCTTTGCTGACGACATCATCAGGCCTGTGGACTTTTGTTGAGGCACTCCATTGTCTCCAACTAATCCATACATGCACTGGTCAATCTTGATGATGTCCAAAGGTTCGCCAGTGCTTTGATTGCGAAGTTGCTTCTCCATCAGACCTTCCACACAACGAAGTTCTCACAGCAGTGAAAGCCATGGGTTTTCCAGTAGTACTTCTCGTCCAAGCTCCAGGCGATGTTCAATCAGCATCATGAGCCACTGCACCACTGGATACCACTGTCGTCTTTCTTCCATGATCTTGGCATAGGTGTCATCACTCTTCTGGATATTCATTCTTTGCCATGAAGACCAAGGGCCACATAGAGGTGCAAGCGTGAGCAGGAAAGGGTCTTCATCTTCGATCTCTTGCCATAGGCGGTCTCGGTTGTCCTTGACCAGCAGATTGTACCTGGAGTCATACTCAATGTCCACTGGCGCGGAGATCGAAAGTCCCATGCCCACTGCCAAGCATGACAAAGTTGCTGCTCCAGCGAAGATCTCCATAAGAAAGGATTTGCGCCCTCTTGGCAGCATGCGCTTGTGTCTTCGATGGCTTCCTTGAAGGACGCTCCACATGGCGCAATCCTCCTTCTCCATGTCCTCCAGGGAATCGGAGAGCTGCTTCTTTTGACCTCGGGTCATGGTCTTCTTCTTTGACTCGTGGAGAGGTAGGTGTCGCTCTCCTGATCCAAGATCACTTGAAGTCTCATTGGAGTCGAGTTCATTCTCGGAGCTGGGTCCAAATGATGTCTCGTTGGACTCTATAGTTTCCTCCTCCAAATCCATATCATCTTCTGATGCTTCTGTCTCCATCACCATTGCAATGCCCTGCGTGTTCTCATCACCTCGGTAAAGTCGTAGGGCTGGAAGTCCATTCACCAAAACCATCTCCAACTCCTTGTCCAAGGTCTTGGAGTAGACCGTATTCTCAGCCATGTCCAACATGATTCCCAGGCTCCTTTGCGCATGGCTTGAAAGCAGCAATGGTGTTGAGGACTCTGCGAGCTCGATGGATGTGATGCTTCCAGGAACATAATCATCATCCAATGTCTTCATCTGGACCGGAATGTCTCTCTTTCCGGCGACTTCCACCTTGCCACCAACGCCTCTGAATCTTCCTTCAGCCGGTCGTAGTGCCGGTTCTTGTCCAGTGAACTTGATGAAGCGCTGCATCCATTCAGAACCGTGGCAGGTGTTGTTGCAGCCGGTGTCCAAAATGACATAGAGCTCATCAGTCTCTTCTTTGCCATCATCCTGACTCACCATGTAGGTGGTGCCGGTCTCCTCAGACATGCGAGCTGCACTGTACTCGGCAAACAACTGAATGGCCGGATCCTTGAGGCTGCCAGTCCTCCACTTGGAGACCATGCTCTTGACATAGGTTTGCTCCCGGTCATAGATCAGCTTGAAAGTGCCACCTTTGTGGGCTCCAGACTGGATGGTGTGGTTGTGATAGTCCTTAGCGTTCATCTTCTCAGCCTTGAGCTTCGTCGAACTGACGGGCACCTTCTGACCACTTGACGGCGATCCTTCCGAGCCCTGACCCTTCTCAGTGGCCTTTGCTCGACACCGTTCATAGATCTTGTCCAGCTGGGAGACGGTCAAAGCACCTGGACCAAACTCTCTCTGCAGATCGACCGACATGTTGAACAGCTCCACCACTGCATCTGCTTCCCTCGAAGACGTGGCATAGCCTGAGGGAAGACGAGGATGATGCAGTCTTTCCTTGACCTTTGGCTGAACGTTGGCCTTTCTCCATGTAGCCACATTTCTTGCACTTCCACTGGTAGGTGGTGCCAGTGCTTCCTCTCTAATCACGTTCAGCGTGATCGCACTCATTTCCAGCATCTTTTCCAGGATCAACTTCCATCTTGTTCATCTTGATCTTCTCGGACTCGAGGGTCTTTCCACAGTCCTTACACTTGAGGATCTTCACGTAGGCATTGCTTCCTTGCCTGGTGGTATTCTTGTGGTCACATGTCTGACCGGGAGTCGCTGGTGAAGATGCCAAAGAGCTCATCGGTGATGGCGGGATGTACTGATGCGGGATGCGAGGAAGTCCCTGAGCCATCTTCCACATCCAATGCTGAAGACGTTCACGATCAGACTCAGTCCACATCGGATGCCCTGGGAAAAACTCATTCCAGCGTTCGTGATAGGCATCTTGCCACTCCGGATTCGTGGGGTCGTTGACCACGTGAAGGAAGTAGTCCAAATGAGCCTTCCTCTCCAAAGACCTCAACGGAGCGAAATCTTGCTGTGGAGGCTCTGCCCAAACTGGTGTCTTCTTGTCATCTTCAAGCGACTGGCGCACTGAGCTCTGTGCCAACTGCTGGAGGCGTGCTTGAGCGATCAAACGATCCAGCTGTTCATCTGCAGTCTCTTCTCGTTCAGTGGACTTCATCACCATGTTGGCCTCATAGGTGTTCTTGCCGTCGGACTCCTCATGGTCGTACTCCTTGATCGTGAAGTAGACCGTACGGGGCTTGTCACCTTTCCCAGACTTGCCTTTGCCGGACTTGGGTGATCCCGTCGTCGTTGAGGATCCATGGAATGAAGATGGAGATCCCACTGACTTTCCTTTGCCCTTGCGGAAGGACTTTGGGCACTGAGGGTCATTGGCCCAGTGACCCATCTGGCCACATTTTCTGCACTGCGTCTTGGCCTTAAGCTGCTGGACTCTTGCTTTGCGCTCTTCCATCGTGAGGTGGCCTTGCACTTGAAATTGGCGAGATTGGCCAAATCCTGCATGTCCACTTTGGCCAGCTCTCGACCTGATGAGGTAGGCCTCAGCTTCTGCTTGCAAGATCTCTGCCGCAAACTCGGCAGCCTCACCATCGTTCTCATCAAGGCCTTCTTCCAGCATGTTCACATATGCTGAGCAAATCACCTCCTCATCGTCAGGGGCGTAGGTCTCTTCAGCATGGTAGCCATCGTACTCCTCACCAACACAGGTTGTAAGGACTTATAGACGATTTATAAGTCCGACGGCTCTATAGACGACTTTGGTCTCATCAACCAGGCTAAAACCGGCATAGCAGGAAAGTGGCCGAGCCAATTGCCATCGCGAACGTTTTGCATGTTAACACCTGCTGGGACTAGGACTGAGTGGATCGAATTTCGTGAAATTTCATGAAATTTGTTCTTGTTGTTTTCCACTTTCGTGAAATTTCATGGAATTTCACGGAGTCAAGAGGTTACAGACGATGTATAGTGTAAATTTCACAAAATTCCGGAGGGCCTAAATATATTTAGGCGCTGTGCCGTGGAGACCGGAATTGAATGTGAGAAAGACCTAGGAATCTATTCATCGAATGAATGGAAAAATCTTTTTCAGGAACAAAAAAATATCTTTCGGAAACTGTGTCAGCTACTGCTTGAGGTCGGACTAGTTTTTTGGATTCGGAAGGTCGACAGCTTCGTGAGCAGCGCCAACCATTGAAAGGGGACGCCGCGATCACGTAGCATGTTGGTTCAGCAAGCTACCTACACCATTGGATGTACGGGCGGAAAAATAGACTATATATAACCATTATACAAATAAATGTATACACACGCCCGTCTTCGCAAATGTGTAGCAAAGGGCTCTCCTCTAACTCTGTGGTTGGGGGTTATCGCTATACAGCCCGCCTGACGTTTGCAATGTAACCGTTGTGGCCTCTACATTGGGGATGCAAATGGCGCAAGTTCGGGCACCGACAGCAAACATACTGTGAGATGTTGCGCCCCTTTCATGGGCAATCCACAAGGCCATGGAAACAGGACTTATAGAAGAGTTTGGGCTTGAGTCTTCTATAAGTCCGCTGGACCTGTGTTGGCATAGCCTCCAAGAGATTGCGAGTGGCTGTCCCAATCTTCGCAGTCGTAGTATTCGTCGCCACTCTGCACATGGTAGGCTTTGGACCATGGACGGAACTGCGACTTGCCGCCATAGCCCTTGGAGTTGAAGCTCTTGTAGGACTTACCAAAGCCACCAAAGCCTTTGCCTCTTCGAGCTTCGGATTCGTGAATCCTGCTGTGCTGTGCCACGAGCTCCTCACAGATCTTCTCCATGCTGACGTCGCCCTGCACCGCTGCCCTCACCAGGAGTTGATGGTCCTGGGATATTCCTGAGTTTTGGAGGGTCTGTTCTGCCAAAATGGCCTCCGGCAGCTTCAACGATGAGTCCATATCCAGCATCAAATGATACCAGGCCTTCCTCCGCAGCACGTAGGGCGGGATGCTTTCTCCCGCTTGCCGACTGAGCACTCCTCCTTGCTGGGCGCCGATCTGGTAGAGATCTCTGGCTTCTTGTCTCGACCTCGGCTGCAATGCCGTCTGCAAGGACTTGAGGAGCAGCGAAGTCCCTTCTTCCTTGGCCAATTGGTCGACCGGCAAGGATCGAGCGACCTGTAAAGCCGGCCCTCGAAGGCCGTCGACCAGCCTCAAAGCCAAGGGTCCCAGCTTGCGAAGTTCACCTTCGTCCATCGCCTTTTCTCGGGCCTGGCGTAGACGGACTCGGAATTGGTATTCCGAGAGCTTGGAAACCTCGCCGTCGTACCTGGGGACTCCAGACTTCGCTTCAGTGTTCCAGCTGCCTTCATCCTGAGCAGCCACGAAATTCTGCCATCGTAGGCAGTCAACGATCGACATGGCGGCAGGTCGACCGAAGCTGGAAAAGGAAAAAAACACAGACCTGGTTCGTGAACCGAAAAAAAGGGTCGCCTCCAACCTTTGCGTGCCCTGGAGTCAATGCTCCGCTGCCAATTTGAAATCGGCCAAAACCAACGCACCCTGTTTTGCCTGCGCGTTGCCATGATCTTGGGCCACCGGTCGGTGGATGCGAACATCGAGCGACATGCTCATGCCGTCATGATCTGAACTCCAAGCTGGTTTCATGCTTGTTTTCACACAGCTAAATCATTGCGCCTTTAACATGGCGCCTTTCAACGACAAACAAAGGATCTCTTAGAGTTGAAAGGCGTGAATGAATACAGCTTTCCAGCCAAAGCCATGTAGACCTGCCTATCAACGGCTCTAACACTCCCAATCTGTCTTTCAGTTTTGGGAGTACACTGTCACTTGATAGATCTGACTGTCCTTGGTGGCGCATGTACTTCTCCGATCTGTATGTCTTTGATGGCATCCACTGCAGGTGGAGTTTTCACTATTCGCTCGTGAATGGTGGGAGGCATATTCCTGCACAGGGTCTTGAAACAGACCGCCTATCAAAACATCTATAGAGTCTCGTGGACATCCGTAAAGCAAAGCCAATACAAAAGTGACACACATGCAACACCAATGGCTCCATCATTTCAAACGATCTCAGATTGGTCCTTGGCGTACGTGGACTTTCGTGTTCTTGAGAAGGACGCGAGTCAAAAGGCCTCTCACCGTCGTTCAAAATAGCTCAAAGAGCCAAAGACACATCATCGCGTGCAAGTGATAACTCAACAACCTTGATATACCTTGATATATGAACCTGTAACTGTTTTGTGGCGAAAGCAAACTCTAGAGCTGCTTCAACTTCAAAAAGAAACATAGAAAACTGACTCGAGACGATTAAAAAAAATAACAACACACACACACGGTCGTGGAGTCGGGGACTGACACCTGACATGTTTCATGATTCAACCACCAGAGTTGTACAGTTAAAACAATCATTGCACTGATACAGCTCTGCAGCTCTGCCATGTAGAGCTTATCCATCAATCCTTTTCTCCGGTGTCCCCTTTTTGGACAGCAGAGTCACTTGACTGAACATCCAGCTGTCCTTGATGGCGCATGTGCTTCTCCAATGTCCATCTTCTTGGCATCCGCTGCAGGCGGTGTTTCAATGCGCTGTGG
>CAXAMN010025957.1:0-10302 GCA_963970005.1 Durusdinium trenchii
ATCGGACCTCGAGCAAGATCGAAAACGAACTATTCTACAGAACCACAGTACTGAGGCGTTGTCTGTGTCTTCCGTCGACGCACGTTCGTGCCCGGAGCCAAAAGCAATGGTGTCGGACCTGCAGCCGCAGGCCACGCGACCCGCGACCCAAAACCAGAGCACGTCCCAGCACCACTATCACTATCAAAAAAAGATTTACAGCTTATCTGTTCTCGTTGGGAACCCCGACCTTGCTGAAACGTCTGCTAAGCAAAGCTACGTCCACTTTCTCCGAGGTGATTGCGTCGGATCTTCGTATCCACTTGCAACAGACCACGTAGACTCAGGCCACAGCAGTCTTGCCTGTCAGCCTCCGCCTCTTGGCTTGCCCTGTTCCAGAAACACCAAGCGTGCGGTTCACGTAAGCATTTCCCCTCCAAAGCAGCTTCTGGATGTACTTTTCCGCAGCTTGCTCACTCTGCACAGACAGACGTTCAAAGAGGCTCATACGATCCACCAAAGTCTTGTTGTGCTCATGCAAGAAGCCTTCGAAAATATGGGCGCTCAGGCACTCCAATGAGCCATAAATCGCTCAACTTCGTTGCTCGTGACAACATGACATAGAGGGCCAAACCGTAATCTCCATCCTTCATCCAGGGAGGTTGATTCAGAAAAGCGACCAGGCCAGATCTGGCAGTGATGCCTTGCAGTCCAAAATGAGTCAGCACTCGCTGTGGGGCCAAGGGTACCTGCGCATAAAGGAAACTAAACGATAAAGACAGACCGACACGACGACGATATGATGTATACCAGAGAACCCAAAACAAGTTAGTGCGTCCCAAGCCTGTTTCCGAACAAGTCGAAGTTTCTGCTGGGGCGCAACCTCAAAGACCCAGGCCGATTGCTTATTGAACACAGGCCTCACGTAGAAATGACCCTTGGGTACGTCGTCGCCAGGGACCTGAAACTGACCATAATCACTGTCTGCGACCTCCACCAAGACTCCAAGCGGTTGGTACTGCAGGACCACGCAAGCTGCTCCAGGTGGCGTTGGAGGTTCTTTGGGATGTAGTTCTATGCGTCGCACTATGCACGGGAGCTCACGCGTCTGCAAGGGCTCCGGCAAGATGCACGAAATGCGCACTTCCATCCCAAGAAACAACGGACACATGCCAATCAAATAGCCAGTCTTGGTCATGTTCAAACACTGCAGAGCTGCGCTGACCTGGGCGGAAGACAGTGTGGCGTCGCCGGTGGGTTTGTCGATGGCTTGCACGAAGTACAGCCGTTCTCCAGCATCTTCCGCCTCAAGCACTGCTCGCAACTGTTGCAAGCGAGCAACCTGCTCCCAGGCAAGTGCGCCCCAGTAGGCCCGCAAGAACGCCCGGCGCGAAGGCGCGGTCTGGAGGTCTTGCAGTTGCTGGACCTCGTAGACACGACTCTGGAGTTGCGCCCAGAGTGCGTCCGTCATGGCGGCGCCTTGCCGCATGTGCTGCAAAATGGCCACCAAAGCTTGGCCAGAAGCACAAGAAGAGAAACGCCCAGTTCCAGTGAAGTGCACCACAATGCCCATGGAGTTCTTGAACAAGAGCCGCCCCAGCTCGGCTGCGTTGCTGGCCTGCTCTGGGGCTTCGGCTTCTTGAAGTTCCGTCAGCGGCGCTGGTTCTACCGCTGACGGAACTTCCACCCATTCGCAGAGGCTCGCTTGGGCGGCAGGGCGCAACTGTAGGAAGTCGCCCAATTGTAGCCCTATCGGCATCTTGCCGAACCACTCCTGCAGATAGCGGCTCAGGTCCAGCGCCCAGTCCTCACAGCGCTTCACCGAGAAGCGCAGGCCAAGAGCATGATACACATCCGCTGCGCTCATCGACAGCTCATCGACGATGCAGGCCAATGACGCCAGGATCTGTTGCTCCAAGGCATCATTTTTGTTCCGCTGCCCTCGGATGGCGCCGCGGTGTAGTGCGGAGTTGGGGGAAATGTTCGCCAGTTTGCGCAGAGTTCTGGCTTCTGCCCCCAACAACCGCGCGGCCGCATGGGTCGGTGCCCCGGCAGTGTAGCGACCAAAGCCAAAGAAGCGCTGGAACAAAGGTCGCAAGACTTTGGTGTATGCCCACGTTTTGCCCGAGCCCCCCCGCGCCAAGCCATAAACAGTTGCACCGCTCACTGGGCTGGCCATTGGCGAAGCAGGTGCTCGCTTCGGCGCGCTTCTCCCACATTTCATCGATCGTGCAAACAATGGGAGCCACAGCGCGAATCTGCTGTGCGTTGAGCGTGCACTCCTGTCGCGTGCTCGGAACACTTGCGACGTACTCAGAACTTTCACACGGTCCCATTAGAATCTGGTCCCATTGAACAAGAAACCTCTACGCAATAAACTCTCCCAGAAACATCTACTTAAGGACACAAGTCGTTCGATCCACCCCGTGATTCTCCACCAGCTTTGGTCCTCCACCAGCTTCAAGGCATAGTCCCTCGGTCGCAGATTCTGCGCATTCAGATCCATCAAGAACGGATCCGTCGCAGTCATCGCTTCCAGGCCAGTAGGCACAAACTCCTCCTCGGCATCATCTGGAACACCTGGCGTATGGGTCAATGGCTGTAAAAAACTAGACGACGAGTAGCTGCAAAAAAATGCTGAGTCCAACTACATCCTCCGTCTCCGGGCGCTATCGCGATAACAAGACAAAATATTTTCTCCGACTCTCACGCGCGATACTAACGACACCGAATTCACAGAACAAAATTATATCTCTCAAGCTCGTGTCGCACAGTGCAGAAGCTCTCAACAAAAATACTGTCTATCTGGCGCAGAAGGCCTCCAGACAGATTCTCCAGGTACTGGGATTGCCGGTCAAACATGTCTTGTGCTTCAGCATAGGCCCATGCGCGACGAAGAGCACCATCCAGAGGACGCTCGCCTTCAACATTGACAGTCACATTGGGCAAGCCACCCATGGCCTCAACCACTTGCTTCAATCTGCTCAGAGCAAACTTCGTGCGGTTGTCGCGTCCCGCCAGGCAACGCTTCCAGTCTTTCTCACGAAAGAGTACTTCTTTCAAAGCTTCTCGGCTCACAGGATGTTCGTCGCAATCCATGCGCTCTATCGCATCTTCGTGCTCGAGATCGTTCTCCACATCAGATCCTTCTATGTCCACGGGACCGACATCGTCCTCCGCGCACATGGACACTTGCCAGTGATGCTTGTCAAACAACTACGCTACATACACAGAAACACTTTACCACGACTTGGCCTCTCCCCAAAAAAAGCATGTGCTGTATCCAGCTGGACACTTGCCAGTGATGCTTGTCAAACAACTACGCTACATACACAGAAACACTTTACCACGACTTGGCCCCCCCCCCCAAAAAAGCATGTGCTGTATCCAGCACTCCTCCACGTCTTCGCCCTCCTCTTCCTTGGTCATGTAAGCAAAGCGCTCAGCTCTCCTCTGGCTGCTGCTGAGCTGTCGTGCTTCGTGGTGCAGGCGGAATCTCTCCAACCACTGCAGCTGCGCATGAGACATGTGCTCCGGAAACAGAATTCCCTGGTCCTCTGCATCTTCTCCTGCCGGCTCCTGTGCAGGCATCTCTTCGGAGATCTCAGGGTCTGCTCCATCCAGAAGCATCTCGTAGAGACAAGACACATCGCACCACTCGCGTAAGCCCACCAAATCACGCAGAAAAGGTAAACTCAAGCCAGCCAAGAGTCGTTCCTGCGCATTCACCTTACGCACCTGCATGCAAGCTTTCCAATGTTTCCAGGTCTTGGAGAAACAGGCTCGCAGGAAACCTTTCCCCTCCAGCTTTTCAATGTCATGACAATGAAAACATTGCCAAGATTCTCCACAATGCTGTGCACCCGGGCAACGTGGAAAGGGCAACGACAAACCCAGCATAAACGCAGCGTATTTCTCAGGTTCATTCTGCCCCAGAAGCCGCAAATCCACAGGCACCACAACATTGTCGTCTGCTGTTCGCAACTCCTGTCACAGGGCGCGCAGATGTCCGAGCGATGGATCCGTGCGCAGGAATAGATCCACAGGAAAGCGACCACAGCCCAACTATATATGAATTATGTTTGTCAATAATGAAGCACCTAAACGCGCCAGCAACGAAAAAGGAAAAAACAGAAGCAACAATCCTGCACTGACAAGGGACAATGTGCGTAGTGTTCGTCAAAGGGAAAAGGGAATATTTTCACGCCATCAACGCAGTTTTTGAACATCAAACACAATCAACGCAGTTTTTGAACATGAAACAACAAAACACGTCAGCAACCAAAAAAAGAAAAAGACAGAAGCAACAGTCCTGCACTGACAAGGGGAAAGTGCATAGTGTTCATCAAAGGGAAAACATTTGACGTAATCAACGCGACCAGCTTGGCTACGAGGAACTCGTCGCACGTAACGAGAATACATAACCAAAGACATAGACGTCATAACGGCTGAAGCACCACGATGCAAGTAATCATCCTTCTGATTGTGCGACACAACCCTCGTGCCACCTGTCGGGATCCCACTTTCCGTCAAATCTTCCTCGTCGAATACCTCAGCAACCTCTTGCGCAGGGATTGCGTCAGTCTCTTCAGCCTCCACAGGCTCCAGGGGCAGAACTTTCAAATGAGGTGCGCTGGCGGCGGCTGCGTCCAAGGCCACAGCGCGACAACGAAACATGGCATATGGCACAAACCGAAAGAACATGTTGTAGCCACTGTAGCTGACCAGTTGCTCCTGCTGAAACAAAAGTTGGTAGGCCATCTCCCCATTGGACTTCGCAACACATCTCTGCATGCCAAAAGCCAGACGTCGCAATAAACTCAAAGCACGCAACCTGGCCACTTCTGCAGGCAACGGCGCAGCCTCGGGCACCGGCGCCGCCTCTGCCACTGCGGCGTCATGGCCGCTCGGCATGTCTCCTGACCGCCGGTATTGATATTCCTATACCCCAAAAAAAGCACGGCGGTAAATTCGCTTAGACAACTTCTACTTTTTCCTTAGAGCTGTGTTGCCAAGGGACAAAACAATCCAACAGTCAACTAACGTCCTGCGTCTGACACAGCTGCCTGACGCTGTGCCTCTTCAGCTTCAAAACGCTGAACGCCGGCAAAGAGTTCCGGTAGCAGAGATCGAGACACTTCGAACTTCTTGCTCGCGTACTCCCCAGTATAAAATTGCACATCTTGCATGTCCCGAAACATATCCACAACAACTCTGTGCAACCGCGCGTCCAAGCTCTTGTCCTTCTTTTTGCGCTCCCCGCCTGGTGGCTGTGCATCTCCGCCCTGTCCGTCTCCATCCTCTTCATTGGCAGCCAATTTCTGCAAATCGGCGTCGCAAAAGCCACGTCCCAAGTATTTCACGTCGACGTTGCACCGCATGCTGACTTGAGCTATGGGATTCGACATGCTTTCGAAGGGATGGTCCCGTTGAGGTTGAAAGACATGGGGGTTCTCATTCTTCATGGCCTCCTCTTCCTCCAATGGAACATTTTCACGTGGTAGAATCATAAACTGCGCACGCTGAACTCGAGGCCATCCCTTCAAACAACGCGCACGCACCTTCTTGAGTCCAGAGTCTTCCGTTTCTTTGCGCAGTTCGACGTGGAAGCAGCCAAATCGACATCCCCGCTTGCCTTTCGCAGCGTTCCTGAGTCAACGTTGCATGGCCGTGTCACACACAACTCTTAAGTTCAGTGCTCGGTGACCGGTGCAGATAACGTGCTCGGTGACCGGTGCATATCAAAAAAAGACTATTATCCCTGTCCGACACTGAACTAATACTAATGACATCGGATCCGCATAACCACGTCCAGGCTACAATGCTGATGTCGTGAAACGAAAACGGCGACACTCGAACCTTGCGCCGATTGCGTAGAACAACGTCCTCCGCGCCGGGTTCGTGTCCCGTCCAAATTTCGTTCTGTTACTGCGGCGGTGATTCCGTTCGTAGCATCTGAACAAAGTGTCCGAGGTGTGTCGCAAAAAAAAAATCTGCACCCGCCGATGGTCTTCTTGAAACAAGACTTCGTGCACTTGTGGAAGTGATTCTGTATGACCAGGCGACGATAGTCGCGACAGAGGGCGCCCGACCAACTGGCCGCGTTGAAAGCAGCGGCCTTGCTCCTCCTGACATAATGTGGACGTAGTGAAGCGAAGCGTCCGGTCAGTCGGAGAGGTGTACTGGACTCCGTCGCCGCTTCGTGGCCGTCTGGCTCCGTTGACCTCAGTGGCACGTCGCTGTATTGCCTTCCACACGCAGCACGCTGATTTTCGCTCAGCGGTAGTGGACAGACTTCTTGTTCCAACTGCTGACTGAGAGCTTGCTGGCTGTCGTAGCGAATACGGCTGGCTGCTTGTAGGACGGCGCGACTCCAGCGTTCCAACTCAATGACCAGTTCTCCACGCGCTGCGGTGGCCAAAACAGAGCGAAGGTGATTGCCCAAGTCGCGCCCCAAAAGCACAACCAGAATATGTGGGTGCATGGAACCGCGTCCTTGCGTCTCAAGAGGGCCACAAAAGGCTGCCACATCTCCAAAGCAACCAGCATGAGTGGAAGCAGCGAAACCATCTTCGAAGTCCCTGGCAAGACCGCCTCGGAAGCTGGCGCGGGTAAGCGGCGGCAACGTGCCCAATATCTCCTCAAAGAACAAGGTCATCATCACGTCAAAAAACCTTGCTTGAGAGACTGGGTCGGCAGCTAGAATGCGACGCATTGCGCTCAGCGAGGGCAGTGCTGGTGCCTCGAGGTCCCAGGCCAGGTCGACCTCATAGGCCTCGACTCGCGAACCCCCCTGCAGATGCAATTGCAAGAGCAGAGAAGCTCGCGAGTCCGCCAAGTTCGGCGTCACAAAAATGTGACTTGGGCCGTAATGCCACCCAGCTGCGTGGCCTCGCAGACGGATCTGAGACCGGTGACCTTCTGTGCCCAAAACGTTGGAACTGGCCTGCAGGACACTACCCAGCGCGCGCTTGAGCGGCACGTCCACGTCCGGGGAGCGGAGCAACTCGCGGATGTCCGCTTTCTCCCCGTGCAGCGCCATAGCCTTCAGGAGGTGCTCGGAGGTCACGGAGGCTATGACCGAGCAGTGGCGGCCGAAGCCACTCCTCTTGACATAGGCCTTGGAGGTCCGCATCAAACGTCAAACGACGTTGGACATCATACATCGTCGGGAGCAACTGCTCCTTGGGTGAGCGACGCGTCGGTGCGACCAAAAGAATTTATAAATATCTATTCCTAAACGATAGTAACTGCCAAAGACACCAAAACTATACGATGTCCGAACCAAAAAACAACTCAGCTACAAAAGACATTAACCAGAAATCTGGTCCCAAAAAAAGATTTCCATTCCTACGGTCACCGCGACGCAACCAATCGTCGTCCCGAGCGGCCGACAAACTCCATCGAGGTAGTGCAGGGACCTCATCCTCAACACCTGCATCACCGCTGTACTGGAGCTCTTCGTGTAGGAGCAAATAACGAAACACTTCAGAAGCTTCCATGCTCGTCTCCCTCTTCAAGAAAGGCACCCCGTCACCCCAAGGGAACAACGTAGGAAAAGCCATTGCCCAGTTCCCTGGCTCAAACATGCTCAGAGGGGTATCTCGAGAAGGCACCACCAACTTCTGTGGCCTGACCTCAAACATTTGCCCTTGCGCTTGTCGCTCTGTCTCCACCCCATGCGCGGCCACAGTCTGGACCTGGCGGATGCGACGAAGGACTCCACGTTCGTGCGCACCTTCTCGACCCAGTAGATTTGCTCCTTCCATCTGCGCAGCGCCCACACCCAGGTCATTGTTGGCCCGATTGCGCACGACCAGCTCTGCATCAGTGTCATACTGTCGAGGCTTTCGACGACACAGATCCTCCACGTCTCGGCAAACCCGCAACCAACGATTCTCATCGTCCGAGGTGTCATTCAGGCCGACAATGCTGGAAATCAGATGACCTGACCAAGCAGGAGTGTGCCAAGAAGTAAGCCAAGCAACGAGAGATCACTATCTGTATATGTCTATATAGAATCAGTAGTTTCAAATGTGAGACGACGACCTACCAACCCACAGACCAAACGCAACTGTCCTGAGTCTTCGTGTGCTCGCTCGCCGGACTCCGCAGTGTCCTCCGCCATGCCAGCGTCGTCCTCCTCCTGCTGGCTGCTCTCTTGGCCTTGAGCGTCCGCCGGTCCCCGTTGTAAGAGCTCTTTCGCCAAATAGCTATCTGCGTCCGTCTCAAGGACACAGCCTTCAAACATAGTCTCCTCCTGGCCAGACCATCGACTGAGATCGACCGCTGCCTCCGCGTAGTACTTTGAAGTTTGCCGGAGGCGCTCGACAGCGGCAACGTATTCCTCTCGAGGTGCCTGCATCGTGGCCGACGATCGCAGGTCGCCTCTGTTGTGGCCCACCAAGACGACCAAGATGTGCTCGGCCATGTCCTCTGCGCGGGGTGGCAACACTGCTTCGACTGAGGAAGGACTGGCTTGCGGCAAAAAGATGGTGTTCCCGATGAAGCCCTTCTGCCGTTCGGCGTGGGGAAGCACCACCGGCTGCAGGACGGTGACCTGCATGCGCACACGCACCAGGGGCAAGAGCCGCTTCGTCCCCGCGGAGAGGGAACGAAGCTCTGGCAAGGCTCTGCCAAGCCACAGGTCATTCGCCAGGGCGTGGCGCGGCAAGGTCAGAACCTGGGCTGCCAGGCTGGTGCGGCAGTCCCGGCAAACAGGGGACGGCTGTCGTGCATCTTCCGGCATGCGCCGCCAGTGCAAGAGCACATATTCGCCTGGGAGGAAAGGATGTTCAACGGCAGACTTCTGCAACTCCTCCAAAGCAATGTGCGGCCAGCGCTCAGCATAGCGTGGAACTCCCAGCAGGCGGCACAGTCGATGCTGCTGGGATGGACGGACTGCTGCATCCACTCCAGCCGGGAGCTGTGGTAGCCCTTCTGCTTGGGCAGGATCGGTGAAGAGTAGCACCTTGTTCAACTCATGCGCCCAAAAACGTCGAGCACACACCACACAGGCAGCTTCCACTCGGCCCTCCTCACTCGTGCCTGCAGGGCAACGCAAGCGCTCATCAAAGTTGGCAGCTATTGTCCTCTGTCTGCTCATACCTGGTACCTCAGCGATCATCCACGTTCGGACACACCAAATATGTATCACACATAAAATGCCATAAACAACAAAACACCTCCCATACAACACTATGACATATAAATCACCCACCTGACATGACAAGAAGCAGTTTTGTGTTCATAACATATAACAAGTTTGTCAAAGGCGACGCGACAATCGATATGCGAGCAGCGATAACGTTTCCTTCACTCTAGGACACTGCTTTTCTGAGATGTAGTTCACCAACCACTATGCCCTATGCTTGTCATTGACTACTTGTGACTGTCTCACAGAAAAACCGGCCTACTCTCGCTTTTCAGCTCGCGACTGGCCTTTGTGCACCGAAAAGATTGTTTATGTCTAGTACTTGTTGCGCTTCCGCAGAACGGCGTCCACACAGGAGTTATCAGGAAGAAGTTACAAAGTGAAACACCAAAATACGTCCAAGACATCGACCGAGACACAAGAGGTCCTGCGTGCTCAACAAGAGCGAGAATCTTCTTGCGATACTCAATCAGCATCCGGGGAGTATCATCTTGCAGCCCGACGCCAGCGTGCTCCTGTGCGACGTGCTCTTTGAAGGACTTTGCATCTGCGCAGTCGGTCGGTTGGACACAATCTACAGCAGAATTTCTGTAGGCATTCACCTGCATCCTCAGGGAAAGATCGCAGTAAGCGCTTGGCTAAAGCTTCTTGCACACCAGAAACCGTGGGTGAACAGTCCAATCGTCTCGCGACTTGCTCGAGCTTCCACGTGACAGGGCGCTGTGTGTTGGTCAACAAATCAAGACACTCCATCTCGTCTGCTTCTGGCAACCAACGCTTACAGAAATCCTGCAAAGGATGAAACTCCTCCTTGCCCTTGCCCTCTTCTCTCCATCCAGGGATCGAAAACATCAGAGCGCGTTCAGCTGCAGACCGCCAGAGTACACCACGCAGGGAATCGCCTTCCAAGGACAAATACTCAACTCTGTAACCCGGCAGCGGCGCAAAGTCTGCAGGATAAGCTTTCTGGAGGGTCCTCACACGCGCCTCCCTGCTGTTGAAATATTTGCCCACCCTCTTCGCCAAGTCTGCACGCTGCTTCTTCTCGGGCAACGAAGAACACCCGTGGAGATCTTGCCAGGCCAACAAGTCATCGTGCAAAGCAACCACCTCCTGGGCTATACCACTGCGGTCTAATCTCGACTCCAAAACGGTCACCGGATTGTGCC
>CAXAMN010025959.1:0-10298 GCA_963970005.1 Durusdinium trenchii
GGCAAGTGAGTCTGACCTGGCAGGGATTCACACAAACGCATTGCGAGAGACTTGCAGGTGAACCTTCAAAATCTTCGTTGGGTCTTGCCTGACGGACAGTTGTTGGCCTCGATCTGCAGGGCAAGTCCGCTGGCCACCATTGCGGATTTGGCTCGACCACAAACCTCAGGGACCCGGGAAGAAGCGCTTCACATTGGGCTTGCTTTGGTCTCAACAGCCTCCACTTCAACTTGACGCTGCCCCTTAGCCCAATAGACCCCCCGGGATTGAAATAGATCCCCTTAGCTCGTGGTAAGGATCGCTCGTTGCAGTGATCGACTGCTGAGAAAAGCCCTCAATGGCTTGCCTGCGAAATCGTGGGTTGAGAGGCTCCTTCTGCGGATGTCGTTATCCGTCATGAAGCAAAGCAGCAATCACTCAGTGCAACGGCCGTGTGCTTCTCCGCCACTTCTCAGATCTTCAGGATCTTCAGGAACACTGTAGGTGGTGGGTCACACTGCCACCTCATGGAGTCTTTGAGACTCATGTCTTTCCGAATCGGCTCGGCTCGGTCGCAGCGATACACGATGCGAAGCGGTGCGGGTTCAACCGAAAGCGGCGCCCAGTCCGTGGTCGTCACCTCTGGTCACCTGTGGTCACCTGTCGCCAGGATTTGAGCTCACCTACTCCAACAAGCAGAAGTACCGTCCCTTGGAACCGTGTTACGCCCCGCTGCGTCGGGCGCTGCAGCTAGGGCACTGTGCAGGGCCGAGTCACTGGTTCACCCTCTTAGAGTGATTTGAAAGGTGGAACTTGGTGGGCCATGGTTTTTGTTTGGTTGTTCTTTCTTTGTTTCTTTGGGGGATCCTTTTCTAGGGGTGTTTTCGATCGTTTGAGGTTGGTGAAGTATCAGTTGTGAGCGCAAGTGGCATAGGCTTAAACTATAGATGCAGAGTTGTCAGCTATCTGAAGACACATAAGGAAAGTAACCATCATCATGGAGTTCCAAGTGTAGGTGTTATTCACACCGCTTTATAGATCACTTCTCTGTGAATTCAAATCCATTCCCATCTCACTTCATCTCAGTCAACCACCCTGGTACTCCTGGTAACGAGTCAGCATGAGCAAAGCCCTTGGAAGGAGCGTCGCCCAGCACTATTAAGCCCGTAGTGTCACCTATAACACTTGCTGAGGAACTGCAAGACTCAATGATCACCACCTCTCACATCCTCATCCTGTTGACCTGGTTCGACCGCCGATGACGAGGTTGGAAACACCACCGACAAAACGTGTTGAAACCGGTCAAAACGTGTGAAATACCCGAGAAGAGTCGGTAGGCCCGGTATGGAGCTATTGGCATCCCTCCCAAACACCCTGGCGGACGTCCGGCGGACTTCCTGAGGAGTCCATGGCCTGGACTTCCGACAGGCGGCTGAGAGAGGGGAAGGATGGGAGCCCAACCGACTGGAATTGAAGAAACATAGAGTACATATGAGTACATAAGGGAAACACATATTTTGTTGTATGGAAATGTATAAATAATGAAATCTGTGTCAAAAGTTGTTTGAGACTTTATGAGTTCCCCCCCCAAAGAAAATCCCACATAAAAATAGAAACAAAGTCCTGCTGGAAGATTCTGACTCGAAGTGGCCGAATTTCACGCTGAGAGTGATCATGTTTGATCCGTCGGATGTGTCGTGGCAATGGAACAATTGAACTGACTGAGTCTTGTGAATGCCGTAAATTCAGTGTCAGGAAGATGGCACTTCATCCAACTGTTTGTCGGTCCCCAACAATAGAATGATCAGCCAAGGAGAGTGATGGGGGGGCCTTGGGTGGATTCTATTGTTAGCGCTGCATCCATTTGTTGACATGTCGACGAGATGTCGACCATTGCCATGCGTGGACCACTCCGCTTATTCTCAAATACACCAGTACCTTGCAGGGAACCACATGCCAGAATCCAGGCCAGTTTCTAATCAAAGTCTTCAGGCCTTTATGATGATCATCCATTAGATCATGCAGTCATTGTGGTGGAGGAAGAAGAAGAAGGGAGCGGCTTTTCACCAACGATTGTTTTCGGAGAACTGGAGCGGACCCCGTGCGCCCCCTGTGGGCATTGGCCTCCTTTGCCCAGGGCGTGGGAGTAGCACGACTCAAGGGCTGCAAGGCTTCCTTAGCGGCTCGGAGGTGATTTCCAGACGGAAGACGGACATGTTCTTCTAAGATTCTAAGACTAAGCAGGGGGTGAACTCCACTGATTTGGGGAAGCAGTCTCTTTTTGCTTGATATTATATAAACAGATTTATATACTGTAGTCAATTACAGCAGCTTTGAGGAGGACCCAGTATAGGGCTCATCTTTCTTCCAGAGGCTCCAGGGAATCCATTTTGGGACAACACTTCTCCTCAGTGTTTTGGCTTTGCACAACGAATATCGATCGATGCTCAATCCAATTCATCTCATGGGTTGGGTGTGGCCCCAGATGTGTGCTGACAACTGTTTGCTTGCTTCCTCACCGCCAAGGCCAATCGAGTCAGCAAGGCAGATATGCAGAGGTGTCGAGGGTGGGTTTGGACATTTGGCCTGGAGGTTGCGAGACTCCCAGTTGCCGTGGCTGCTTGTTGACTTTTCACGTACACACGGCACACATTATCTCTCTTTCTATCTCTCATATTCGCTGTACTTGCTATCCAACAATCATGGAAGTACAAGTAGAATGAAGTAGAGAGAATGGCCCATTCAACTAATACAAAAGAATACTTTCCCCTATAGAACTCAGGTTCTTGTCCATCCCAAAACACCGGAAACACCGGGGAAACGTCCGTGTCTCCGTCGCGTGTTGACTCCTGTGACCTGAGACCGGTTCCTGACCTGACGCGCCAGGTTCCTCGATTCCATTCCACGAGTCAAGGGGAAGTTCGAGCATGAGCTGCAATTCTCCTTCATTCAGGCGAGGGGAGTGGTGAGGGGACTTCAGGGACCTCAGGTGAGATGGCAGCGACTAAGAAGGACTTGGCAGGGCCACGGTCCACGCGTAGGCGTCAGCTAGGCCGGGGTCTGCGGATACTAATATATTATACTAATTAGTATATTGTCATATATTGACGATCCAGAAACTAAGGTGTTGCAACTTGCTGTCAATTGGCAGTTTCTGTTGGTGTTTGGTTTTGATGCATACAAAAGTCCTTTTGTCGGAGCTTTTGCTGCCTGTGTGCGTACTGCAGAAGCTTCTCCCGCCCCTGTTTCGAGCCGGGTCTTCGCAGACCTGGTCATGTGTTTCGCTGGCTGCTTCGCCGTGCAGGAAAATGTGGCCTTGGTGCCCGAAGATGACATTTTTGCTGGCAACAACCAGGTGGGGAGAAAGAGTCGACAAGTGTTGAGCATCCTTTTACACGGAAGATGAAGGTCATAAAGAGAGTTGGTTTCCTCTTATATACTGACTAAAAGAGAAACCTTAGCAACTGATGAATTCTATCCCAGACACCCCATGTACGGAAGATGGTTGCTTTAAAACCACCCTAACTGATCGGTAAAGATGCCAGTCCCATGTGTGCCACGGTCGGATGTGCCCAGATCTTCGCTGAGATGCGCAGCACCTTGCGCAGGCGGGCTGGGGTGAGACGGACCGCCGGTGGGAGACGCCACGGAGACCGGTTGGTGTGGAACTGGCAAGTCCTGACTCCCAGGGTGGTGGTTGATTGGGCAGCAAGTGGTAGCAAGCGTTCAAAGCACGGTCGTTCTGGAGCAGAAGATCGCACGAACAAAGGAGGAGAGATTGGAAAGTCCCTACGGAGTCATGGAGTGTTTGGGACGATTAGACGCAATCACCTGAGATGTGACACTAGAGCCACCAGAGTGGTGAACAGACCATGACAGACCCATACCCCCAGCACCAGACGTTCCATGAATGAAAGCAGTTCCATGTGGGGGTCCGATCCATGGAGGCTAGGCCAGGCCCCATGATCGGTTCACTGGGACGAGTCACACCACCCAGGCCCATGTGACTCCTGGAGAGCCTAAGACGGTCACATGGACCATCATGGACCCCTGAAACGGTTAGAAAGCTCGCATTCCATCCATGGAGTGTTTGAGAGATGGGCAGATTGTACCCCCAGCGAAGGACTGAGAGGAACCCACATGTCACGGGGTTGTGCACATGGAATGCCTATCAAGGCCATACAAGATGGGGGTGTATTCAAATAGGGAGACCCTCCCAGGCAACAGACCCAGAAGGATCAGAAAATAGATCCGTCTAGCCAGGGCCAGGGGGACCTCCTAGCATTGATACACCCATGATTATCATGCCATCAACCACTCGCCTTGTGAGTTTTTGCTTCGTCCCGGTTCGGGTGAGTGGGTGGCGGTACGGGACACTGGCTGGATGGATGTGAAAATGGGCGGCGCAGCTGGATGTCCAAGCGTTGGATGGACTCAGATCCGAGTGACGCAGGGAAACCAGGAATGTTTGTAGCTACACCGCGTAGCCATGCGTAGCTACTTACGGCTACGGCAAGGATGATTGGGATGGCCTTTGATCGTCTCATCGAAGATAAACTTTGTGGATGTCCTCTAATTGGACCATTGGATGGTAAACGCATGATTGGAGGCGGATCTACAAATCACCCTCTGAGTGGTGCTACGCGTAGTTGGGTTTATTCGTATGTAATCCCTACAGTCAACTACCACTCCGCAAAACAGGCGCCCGCCTCTTGTAGTCTATTGAAAAGACACGGTGCCAGTTCAAAGGCTCCACGAACCTTCGCTTTCTTCGACTCGCCTCGACAGCCCCCATCCAGGCAGATCCAAGCCGCGGCAGATCGCTTTGGCGTGAAGGGCTTGGAGGATCTGAGCCCCTCCTGACGCCTTCAACTGGACAAACAGCGCACACACGCGGTTTAGCGCCTGGCGCATGGCCAAAAGCGGCCGCGCGGTGAGAGAGCAAGTTCGGTGAGAGTGGGACCTCGCCGGTGGGGAGGAAGGTGGTGAAGGTGGTGAGGGGGAGAAGAGTCATGAAGAGCCCTGGCAAATGTGTGTGTATCCACGTGAAAGTTTTTGAGTTGTTTGGGGGGGAACCTTCCGTTGGAATTTGTTGGATGTTATTTATCTCTTTCATGCAGCCTTGGTGACTCACAACCGCCTCACACAGATTGCTGGCAGGTTTGAGTTAGGACGACTATAGTATAGCTTCTTAGATATTGTGAGGTTTTGCGACTTTGGGCCTAATTATGTTTAAGTGTATCATGATTCATTATCCTTTTGAGTGATATTATGTTTGACACATGTTTGAATCATTGGCATGATAAGATGTCCACCCAAATACAGTAGTATTCCAGACGTCCAAGACTGTTGATCAAGGGTTTCAGGTCCAAGCTTATCCATCAGAAACAGGCTACTGATATTTCTGTGGGGAGATGTTTCATGTGATGATGTTCCATTGTTTACATTAAGATGGGGAGATGTTCCACTCATCATGCAGTGGGGGGGTGCTTCACAGCAGCGAACGCGTCTGACATGACCTTCAGACGGTGCCATGCTGTGAACGGGGCTTCATGAGGACTGGTCCTGAATCAGTCCAGACCCAAGAGTTAGGAGCAAAGGAATGCAAAGAGACGATATAAAGAGGTGGGATGTGACAAAAAGGGAACTTGCTTGAAACTTGTCTGAAGGATTCAACGGAATTAGATTTTGGTCCATTCCTCAGAAGATCAAGCCAGATAGCTTGAGCGAGCCAAGCTCGGCAAGGCAGCTTTCTACTGGCGTTTTCGGCGGAAAAAGAAGCGGCATCCGGATGTTGTGGTCAGAATCAAAGCTTAACGAAAAGGATAGGAGTAGGAAGGGTGAAAGAATAATACAGCTCAATACCGGCTCAGTCGAAGTTGGCAGTGTGTGTGTGTGCGTGCGTGTTCCGTAGGATCATAAACATAGAAGCCTTCATGTGGCCCTCCGGCATGTAGGAAGTTGTCATCAATGGCTCGTGTCCGAAAAACGTCTCTTTGGCGCGTTGTGAAAGGACTAGGCGCAATCTAGTAAGACTGTTGATTTTTCATCCCCCCGTGCCATGAGTGGTTTTACATCTCCGCTACTGGGTGGTTTGATTCATCCACCATCTGGACGGGGAAGTGGCCCTTCACCCACGCAGGTGAAGTCGCAACTGGAGTCGCAGCAAAAGCGCCTTGACGACACCTCACCCGCCGCACGCGCCAAAACCGTTCGCGCGGCGACTCGTACATGTGGACTGCGACGAGCGTTCGGCCACAGCTTGAAGAGTGATCCCAGGTACCAAAAAGGATGTGTCGAAAACCAGATCTACAGTAAATCAATGTGTGATATGTTTTTGTGCATTTGTGTGTGTGTGATGTGATTGATTTCTGTGGTCCACAAACCACTGGAGACTTCAGGAGGCGGAACCAAGAATGGGAAGGCATTGATGTGGTGCAAGAGTTCACATGTTTGGCTTTATGTTTAGGTACAACCATCAGGGCATATCAGCCCTGGAGAAGTTCTAAATAGAAAGTGTCCACGGTCACTTTCAACTTCCTTGCCCGGGGTGGGGGAAGGAATCTAAGAAATCCACACGGCCCTGGTAGCCGTCCGCTCTGACTCCCTTGAAACCGTGAGCGCAACGAGAAGCCCCGTCCGCCCCTCGCCCCGTACCACGCCACGAGCGCCCGGCCGAGGATTGAAACCTGGCGCAACGAGAAGCAGACGCCGCGCTCCAGGGTCCAAACCGGGATGTGAGGACCTGGGTAGATCATGTGGAGGATCCCAAAACTCGGGGGGGTCCAAAGGGCACCCGAAAATGGTGGTGCCATGAGACTCATGAGACAGACACGATGATCCTACAAACTTATAAGATGCAGTCATGAGAGCAGCAGGAAAAAGCAGTGTCACCGGTGTAGCCAAAGTTCTGGCCGGTCTTGTGATGGTAACGAAAAGATGGTGTGGACTGCGAACATCACTAGTAAAGACATGGAAAGAAAGACAATATGCACCTCCAAATCTGCGAGGTTTGTATTTGCTTGGGAAACATGCCACGCCCAAGATTCCGAGTCTTGTTTGAGTCTATGCATTGTTCCATTCAGAAGCACCATTCATCACCAAGTCGACTTCCCAAGCATCCAATGTTTTGAGTCTTATCACCGCTATACTGCTTTTGATATCTCTTGATGACATTTGCCAACTATCATTCTCATCCCCGCACAATGTACAGATCGAGCCCGGCCGCCAGCAGCCCTCCACTGGGCTATCTGGGTATTCTGTGACTCACGCAACTGGTCTGCAAGTGCTTCGACGGTGTCTAACAGGTGTTCTCCTTGTGTCCGAGTCGATGGGCTTTTCGGAGGCGCCGGCGTGCTTTCGGGAGTGGTGATTTGCATGGTTTTCTGCAAACCAACCCGGATCATATGTGTGTCAAAAGGATCCATCCTGCGGATGAACATCCTGCGGATGTTTTGCTTTTGGCGAGAGGGGGAAAGTGGTCCGGTATAGAAACCTGATGACCCTGTCAGAATAAGGTAATGTATACAGAGGCTTTTTTGTTGACCCTCACGACTGTTCGATTGGCATCCAAGGGTCCAGGGAGATTCATAGTCTTCGCTGTTGGCTTCAGGGTGGAGACAACTTCTTGGAGGCAAGCCGGATGTACAGTTTGACTCATCTACGTAGTCGTTGATGTAATGCTATGTCAAGCTCATTGAAGTCCCAACCTTTTTCATTCTTTCTCCTTGCAACGAACATGGAAGTGGATGATGAGCCCCTTGGAATAACTGCTTTCCACTACTGACAGGCCGTTGTCCACTTCCATGATGCTGGGAGGGAGGCTCAAAACCTTCCTCTACCAACTCCCTCATGCCATGGCCCCACGTCAAGCCCAGCACCGGGTCGATCCGGGGCGGGAGGGTGGAACGAGCGAAGGGATTGGCTTTGAAAGAGGCAAAGGAGATGCTTTTGGAGGCAAAGGAATCAGATGAACACCAATGAACATTTCATTATATGTTCATCCTCAAACAGACGACCGTGGGCCCTCTCCACAGTTGTTTCTTTAAGCTGGCCTTGACAAGCTTTGAAACACATAACTGTGTGTCCTATTCCGGCAAGTGTTTTGTGTGGTCGTTGTCTTCTGCTTTCCAAGGCCAGAACCAGATAAGTGAACCGAGGATGGTGTTTTGACGCCGCAGTTTAGCTGCCCGCCAGCCATGTTCTCAAGATATACCAAACACCAACATAAAATTGGACATGATGTGTCGAATTTGATGGATATCTCCTGAGGGATCACCTGCATGGAGGAATTTATAGACATGGATTGATCGTTTTGATTTCTTTATATTGCACACATTCCCATTTCGGCAAACATACACAAACAATTTCCTTGTATCGTGATTATTTGATATTATTTGGAATTCGTGCTTTGAATAATTCAATATCAAATCTTAATTCATGATTAGAATCTCCAAAAGGAGAAATTGAACAAAAGAAAAACTCAATTAACATATTAATATATGATTATATGATATTTAGTAATTTTATATTAGTATTTGTTTCTATTTTAAAATAAGCTAAAATTGTTAAGAATATTATGTAATATAATTTGGATATATTTTATGTTAAAATTAGAATTATGAGAATAGAAAATAATATGGAATATAGTGTATTCGGTTTCGGGTGAAGGAAATTATGATTTTTTTAATTCGATTGAATATTAATATGGAATTGATATATCGATTTTTGTCTTTGAGATTATTGATTAAAAATATAATATTAAAGGAATTAAATAATATATTTTGAGAAATTGAATATTTCGTTCCGGTTTTTAAAAATTTTAATTATCTTCGATTTCTTTTGGGTTTGGATAATAATGATATTGGTTAAATAATTTTTTAAAGGATTCGATAGCTATTGAAGAGATTTTAATATTTCTATAGGATTAATTTTAATATATTGTTTAATTATTAGGATTTATATATATTTTTAAAATAATGGGATGATTTGTTTTTTAATGGAATTAATTGATACTAACATATAATGGTTTATTTTTTGATGGAATTAATTAATATTAACATATTATATTTTCGCCATTTTAGATATATTATTTGATTTGCTTTTGGATTAAATATTCAATGTTTTTTATATGAGATTATTGAGATGGTAGTATAATATTGTCGATTTATTTTTTGAATAATATTTAATATAGTAATTTAATAGGGATTACAAAATATATTGATATATATTTTATGGTTAAAATAATATAGTTATATTTATATTATTTCAATATTTTATTTTAAAACAATTATAGCTTATAAGAATTGATTTACCATTCGTATAAAAAAATACCATAGACTAATGCGGTCTTATGTAAGCACCCACAATTTACTTTTAGATTGAATATTTTCCGGATTTGATTGGTTTCCAAAATGTCTTTTCCCAAAATGGTGTATTTATCGCAAATCCGTGGGGATCCGCTTCTAAATCTCCTCTAAATTCCAACCACAATCAATCCACAGGGATATTAAGCATGAAGGCATGTCAACTGCAAAAATTATGAGAGGTATCTAACGCGGACCTTTTTAGGGGCCTGTTGAGCTGCTGGAGCTGTTGTTGTTGCTACTGCTGCTGCTGGACTTTCCCATTTTTGTTCTCAGAAATCTTTAGGACGACATAGGAAGGATGTAAGAATTGACTCAAAAGATTTGGGTGTTGCATGGGCAAATGGTCAAGAAATGGACCGTCGTCTCCCCCGGTGCTAGCGCGTATCTAGCGCCAACCTAGCGCAAAAATATCCGTCGATTTCTTTGTTCTGTCAGATTGTTATATTTCCTGCTTGCTTGTCTTCTTCTTTTTATTTTTCTCCTGCTTGCTTATCCTGTTATGAAGAAATCTAGCGCCAATCTAGCGTTGCCTTGCTGTATCATCATAGTCTGCTGGGGGCACGCATCTAAACGAAGACTTCAAAACCCATCTCCATTCTTAAAAATTTACGTTTATTTATTTTTTTTAAATAGGGCGTTTTGAATGCAATCCATTTGCATCCCCAGAATTAGATTTTGATTGATTTTGCCAGAATTAAAATTAGTTTGTCTGTATTTGCCGCTCCCCATGGCCTGATAATACAATGGATATATTCATTAATAAATATATAAAATCATTGATTTGGGGAATAAAATATACCCATCAAATGTCAATAAAAATTGGATTATTATTTCTATATTGGATATTTGGTGGGGTGATCCCAATCCCTGAAATAAAGGTTCCTATCAAGATTATCGTCGCAATGGATAATTATTTCGATATAAATTCAAATAATTAATATATATGGTATA
>CAXAMN010025961.1:0-10295 GCA_963970005.1 Durusdinium trenchii
GGCGTGTGGCACCGCTTTCAGTTCCGTACGCATATCCATAAGTGTGTGACAGGAGCTCCTGGTTGGAGGGAGATGGCATTCATGGGAAAGTCCATTTACAACCCCCATACAATGGAGACCAGGCTATGTAACAGAATGTATTCTGTCGAGAGCGCCTTTAAGATCATCGAATGGCGATGAATCTTAAAAAAAGATCGAAGGGACTAGTGACTGACTAGTGCGGCCCCGACGAATGTTGGAGGTTTCATGATTTCATGGCCTTCTCTCGAATCAGCGGGCTGTACTGCAGGAGGAAGTCAATGGTGTGGAAGACGTTCCTTGGAACAATTGCACTATGTGTGTCAAAAAGGCCAAAACTCAAGACTGTCCACTTCAGATCCAAAACCTGTGAAAGCCTGGGAAGAAGTGCGACCAAGAGGCAGCTTGATGGTCTTGGCCACGATCTGTTGCTCAGTGGCGCCCTCACCCAACTCAGCAGAGGCCTTTTTGGCCACATCGCTGAGCCCCACCAGGAGTGCATCCAACGCTTTGGTCACCTGCCGTCAGACAGCTTCTTACAAAACAAAGCATTAATCCTTCCATGGCATAATACAGAGACTGTCGTGCAGTGGGCGGAAAGCGGCTTTTCCTAACAAGCGGAGGCTCAAGGGCCCTGACATTCGGGCCAGGGGCGGCGTGGAAAACACCGTGGTGCATGTGTCATGGGAAGGTGTCTCAACTGTTTCACATCCTTCAGGGGGTCAATCCAAGACACCTGCACCGCGGGTTAGGCCATATTTGGCGTTTGCCATGACCTTCCTCAAAAGGGCACTATTACCCAACCTCTTCGTGAGAGGATCCGCAATCATTTGCGGGCCAGGCACCCAGTAGGTCTTGCACCTGAGTGTCCTGGCTGAAACACAAATCACAGCTACATCCAGCTGTGCACGCCGATCTTGTCCGGCATTTCCGCTCCGGCGGCTCAGAAGGTCGTAGAGCGCCTTCGCGTCCGTCACGTGGACACCGGTCAGCTTGTCCACGATGCGGACGCTGGCCACTTCTTCAGCTTCATCTTCAGGAAGGCGGAGGACCATCGCTGAGGGCGACGTGCCCAAGCGAGTGCCATCAAGGACACTGCTGTTTTCATCCAGCATCTCGTGCCAGAGAGCACGAAGCCACTCCACTTCGCCAAGAGCATCATCCATAGCTAGGGCTTCCGAACCAAGAGTTGCTTTGACAACTCGGCGAAGTTTGTGGGATCTCCAGCTGATGATGTTGAAATCAGCCAGTTCACCGTCCATGATGGACTTGTGGGCATAGGCCATGATGAAGCCACCTTGCGACTTGCCATCTGCATTGCCCATGCTGGCGTCAGCCACAGTCATCCAAATCCCAGCGTCAGTTGGGATTGGAAGAATCCTCAAGTAGGCCTCTTTGGTCTGCTTCAGCTCTGCCACGGTCTTGTTGCCCATGACGATGTGTTCAACTGTGGGGCCATTTGAAGACCATGACATTGCCATAGCGCAAGCTGCGCCAACATCTGGCCTGGCCTCTTTGCCAATCCAAAGGAGGGAGCCGCCCATGCCACGAAGCCATGTGGTCTCTTGCTCTGTGAGCTTGGCGGTCTTGTCCTTCATGCGGTCCTTGGCCAGTGTCACTGGCTTAAGCTTTTCTTCTATGTACCTCTTCACGCTCACTTGGATCTCATAGTCCTTGGTCTGGAAGAGGGTCCTGCCGATGTATTCGGCTGAGCTTTCATGGAGGTCTTTCCATTTGCCGAATTTGAGCTGGGTGCGAAGCTTTGCCATTTGGCTTTGATGCCTGTCATTGCCTCCTTGGCAAAAGTCGTCCACATCTAACAGCACTACTCCTGCCACCGTGAACTGTGAACTGCTCAGGCGAGGTCTTTTCCTCAGGAATGGATGGCAGGAAGTACAAGCATGGATCAAACACGCTCTCCACGTAGTTCAGGGCCAACAGCAATCTTCGCACTGTCTTCCTCCAGATGGCAGGCGCATTCACCAAGCCATACACTGCAGTGCGCGCGTGAATCAGAGCTTGTTGATCCACTTCTGGAATGCCCGTTGGTGGCACGCTTGCGTAGAGAGGGCCTTGATCCCGTTCATATGGATCGCTTTGGCCAAAGGCACTGGAGACATCCATCACGAACAGGTGGTAGTGATGGCTGGCAATCACTTGCAGCACTAGCATGACCGTCGTGGAAGAAGGGGTCGGTGCAAAGCGTTCCAACTGCAAGCTGTCTGGATCCCGATGTCCCAGCAAAATCCACCGAGCTTTGGCCTTCCATTTCTCGCCGATTTCGCCAGTCTTCTTGGTGATCAGGAACCGGCTCGGCATGATTCTGTGGCCATACTTTTCACGGATTTCTTTGAGCTTGTCCTTGTCCGTGATCAGCTCGATGGCTCCAGAGTTGGTGAGATTGCCGATCTCGAGGAGTTTTGCCTCTCTGAAGAGTTTCTTTTCATCTGCTGTCAGACTTTTCTCATTCAGCTCCTTGCCCTTCTGCGTCAAATAGTGCAGAGGAAACTCATCTTCGAAGGTCTTCAGGGCGTAGAAGCAGTCTTTTCTGTCCAGCAGCTTGAAGGCATTCACATCCCGGCTGTTGGCGATCACCGGGTAGAGGCTTTTGTCTCCCCATTCATTCTTTGTGTCAGCTCGCCAAACTCCGAAGGTCCTGCTCTTGTTTGCTGTTCGTTCGTTTGGGCTGGGGTCATCGAGGGATCTCTTCATCCCCACGTCCACGAGCCTTGCGTCTTCTTCTGGCTCTTTTCCTTTGGTGTCTTTTGCTCCTGATGCTGGTGCTGGTTTTGGGTATGGTTCGCCTGGATCTGGATGTCCTGGCTTGGGCTGGTAGATCAAGGTGGTCTCAATGCTTTGGACCTGTTCTGGAAGCTTCTGGTGGATCTGGTGCACAGACATTCCTGGCCGGATTGGCTCGTCTCTGATGACTTGGTCGGTGTCCAGGTCCAAGGTGATACGGCGAATCACATCACTCCAGAGCGGTCCTTTTGAGTTTGAGGCTCTGTAGCGCTTGGCGTCGACATCATAGCGGACCCACTGGCGTAAGCCTGGTGCAGTGTCTGCTGATGATGCTGGTTGCGCAGGTCTGGCCTCTTGATTTTCCACTGTGGCTTTCCACAGCTCATCACCATCATTGATGATCTGCTTGGTCTTTGCTTCCGGAATCCCTGGTTGGGGATCTGGTGCCACTGGTGCCTGTGCTGGTTGTTGTTCCGGGATCTCCTCCAGGTCAATCACAGTCTCGGCCTGTCGGACTGGGTGTGCTGGTGGTGATCTGGACCTTGCTGTCCTGGCTAATGCCGGTGTCATAGGTGCGGGTGCTGGTGTCGATGGCGCTTGAATGGCCGGTGTTCTTGGCGCTTGTCCTTCAGGGGGTCCTCGAGGTGTTTGTGGAACCCTCCTGAGAACTTCTGACTGTTCCGCTGGAACTGGTGCCGGTGTTGCTGCCATGCGGATGGGCTCTTCTTCATCTGGAGGTTCTCCTTCCTTCTCAACATCCACGAAGCCTAGCTTTTCCGAATTGAACCTCAACTTTTCTTTGGCTCTGAGGAGCTCCATCGGAATGATCTCGAGTCCTTGCTTCTCGAGGTTGCCCATGGGAAAGACTTGGCTCCGATTGCACTTCCAGAGTTCTCCTCTTCTTGTGACCCACACTGTATCTCCTCTTTGGAGAATGACGAAGCAGGGTCCAACCTTTGCCTGGAAGCCACGACGTCCTTGGCGCCACACGTACACTGGTTCTCCTTCTTGGAAAACATGTTTTTCACGAGCTCGACGGGGTCTGGCTCTTGCAGCTCGTTGTAGGCGCTCTCTGGAGTCAACCGTCATCAAGGCTTGTCGGGCTGTTTGTCGGATTTCCTCTGCTTTCTTCCAGGATGCATCGCTGGTCATCGTCACCTCATACTCACTCATGTTGGCGAGGTTGTCCATGTTGAGAGCTGGTTGCTTTCCAAGCACACGTTGAGCAGGTGAGTAGCAGCTGCGGTTGGTGAGTGTCTGAAGTGACCATGAGACCTCATGGATCAAGGTCTTCACCTCGTCTATGTCATTCAAAGGTCGCAGCTCGCGGCTCTTGTAGTAGACTTGTTTGAAAAGTCCTCCTCTGCGCTCTGTGATGCCGTTCTGGTAAGGAGCGTCTCGGTCGATCCATAGCGGCACAATGCCATGGTTTTCCATGCCTTCAACGAAAGCACCCATGAACTCCAATCCCTGGTCCAGGACGATGAAGGAAGGTGCTCCAAACGTTCTCAACCATGCCATGGTGAAAGCTTGCCAGACGAGTGTACTGCTCCTTCTGGTTGGGTGCGCAAGAACGAAGGTGGAGTACAATGTTCCTTGGCAAGTGACATTGAGAACAGGCAGCTCATTTTTGTCATCAGCTCCAAAGACGAACAAGAGGTCGATGCCAATGACCACGTTGAAGTCGTAGGTCCTTGGTGTAGCTGCCGGCAATCTTGTAGGTTGTCTTTTCTCCTTGGCACAGCCTTCGCAAGAGAACTCTTGTAGTACATATTGCACTATGTCTGGCCGCGTGCCTGCTGACTTGAGGAGTCGGGCAAACTCCTTGACTGAAGGATGACCCAGGTTGATGTGTGCTCTCAAGACCATGGTTTTCTCAGCTGCGGTCACTGTGCTGATCTCGGCATAGGTGAACTGCAGGTCCGGGTGGTAGTACAAGACGATGATGGCTTTGTAAGCCACTTCCAGCTTGGGAGGTTTGCCAGTCCTGGCTCGCTCCAATTGCATCCACTTGTTGTCCCAAAGGTTTCTCACCCAAGTCCAGCGCAAAGTGCGGTGTCCCGGACCTTGTCGAGGCATGTGGGTCTTGTTGTTGGAAACCCACACAGCACAGTCGTGAAATTTCCGCCACTGAAAATCTTGGCGACCCAGCTCTTCCATCCGTTGCTCCAAATCTCCACGATCTGTTAAATGTGGAGGACATCCTCGCTGTTCATCAACCCATTCCTGTATCAGGCCATCGATCATAGCTTGGACCAACTTCGGAGGATAGGTCTCGGCAGCCTTAGGTAGTCCTCCAACCAGTGGTTCATGAGGAAGTTCACATTCGCATAGCCGTTGGAGGTTGACTGCAATGGCATCACATGAAGTCGCAAAGAGGGTCGACTTCCTGTTGAGACCTTGGTGAACTCGTAGTCCAAAACGGCATTGATGGCTCTTCACCAGGATGATCTCATCGTGGTTGAGGTAGTTCTGAACGGATGGGAGAGTCCAGGATGTAGCGGTGTCCGGATGTTCGTGTAATCCGTGACCTCCACGGTGAAGTTGCTCCTCCAGGCACTCCATGGAGAAGTCCACATGGTTCACCGCTCCATGCCACTCTTCTTCAAAGGTTTCCCAGTCCTTTCTTAGGTTCTGGAGTGGTGAGAATTTGGTGCATGGAGGTGACGTCACCAACAACTTTGGCTTCCGTTTAGCCAGCTCCCTTTTCACATGCTCTTTCTGTTCTGGCATGCTGAGGTCATAGCCAGTGGTGAGGTCGATGGAAAGCTCGGCACGAAGTCCTCGTTTTCTTGCTTCTTCAACAACTCTCGGTGGGCTGTAGAGCTCGACAATGGTGTCATCTGAGTTGGTGAGGCTGCCATAGATCTCTGCCACATCATCTTCAGCCTCATGATCAGTCCACAAGTTCCAGTAGACCGACTGATCTCCCAACATTGAGTCCAAGGCCTCATTGAGTTCGGCCTTCATAGGTTTGGTCAGCGTGACCTCTGTGCTGCATTCAGCCGTGATCATGTAATCGAGGAAGTCAGGCATGAACTCATAGAGGACCAAGTAGTGAACGTTGCCGCCAAGAGAGTAGTTGTCACCAGGCACCGAAGAGACGCTGACAGCGCTCCAAGCTTCGCCGTTGTGAGTGCAAATCACTCGTCGGCTAATGATGGGCCTTGTTGAAATCGGTGCAACTCCTCTCACACTTTCGCCACATCCGGCGGTTATATAGGTTGACGCCACGTCCACCTGCAAGGTCTCCAAGAGGTCCTCGAAGCTCTCGTCGAGCTGTTCTTGTACAGGAAGTTGTTGATCGAGCCACCCACTCAACCTCGGAGAGCTTCTATGTTGAAGGTCCCCATCTTCTGATATGCCACCTCCATCTCGAACATGAAGGCCAGTTGTCCGCAGCCTTCCCAGGTGCACTGAAGCTCCATCTCCTCCGGGTCCGGGTTGCCGTTGATCATGAGCATCTCCTGGGTGTTGCACCTGAAGCAAAGAAGTGCTCCATGTGCCGGTTGCAGCTGATCCGCCACTGTCTTCCAGGCTCTCTTGCAATCCGGGTTGTCGCACTTCCACACCAACTTGTCCGTTGGTCCATGGCGGTTCAAGGTCAAAGTACCTCGGTGGCAGCTTTTGAATTTGTGCTGATGTGGTGGGGTCAGCACTCCCTGCATGTTCACGTCCTCGCCGATGTTGAAGGTCTGGGCTTGTTGACCCATTCCCAGGAGGTCGTTGGCCACCACGTCGCACCATGAACTCTCCGGAACTTCGTCCAGCATCTCGTCTTTGACCATTGAACTCAGGGAAGATGTTGCTGGCTTCGGCTTGGCCTGAGACTTGTAGGCCGTTGTCCTCTTCGGAGATGGTGGATTGCCCTCCTCGGAGTCCGGGCTCTTGGTCGCCTTGTTCTTTGTCACCTTCTTCTTGTCCTGGTCCTTGTAGAAGGGGTCCGGGATGAAGACCAAAGTCTGGTTCCAGACATGAAGCTCGGTCAAAGGCGTCAAGGGCATCCTCTGGTGCTGCTGGCAATTGCTGCACTTCTGATACGTGCCAAACTTGTTTGCTCCGTGAGTTGTTTCCGAATGGCTGCAGTGGATGCTCTTCTCCAGGCACGGAATCAGATACTTCCCAGCTCCTTTCACACATGCCCTGGGCCTGACTCGATCTTCTTCTCGGGCTGTTGTCAAGGCTCCCGGAGTTGGCACTGACGAAGATGCAGCTTCGTGAAGCACTTTCTGTTCCATCTGAGCTAGGCGATGTGCCTCCTTCTCCAATCGCTCCCGGCGTCCTTGTAGTCGGCGAACTTCTCGAAGTTGTGGCATCCGGGTAGCTTCCATGAGCTCCTGAGCCGACTGCAGGAAACTGGAGACACAAAGCCGCAGCAACAAGCGTCGCCACCGGTCCCATGGCTGGCGCGATACGGCCTTGCGCATGGGGGAGGTCAGCCGTCGTCCACGGCACGGGATCTCTTGACCACGCCGTACTGCGGGTGATCCATGTAGCATGAGGTGCATGGAAACCAGTGCCAAACTCGACGATGGAAACGGCGACGTGTCCGGTATCTTCTTCATATTTTGTTTGACTCCCAAAGACATGTACATGATGGTGCTATGGCCCATGTCAATCACAGCTCCAAGCTCCGAAAGAAAATATGCTGGTAACAAGAACGGTATGTCACCCGGCACGATCTGCACCCTGAGGACTCCTGATTTCCCGGCGAGACCAATTGGGACATAGGCTATACGGGTTCGTTCTTCTTCACCACATATTCCTCGCACGGAACCTCCGGACTCCTCTGACCACTGAACCTGCAAACCAAATTGTGACCTCAACAATGTGTCATGGTTCTGGAGGGTGCTCATGCCAACAAGTCCATGTTGTGCTGCTGTGTCAACCAATGCAATGCCCTCTGAGGTGTGCATGCCCAAAAACACAGACGAAAGACCAGAAAAAGGCGCACTCATGTATTGCTCAAGTTCTGAGGTCGTGTTCATGAACTGTCCAAAGTTCGCCACCTTTGGCGGTTGAGTGAAAAAGCCAGTGGTCATCGCTCCAGTTGTTGAAGCTGCACTTGATGCACTACGGGACGGCATGGATGGAGATTTGCCTCGGTGAGGGCACTCCTTGCTCCAATGTCCCAACTGCTTGCATTGGTGACACCTAGTCTTTGCCTTCATCTCATTCAAAGACATTCTCGATCCAGCTCGCTGCTGCCACGGTCGGTCAAAGCCTCTGCCGTTGCGAGCTGCTTGAAGTGCACGGCGATGTTCCAAATAGCCACCTCCCTTGCCATGACCAGGGGAGCCACCTGCGAAGGTCCGGTGACCCTTCCCTTTTCCTTTCTTGCTTTTGCCCTTGCCCTTTCCTTTGTGATGGAATCGATGCTGGGTCTCGTAGAAGACTGTCTCGAGTTGCTGACCCAACACTTCAAGGGCTTCTGACTCATCCATCACAGTGGGCAATTCTTGGGCGAAGATCAACTGGGCCTCGTAGTTGTCGCTCAAGCAAATCAAATCCTCAAACATGTCTTCTTCTTCAGGCCACTCGGTGGCATAGGTGAAGTTGCCATCTTCGTCCAACCAGTCCTCGTCAATCTCGTCATCGCCTCCATAGAAGGTGTTGCTCCTCCAGCGTCGGGGTGTGGTGACCTGGTCGTAGTGAGCTGACTCATCCAACTTGTCACCAAAGACCTTCTGAATGGCCTTTTCCACTTCCTTGAAGTCTATTGAACCATTGGTCACCACCTTCAGCCGCTGTCGTTGGTCCTGAGAGAAAGCACCTTGCCTCAGGATCAAGTGACCCAACAAATGCCTTCCAGCCGAACTCGCGAGCAGGTCGAGTCCTTGTTTGCGAAGCTCTGCAAATGCCGCCTTCTTGCCGGTGAGAAAGGCGGTGAGCGTCATGCCGCGTTCACGGCGTCCTCGGAAAATGGCCTCATCAAAGGCCTGTTCCAGCCGTTGATCCTTCAAATACTCATGAGCTTCTTCAATGAGCCGAAGGATTCGAGTGAGGCCATTTTCAGCAGTGATCTCCTCAACAGTCAGGTGGGCGAGCATGATGCCTAGCTTACTGCCCAAAGGGATGCTGTCCACGATCCTCTTCCCGATCAAATTGTGTGGTAGTCGGGCTTCTGCTTCAACCAACCATAAAAGGAGGTTTCTGTGGTACTCCTTGAACAGCCGCTCAGGTTGTGAGCCATCCCAAGTCGGGGCGGGATCCAACCTGTAGTCCACGAACTTCTTCCCAGGCTCCCGAGCGACAGGCGTGCTCGGGGGAGGTTCCACAGGCCCAAGATTAGGCCCAGCAGCAGCGGCCGCCCAGGGATCATGTACTTCAAGGCGGTCAGGATCGGGCAGAAGAGGTACTGCTGGTGGTCGTTGAGCTCCAGGAGATAGGACAGGCGTAGGCCTTACTGGCGAAGTGGCGGGCGAAGTGCCTTCAGGAGGCATCGGAGGCGAAGGTGCCGCCGGAGAACTCGGGGTTGTAGTTGCGCCAATGCCACGCCAAGTGCGCTGTCCTCGGCCACTCATAGGTGCTCAACACCAGGTGAAGTCCAGTCAAACTGGTAAAACAAGAGGTCGACGTTGTAGTCGGGAGAAAACAAAAGCGGGCTCTAGCCAAAGGCCACTGCCGGGCGCAAGTCACCCTCAAAGGTCACAGGGACAAAGGTCTCGAAGACGTGTAGAAGGGCCCGGGGCGTCCCCCGGGCTAAACCAAGTTGCGCCCGGAGCTCCCTGGTCGTCACCAAAGAGCTCCGCTACCACTGTCGTGCAGTGGGCGGAAAGCGGCTTTTCCTAACAAGCGGAGGCTCAAGGGCCCTGACATTCGGGCCAGGGGCGGCGTGGAAAACACCGTGGTGCATGTGTCATGGGAAGGTGTCTCAACTGTTTCACAGAGACATATCATTCCACAAACCACTACTGTAATCCTTCCACTGCATGTTGCTCCACGCAAAAATTACACCAGCATAGATCCAGATAGCTAAGCAGAATCCCACAACCTGTTGACATGGGACTGGCTCGAACAAGATGTACGCAGCCAGCTTGCGGCACCTCCACACCGGCACCCAGCACCAGCACCAGCAACCTGTCTCCACCACGTGCACAGCCAGCTCACAGCACCAGCACCGGCACCCGGCAAGCACCACCGCCACCGGCACCAGCAACCTGTCTCCATCACGTGCACAGCCAGCCCACCGGCACCCGGCACCCGGCACCAGCACCAGCAACGCGCACAGCCAGCTCACAGCACCAGCACCTGCACCCGGCAAGCACCAGCACCAGCAACCTGTCTCCACCACGCGCACAGCCAGCTAACAGCACCAGCACCGGCACCCAGCACCAGCCCGGCACCCAGCACCAGCACCAGCACCGGCACCCGGCACCCAGCACCAGCACCGGCGCCCGGCACCAGCACCAGCAACCTGTCTCGAAAGCGCGCACGGGCAACTCATTGTTATTTGAAGTAAGAACCCCATAGCTTCGCTATCTGGGGAAAAAGTTGACAAAAGCCACCACCGGCAACCAGCCTGAGGTTTGTTG
>CAXAMN010025962.1:0-10473 GCA_963970005.1 Durusdinium trenchii
CCTGATTTGTGCAATTTCCTTGTTTGTGCTGCTTGGAGTGATGCGAGCGCAGAAGGATCGCCACAAGCCAAGAAAGTACATGATTGCACTTAGCCTTGGAGCAATGTGTCTTCAGGGATGTGAATTGTTCGAAGCCTTGAGCCCAGCACATGTGTTTTCTTTCATCGGGATCTTCATGTGCATCCTATTTGGAATATGGCTATGTGTGAATTGCAGAGCTGTAAGTTCCTGGATGTATGGACTTTGCTTTAGAGCAGAAGATGGGATTACAAAAGATAACTATGTGCAAACAGAAGGCGAGTTCTTTTCAGAGCGAGAATTGACCCGGCGCGTTGAATTGGCTTTGCAAATGCAAGATGCTCTCAGGGGACACAACAGTGAATCTGATGATGGAGTGGGAAGTACTATCTCACAATCCGAAGACCCTGATCGATTTGTGCGTGAAAACCACCCAGCTTTTCCAACTTTGAGTGATGCCTCAGAGATCATGCCTGAAGCTCCAGGTGTCAGGTGTGATGTGGGTGACATTGCAAGGAGCTTTTGATGGTGGACATCGAGATCGCTATCGATGTTTCTGCCAAGGATTTTCTCATTTGGCTCAACCCGGTGAGAGCTACTTCGAGCTACGTGGGCAAACTTTGCTTTCTTTCACCAATCCAGTCGTTGGATCGCAAAGAGAGATCGCAAATGTTCCTAGATCCTCAGTACATGGTGGTGCTGATGATACAGATGCAATCGATCCTGTGGCAGAATCAGGCAAGTTTGAGAAGACGTTTTCCTTCAACTTCAGCTGCTGCGCCCAGCTCTTCGAATGGTGTACCAGATCATTGGTTGGAGGAACGACTTTTGTTGGCGAGTCGGCGAGCTAGAGCTCTTCCAGGAGATGAGCCGGACTCAAGTGACGATGATGCTTTGATGTACATGCCGTGAGTTTGCTATAAGGCTTGTAGCCTTGAGAAAAAAGCAAGTGATCTTTGCTATGAGGCCTTTGGCCTTGCGAGAATGGAGAGTGACTTTGCTAAGAGGCTTAAGGCCTTGTGAAAAGAGTGAGTGAAAGAAGAAAGTGAGAGTAGAAAGAGTTTCACTTAGGCATGTTTGGAACACGAGTTTCTAAATATGTGCGCCCAGTTCATGGATGTCGCAGACATAGCTTGATTGGGTGATTGCAGTGAGTACATCCTCACATATGCCTCCTTACCGAAGGTAAGTTGTAGTGTTCCAAGAGCGGTAGCTTCCTTCATGCTACAGCAGTTGCTTCGACGGCCTTTTCCCATGGCTGTTTTCACGAAACAGCGTCGAGGCAGTAGAACTAGAAACCACGTCTGAGAAAGGCGCACAAAGTTCCTTACTCAGAGGCGGGGTCTGTGGTTTTTACTAGGTGACTTCAGACCTTGTTTGCTAGTTGAAAACTACTCCATGGAAACACGTGGAGATGAACATACGCCGAGGCTTTGATGGTTCGCAGGAAAAGTTAGACAACCTCACCTGGCAAGGGCGGCCCTGCCCCTTGTCTGCACCCGAAGGCCACTGGTGAATGGCCTTCAAGGACAGCAACTCAATGCCCCCAGTGCATTGTTGCAATCTTCGCGAATTCAGGCCCGATTAGTCAGTTCAACGATCTTTCACGTTTCACTTGTCTCACCTCAGTACAGTGCGAAACTCTGCCCACATTGGTTGTTGGGGTCTTCTGGTGCTGGTTTTTCTTTTGGAGTCCTGTTGGTTTTGGGGTTGTTTTTGTGTTGGTTCCCGTCGTTTTCGGTTTTTGCACCCCTTACCAATATGCAGAGTTTCCATCCTTCTCATGATGACCTGGGCACACCACATGACGTCCGTACTCGTGCAAAAAAAAGGCGGGGGGCATATGCAGAAGAATGCTGTTGCACTTTGCCCAGACATGAGATGGCCGCTACACATGGTTCCGGACCAGGGCTATGTGTCAGGCCTGGCTAAGCTCGTCTGTTCATGCCACAGAGCAATGTCAGTCAAGCAAACGCCTCGACAGCAATCGCTGGACTCCGCCCAAGTGGCAACGCCCAGTTGGTGCAGACCAGCTGTGCGCCAATAGCGTCTCAACATCCTGCTGTCAGTGAGTACAAAGTGGGCACAAAGTACCACGCTAGGAAATATTTTTGTCTCACCACGTTTCATGAGGGCCATGCATGAATGAGGATAGTGACCCATGATGCCTGCTCTATCCTTCCGATTTTGCATACTCGCACACCCTCCAAGCTCCCGCAGCTGCCTGCCATGGAGCCTTTTGGGTGGGGGTGGGTTACCTCCCCCGGATGAGGGAGGTTTGTAGGTTGCCTGCAGCAACGCGTATTGCAATGTCCACCATCCCCTTTGCCCGCCACCGGCCACAGCCACCTCTGTTTGAGCAGCCGTGTGCAACAGCTGTGCACTTAGGAAGGCTGTTTTCCAAGGCCTGGATAGCATTGCAACTCCAGATGATCGAAAAAGGTCATGACGGAACTAAATAGATCTAAATTGCTGCAATCTTTTCGCACCAGCTGCAACTGCCGTGCATTCGATTATGGCTGATGCGCTTGCAACCGAACCTGGCAAGGGCTGTCTTGTCTCTTGTCCTTTCTTGAAGGCCACTGGTGATTGGCCTTCAAGAGTTGCAGACCAATGACCCATTGCATCTTATGGCATACTTCGTGAATTCAGGGCCCGACTAGTTAGTACAACGATCTTTTCATGTCTCACCTGTCTCACCTTAGGTACAGTGTAAACTCTGCCCACATTGGTTTCGGGGTCTCTTGGTGTCTGTTTTGGGGGTGGTTTTTGGTTTTGGTTTGCTTGTTTTCGTTGCGCTGGTTCTGTTTTTGGTTTTGCTCCCCTTTACCAATATGCAGAGTCTCCATCCTTCAAATGATGACCTGTGCACACCGCACACATGGCGTCCGTACTCGTGCAAAAAATAATCTCTTGCAGCTTTGGTGGCAGGCACTTTGGTCTGTGTAGTGGGGGTTTTCCAGGAGTGTTGCGATCCCCCTACTTGCTCCCGTGAAAGTAATGCCACGACGGTGCTCTACGCTCGTATGGGGGGGGTGTCCAACTCTATCCTTCCTGGACAGCATCTCGCACATTCCCGCACTGCTGTGGGCTTTGCTGTTAAGGAGCCTGCTGGATGTGTGCGCGACCCCTCCCTCTGCTGAGGGAAGTTTCGTCAGGCGCATTCTGGCGCACTTGCGTGCAATGCCCTGCTACGGCAAATGCCCACCACAGGCCACAATTTCTTCTGCCATTGCACCCTTGCTCTCCACTGGTCAGAATCATCGGTTGCTCCTGAACAGTTTGTATCGTGAGGGAGGCTTGAGAAGAATAGACACCAGGCTGCCCTGCCGGAAGTGGTTGAAATACCTGGAATACTGGTGGCGGTCGGTACGCAGGTTGAGTGTCGGGCTGCGTTGTGAGCCACATTGCCGCTTTGCGCTTGGCAGGGGCAGAATTGTGCTGTGAGTGAGGTGGCACAAGGAGTTGAAGTTGAAAACTTGCACCGGATTCCCAGAATCATGCGACCACGTCAGTTGGTCAGTTACGCCATGCGCCACATTGCTCACAATTTCTCGTTGCAGAAGCAGGCGGTAGACCCGAAACCGAGCTCGGTTCTCTGGGTTGGAGCCGCGGAGAATAAATCCTTCCTCTGTGATATAGGGCGAGTCAGCGAAAGGATAGACGGTCTGGCCACTTGACATGTCGACTGAGCTCTGTGCCATGGCTCAGGGATACCCCCTGCGCGCGGTGTCACTCAGCCCTTGCGTGCAACGCATGCAACAACCAGGCATAATGGAAAGTAATTTCGTGTACTGTTGCTGGGAGTCGAACCAAACTGACTTCAAAAATCTCCCTGCAGACAGATTTCTTCGGCAAAAGGAGTGAAGTGAATTCCTTGCGGACCAATCATCAGGGAGCCACTTGACCGAAGCTTTGCCATAGGGTTCACAGAAGACCAGCACTAAGGCGCTAGCTCCAGTGAAATGTGCTCCGGTGGCACTACGGATCAGGGAGGGTTGCAAAGCGGGGCAGTAAAATGGCCGGCAGCAACTTGAGCCAAAAAACAGCCTGCACACGTCAAAATAGCAACAGAAGTACCGAGACACGACATTCCAGTTGGCTGCTACCTACCTTACCAAATTGACCGGGAGGGAACATGTGAGAACGGATAGCATGGCATCAGAAAGGGCAACAATGCCCACCAATGAACAATTTGCACAAGTCTATGGACGTCGTCAGGCACATCTCCTTCCACAGCTACATCGCCAACATGCCAGGCTGAGGCTAAAGGACACATCCTTTGGGGACACACCCTTTGAGATGCACCGTTGGTCGCTGCCAACGTGGTATGTTGCTATTTACGCCTGCGGCAGTGCACAGAAAAGTTGATGCTAGTCTGTTTTTGGCCAAGATCCCCATGGCTGAGAGAGGCAGTGATCGCCAGTACGAATCAGGTGCTCGCAGTTCTGTGCTGCTGCTGTGCGTGCTGTGCGTGCCGTCAGCGGAGCACATACTGTTTTGGCCAAGAGAGTAGGTCTAGGAAATAGATGGCTGACCAGCTCTCAAGCAACCATTGTGTGTATGGCAGTGGCTTGCTCTTTGGCCATGCGACTGATGGGCGTGCCGTGCCTGATTGGCTCGTCATCCCTGACAGCGCACAGCCCAATGCCTGGCGACTCCTCCACTGCGCTGGTAAGGGGGGCTCGCTTTAGCGTGGGCAGCGCCCACCAGGGCAAGAAGCACATAAGGCAAAAGAATGCCAGTTTGAAGCTCTGCGCAAGATCTATTTTTATGATGCATGGAGAAGCCAACCAGAGCTTGGAACAAAGGGTTCTGATTTACACCTTCCCCCCCAATCTGGACTTCTGCAAGCAGGCTGTTACTGGCCGCAGCGAAGCCCTGCCCCTGCCATCGATGTCAGCTCGGTCAGCCCCGAGACTGTAGCACGAGAACAGGAAGAGACAGGTATGCCAGAGAAGGACTCTGAGGACAGGGCCGACGAAGCACAGCACGTGCAGACATGGTCATCAGTAGAAGCCGACACTGAAGCAGATGCCCTAATCTCCATAGGTCATAGGTAGCACTGACGACGAAAATGCCAGATGTCCAGTTTTCCAGGTAGCCTCGGGGAGTGAGGACGAAAAGGAGGAGGAAGAAGGAGAAGAAGAAGATCTTGAGAATGATGTGATCCAAGAGACAGATTATGCAGTTGCCTCAGTAACTGATATAAAGCAGCCGCTCACGAAGAAGCAGCAGCTGATGATGTCACCAGTGCCATTAAAACACCCGAGGAGAAGCGGGTGGTGAGTGAGAGCGAGGCGCCAATGCCTATAGCAGGGCCTGTCGGTCTCGTCGACAGCCCGGCTACCAGCAGGGGCGCACCTAGCTCCAGCACTGCACGGGAAGGCGGTTACGTAGTAACCGTCCTTCTGGTGCTTCGTCCCCTGCCCAAAGCAAAGAGTTACCTGATGGCATTGAGAGGGCGAAACAGATGGGCGCAAGGAACGCCCTCCAGCACTGCTCGTCCCCCCTGCGGTGTCGACTCAACCCCGTACTCGCCGCATAGCTCAACTAGTCACGGGGATGAGACAGCTCCCCACAAAGTTGCCTCCAGCCGTAGAGTGAAAACGACCTCATTGAAAGTCCAAAGCAGTCAAGCCAAGTCGCCCAATGGCGGCGCCGCAGCCACTACAAAGCATCCTGAGCATGGGCCACCACAGGACCCTGCACACCTACAGGCCCATGTGCACAGCGGTTTGGAACCCTCCAGTTGGTAGAATTAAGGATGAGGTAGCAGCAGATCCTGTCATGCCGGAGACTGCTGCAGCCGGCAGCAGCACTGATTACCCCGCGGACAGGGAAGGGACAACTGCAGAAATCTTCATCCAAGAAATGCAAACGCAGAAAGAAGAACAAGAGCAAGCAGGCACAGTACACACGGACATTGCGTTGCGGAGCAAAGAGCAACGCAGGAGATACACCGTTCCCAGAACTTGTCTCTGCTCGACCCGAGCCAACCTGGGGACCCTCCCCCCCACTAGCCTTTATGCCATGCTGCCCAGGGAATGGCCCCTTGCTCGCAGGAGCGTCTCCATTCGACACGTCAGTGTGCTCCTGCGCATTACCCTACTCAGACGGTTAGCCGAACTGAGCTTTCGTGGTTTTGCCTTTGCGGAAATACCTCGAGAAGTGGTAAAGGAAGTGCGCAGGGATGTCGATGGTATCTGTGGAGCGGTTGCCTCCATTTGGCTGCTTTGTTCTCGTTCCTTCGACAAGACAACCCGCAGGGTATGGCAACTGACAACGCCGAACTTGCTCTCTGCGCGGAACCGGCCTTTTGGCAATATGGCCTGCTTTCATTCTGTGCCGACACCGCGGAGCCCTAGGTCAGCAACTCTTCTCCAAATGGCAGTTCGCACATATTTGTTGACTTGTTTGCGCGAAATGCACATCCGCGCCAGCGGCCATTCGCGTGGCAAACTGCTACATAGATGCAAGGGTGGGTGGGCAGTATCCTTGGCCTGGCGGTTGCTGTGAGCAGTTTGGAAGTTGTACATGACTTGCATTGCTGATTGCTCAGCTATGCGAGGTCAGTGAGCACTGAGCCTGCCTGTTCCACCTCCTTGCTCGAAGAGCATTCATCATCAACATCAATCTCCGTGGTCTTGTTCTGCCCCCGAGAAGACATCTTGGGGTTCTTCTGTTGGCATTGTTGGATTGCTGGCCACAGGGGACCTATTACTGGGCTTCCTGTTTGGCAGGCTTGGCTTCTTTTTTGGACCTGCACCTCCACTCCAACTGGGCTGACCAACACCTTCGACTTGTGGCACCCGAGGATGGCGCCTCATTTTTGGGACCGACCCAAAGCCTTTCTATTTGGCAGTTTTGGCATCTTTTTGGACCCGCGCCCCTACTCCAACTGAGCTGACCAACACCTTCGAGTTTGTGGCGCCCGAGGATGGCAACTCATTTTGGGAGCGACCCGAAAAAACCTTCCTGTTTGGCAGGCTTGGCTTTTTGGAGCCGCACCCTTCAAGTTTCACATGCCTGAGTGGCTCAACCTTCTCCCGCCAGATGGAGTTGACAGTCAGGCCCTTCAATTCAGCCGACTTTGATGAGGAGCTGCGTAGAAACCAGCGCTGACAACACGCCAGCTAGCCAGCCGCAGGGTTTCACTGTAGTTGAGGGGCATTGCGCGTTACTTCTACTCACCCTCTGACACACTGAGCGCAAGTGCGAGCGCCCTACAGTTTTGCAAGTCTCTAGATACCCAATGATGCATGATTACACAGCTGTTTGCAAAGCTCTCCAAGAGGCTCTTCAAACGCAACCTCGTCCAGCGTGTCCTGTTTCAGGACGCACCGCCACCGACTAGCATGACAGGTCAGCTCCATGAAAAGAGTGACCGTGGCTCAGTGACACGGTCACAAGAAACGCAACCCAACACTTCAAGGTGGCAAAGATGTACTGAGAGCCAATGCTGAATTCATCGCCCCTGTTTCACCTCCTCTCATTTTGGCTGACACGGCCTCTTGCCAGGTTGCGGTTTTTCTTTTGGGTGTTGTTTGGGGGTTGGCGTTTGTTTTGGTGGTCTGTTGGTGTTCTCCTTTACTGCAACCTGGATAGTAACTCTCTCTTCACTAGCACAAGATGACCTGTGCAACCTCTGCACACATGGCGTCTCCACCCGTGCAAAAAAAAAAGACACATTGAGCGCAAGCTAGATGGCTTCCACTTGCCTTTCTGCGACTTCCCTTGGCCAAGCTGTTTGGGAGCCACCGACGCAAGTAGAGTGTGTCCACTGCCCTCCTTCCCGCCAGGGGAGGGGTGGCTATCGGCAGTATGCAATCGCTTTCCCGAAGAGATTCCTATCAATCACAGGCCGCGCTGCTGAATCCAGGTATCCGAAGGCTTGGAGCAATCGGGAACTGTTCACAGTGTTTTTTCCCCTTTGCTTGTTCAATGCTGCAGAGGAAGAGGGTTGACCTGGTATTGTAAGAATAACGCCTGCTCTTTTGACTGCACAGCGTCGTAAGCGCTGCTTTCGATGCTCTCCACCTGCGTAGCGTTCTGTTCTCAGGACGCTTTGCAGCATTGAAGGAAGGACGTTGAATGAAGATAGACAAAGCTTGCACTGTCCAGCAGCACTGAGAGGCCTTTGCTTAACTCGCAGCCCCAAGTTCCACCTTTCACTCTCTTCTGGTCTACGTGACCTTCTTGAGTTACATGCCAGTTTGCTTCGTGGTCTGCTTGGGTTGGGTTGGTTGTTTTGTTTGTTGTTTGGCTCTGGTTTGTGTTGTTGGTTTTCTTTGTTTTCGCAACCTGGCTCGTAACTCTCTCTTAACTAGCACAAGATGACCTGTGCAATCTCTGCACACATGGCGTCTCCACGCGCAAAAATCTTTTTGGACCCGCACCCTTCTCCAACTGGGCTGACCAACGCCTTCGAGTTTGGGACATGTGTCAACAGGCCAGTGCGCGAGCATTTTTTTTTGCACGAGTGGAGACGCCATGTGTGCATGGTGCACAGGTCATCTGGGGCTAAGGTTTGAAACTCCGAGTACTCAAAGAGCAAAAACCGGGAAACAGCAACAAAGCAACGCAACCCAAACACAAACAACCAAAAAGACAACGAGGCGCCAAAACGAGAAAACTAGGAGCTTCATTTCTGTACATCCGTGAGACAAGGTGAAAAGGAACAATGGCTGCTATCTACCTGGGCCGTGAATTCAAGGTTAAGCTGCAGTCGAACATTTGTTGGTCAAAGTACGAAGAGGCATCGGGCAGTAGGCCTGTGTCAACAGGCCAGTGCACGAGCACTTGCAGGCGCAAGCGCTCAGGTGCTAGATCTCAGCTCATTAGTGTTGCGCAGAGTCCAAGTTGTACCAAAGGAGTTTGCGAGTCGAGAGCTCAATGGTCGAAAGGCAATGATGTTCTGGCCGTGGAAAGCAGCAGTGACCTGGCCTCTACTCTATTGCTCCAAGCAACAGCGAACGCAGGAGATGCTGTGGCCTGCGATGGGCTTTCTACCGAAGGAAGTCATAGCTTTATGGTTCGCACACCCAGTGCACAACGAAGCTCCCTCAAAAAAGAGGGAGCAAGTGCAGCGCTTCACGAGCAGGCTCCTTAACAGCTACTTAGTGCTATCCTGGTCGCTCCCAAAACGAGTTGCCATCCTCAGGTGCCCCAAACTCAAAGGTGTTGGTCAGCCCAGTTGGAGTAGGTGCGGGCCCAAAAAGAAGCCAACACTGCCAAATAGGAAGGCTTTAGGTCGCTCCCAAAACGAGTTGCCATCCTTGGGTGCCCCAAACTTGAAGGTGTTGGTCAGCCCAGTTGGAGTGGGGGTGCAGGTCCAAAAAAAGAAGCCAGAAATGCAAAATAGGAAGGCTTCAGGTCGCTCCCCAAATGAGTTCTTGGCCGGTAACTCTCCTCCAAGTAGCGCAAGGTGACCTGTGCATTCTCTGCACACATGGCGTCTCCACCCGTGCAAAAAAGAAAATGCCTGCCGATTTTGCACGTGCAAGAGACGAACCTGCAGGTTGGTCGCCCAAGCCTCTTCAGCAATGAGGCATCCATTGTGACGATGCCTGGATCTCCAGGCACAGTACCAAGTGCAAAAGGAACTGCAAATGCACACTGAGTACTGAGAGTCCGTTTTGCGTAATTCGATGGCCCTCCCGTTTCACCTCTTCTCAAATTTGTTTCACGCCTGCATGAAACGACGAGTCGCCTTTTGCCAAGCCCCGCCCCTGTGTTGTTTGTTTGTTTTGGCTGTTGGGTGTTTGCTTTGTTTGGTTGTTTCGGCTTGGCCGGTGACTCTCCCCCAAGTAGCGCAAGATGACCTGTGCATTCTCTGCACACATGGCGTCTCCACCCGTGCAAAAAAAACCACCAGCTCCAAAGTGCCACTCCAGGTATGTGCATTCCATATGAACTGTTGGTTGGAGTCACCAACTTCGGTCTTCTGAAAAGCATCCAGATGAGTACTTTCAACGTTGGCACAGGCGCGCCCGGACTTTTGGGAGCACGAGGACGATGGAGGTGTTGTGGTCCCAGGTGATGACCAGGATGAACCCAGGGCAACCAGCACGGAGGGCGCATCCGGATCGCGCGTTTGGAGCGGCACGTTTTGGAGCGCTGCGCTCGAGATAGATCCACCGCGTCCGCGAAGCAGTTGTGGGTCTGATCGCAGGCTTGGTTATGGTCAAAGTAGTAGGTCACCACCCTCAAGTTCCGCTTTGAAGATTTCATTCCCCAATAGCCATGCTATGGGGTCTTGCAAAACTAATGGGCGGACGGGCGCCGTCGGGTCACCCAGTCAGAGCTGGTGGGCGGATGGTGTCCCGGTCATGTTTTGATGGCGGGTCATGTGATGCTGGTGGCCCGGTCATGTTTTGATGGTGTCCCGATCATGTTTTGATTGTGACCCAGTCATGTTGTGATGGTGTCCCGGTCCTGTTTTGATGGTGTCCC
>CAXAMN010025962.1:10483-41329 GCA_963970005.1 Durusdinium trenchii
TGATGGTGTCCCGGTCATGTTGTGATGGTGTCCCGGTCATGTTTTGATGGTGTCCCGGTCATGTTTTGATGGTGTCCCGGTCGTGTTGTGATGGTGTCCCAGTCCTGTTGTGATGGTGTCCTGGTCATGTTTTGGCGGTGTTCCGGTTATGTTTTGATGGTGTCCGGGTCATGTGACGGTGTCCCGGTCATGTTGTGATAGTGTCCCGGTCATGTTGTGATGGTGTCCCCGTCATGTCATGCTGGTGTCCCGGTCACCTTGTGATGGTGTCCCGGTTATGTTGTGATGGTGTCCCAATCATGTTGTGACGGTGTCTCGGTCATGTTTTGATGGTGCCCTGGTCATTTTGTGATGGTGTCCCGGTTATGTGATGATGGTGTCCAAGGAAGAGATGGTCGATGTGTTGAAAACAGTAGCTGTTTCCAGATTTTTCTTTTTGTTCCGGTTTGTATCTTGCTATTGGGGTCTCCAGCTGGGCTAATTTTGTTCCAATGCGTCTTGTGAGTGAGGTGTTTGTCTCCGATATTTCCTGCGGTTTCTCCGGACACTTTTTGCAAACATCGGCATGGTATATGCCGTTGTGTTCAATCTTTTGAGATACTTCAACAAGGCATGACCACTGCAGCCTGCAATAGACTCAAGCGATGGCATGGACCATGGTCTAAGCGAGATGAACTACTGAGAACATGCTGACGTAAGTAATAGAGCAGAGTACAACGGTAACATGTTGGGGAATAAGTGGGCATGCTATACACTAGTGACATGTCAGTGAAGCGTGTTTGAAAAATGTGATCAATGCCCGTTGTTCCCGTCAATGTTTCCCTCAAACCAAAGATCTTCAGGGTCCCACGATCGCTGTAGTCGGCCCAGTTGACACCGTCGGTCACCTGGGTGTCCCGGTCGCTGCGGCAACTGGCAGCGACCGGGACGCCCCGTTTGGGGGTCAGAAACTTCCAAAACAGTTGCCAACACCCTCCACCATCTTCAATGGAACGAAACTCGTTTCAGGGTCATGGTGCGTGACATCGTCACCTGGCGTGGCTGGTGTGACCCAACGATGTTTCAACTGGACAACACTTCCGTCTCCCGTCCTGTGGTCCTCGTCGCGCTGGGGAAGCCTCTGCCATGACGCCCGGCGCCCGGTCGACGGTGGGGGAGACAGAAAAATCCGAGGAAAGACTCTCTTGAAAGAAGGGAGGCGAAGCTCTTCCTGCCAGGGTTGTAGACTCTTGATCAGATTTCATCTCTTGGACAGTCTTCTTCCATTTTAAAATTAAAGGCCTAATGGCCTAATATGAAGAGGATTGGAGAAAACATGGCCTTCAAATGTATCCTGGCTCACACAGTTCCAGGGCGCACCATTCAAGGAAGACAATCCCAGCCGGCATATGTGAATGCACTCCGTCTTCGTTGAGCTCGCCTACCTTCTTAGACGTTTCTTGTTGAAGTGAAGAAGCGGAGTCACAAAAGCCAATCTCGAAACACTGGAATTTCCGGTTGTTGGATTTTTGTTCTCTTTTTCGCTGACTCCCAAAGGGAATCTTTACTTGGGATCTTTTAGTTTGTCGGTGGGTGGTAGCCCACGGCACAGTCTCACGCGTAGGGGGAACCGACGTGGGCGAGAGAGGAAGAAGATGAATTTCATTTCAACTGGCTGGGGGTTATGGTCCTCAAGAGTCTACATTAGATTGGATGTATTCATATATTTGACACTGGAACTGTCGCCTGTCGCATGCATCAAGAGCCAACACATGTCTCACCGAAGAACGCCGATGCCTTGGGATCTATCTCCGTGACCGGAGCTGTTAGCATCTGCAAAATCCACAAAAAGGGGGTCGAAAAGGCCTCGGTCCTCCGACCCTTCTTCCTCCCCCCGCCCCGCTGTGGGCGACAACGCTCCGCACGTGCGAGGTCTCCCATGATCCTACCGGGTGCGTGGCCGGGGCATGTGCCGGCGTTCGGGTGCCCGAGACCATCCACGCCAAACGGTTCAAGATCTCAGGCACCGCACCAAGAATTCGCGAGGAACCGGTGCAAACCAAAGAGTCGGGGGTGCGTTCCTTTTTTTCTTTTCCTCTTTTGTTTTGTTTTTTCTCTGGGTGAAATCTGAAAGTCCCGTCAGACAAGAGTTGAAATGGGTGATCCATCCAGCCGGCTCATTAGCTCAGTGAGGCTCTACCAGCAGCCCTTCGGCTATGCACAGCAGTGGGGGGCCCAAACATGGACCGGAACGGAACAAAATCCAAAATCGACCATCTCCCATTGTGATTGTGGTTACTTTTGTATATTTGTATTGCGTTCCTGTACCAAACAAGTTCCTGCAAACCAAGTACAGTAGCCTTGAAGGAAAACGCCAGAGTTCTGGCACAGCTCAAAACGTTTGTGTTGGTGCAAACCTTTAGGTTCCACTTGTCTGGATGCAGAGCCACCGTTCCTGCTTTCAGACACGGGGGCTGGGGGGCTGGGGGGCTTTGCGGTATCACTCGATGGAGTTTTTGAGAGAAATCCGAGTGAAATTGAACCACTAAGGTCACTAGGTCTCGACAAGGTCTCCCCCTTACACTGCAAATGGTCCAAGACCGTTGTCCTCAATTGATCCTCCCAGCACCAGGCAGTATGAGTGGCAGGGACTCTCTTTCAGAGTGGCAGGGAGGGAGCAACTTCCTCCAGGTGTGGGATATTCCGACATTTTGGGCGAGGGACCTCTTTCAAGTTGATGTGGCAGCAACTTCGGGCGAAGTGGTTCCAGAAAGAACTTCGAGCGACACGGTGTCACTCTTTTCCGTAATAGCTGCACATCACACGGGGAGCAACTTTGATCCGGAATGAGCTCTTAAAGAACACCTTGGTCTAAATGGCTATCCTCACAGCACTCGATTCCGGGTGTTGTTGGATGCGCTAAGCTGTCGTCTGGGAACAGCTTCGCCGGGAAGCAAGCCCATTGAGGGTGGTTGAACCCACTCGGTTTCTTCCGGACGGTCTGAGACCTGTCGTTAGGGCACCAACCGCTGAAACGGGTCGCGCAGGGGGCGCCCGCCTCCGCGGGAGGTCGCGCGAGACGCGACACGCGCCTCCCAAGCTTCGAAGCTTGGATGAAGCCCAGGCCAGTGGTCTACCAGCCGCAGTTCCGGGGCCCAGGGGAGGGTGGGGAGGGCGGTCGGGGAGGCGGTGGGGTGGCAGGTGATATGCTTCACCAAACAGGATGTCAAGATATTCTACTCATCCACCGACTTTGCAAGATTCAGCGAAACAACTTCCTTGGGGTGAAAACAACGTAGCTTCTATTGGTTCTAGATTGAACAGAAGAACAGGTTTTGGGGGGAGTAGGATCTTTGGGTTTTGTGAGGACCTTTGGGTTTTGGGAAGACTTCAATTGCCCATCCCCTTCTTCCCATCCGGATCTTCCCATCCTCAGCCTCAGCGACCCGGTCGAGCCGCCTTTCGTGGGGGCATTCCACCGGTGGCACCACCGTGGTGGTTGAGAGGGGGATCTTCCAACAGTGTTGGAAGAGCAAATCGATGCGAGACACGAGCCAATCGCATGGTGTGTCCCCCCCCGCCTGGTTTGTTCCGGTGGCTTCTGCCTGTCCAGCGGGGACCCAAGCGTCTGACACGACCATCCGATGACCCTGAAATCCCTCAAACGGGGCCAACGTGGATGGCAAGGCGCGCCCCAACACCGTTGGATCCGAAGACCCTCAACGTTTCGCCCCAAGGGCTTCGCATCGATCCGACCCCCCCCCTCTCATGGCGTCGTGGGTCGCACCGACAGAAAAAGGAGACTCCAGCCGTTTCGACATGAAGGGAGTCCACCCGAAAGAAAGACATCATACTCCTCCTACCCCATGTAACACACCCTCCCACCCACATGAAGGGATTCCTCACCTTTTTGGGAAAAAAGTCATTCGAGGCATGGTCTGTTTCGGACTCCTCCCAGCGATCGACCGTCGACCGTCGATCGCGGGGGAAAACGAGGGGGCAAAACGAGGGGGAAAATGAGGGGGAAAACGGTGATGCTTGCAGGATATCAAAAACTTTGGTGATTGGCTATAAGGGGCCTTTCCGTGGAAGGCTTGGAGGTTTGGCCTGGTGGACAATTCGTTCCACGATGTCAACCTACCATCAAGCGCCTCGTGTCTTTTTGGGTTTGGACTCACAGCCACTGCATGAATCATTGTCAGTGCTTGTCTAATTACAACGTAGGTCTTTTTGGAGGAACATCCCAGATGTTTTTTTGAGGGTCTCCAGAGACTGCATAACCCTTTGGAGGATGTCCATGTCGCACCGACCCTGTTGGGGCTCGCTGTTCAAAGATGCATTGGTCTGGCCACAGTGACATACCAAGACACCGGCGGCCACCGACACCCAGGTTGATACTAACTGAACCCAACAAGTCAAAGACCTCATTGTACTGGAGATGGATCAGATGGTCATACAAAGCCAATACTTAAGAGGGTAAAAGACCAGGTTTTACTGGGTCAGACTGGACCTTGTGGAAGGCTTATGGGAAGCGCCCAAAAGGAAGAGACGGCCTGAACGGGCCCCGATCACAGCCTCCGCATTCCCCGAGCCAAACGAGGAAACAGCTGGCGAACGGACTCCATGTGACGATGCAGAATATGAGGACTTCAGGGAGTGTACTAGGAACAAGGACGAAAAGGCACGGGGCTCCTGGCCTTACTAGGAGCAAGGACTTCAGCGAGTGTACTAGTCTTTCGCTTCCCGAAGTCCGTGGACCGCACGTGACTCAGTGGTCCAACCGGGTCACACGTCCTCACACGTCGCGTCCGTGCGACGTCGACGTCTTCATCTCCCTCGTGGTCGGGTTTGACTCTCGGTCGACCTCTTCGGCTCGGTCGCGGGCGACGACGCGGCGTCCGAGCTCTTCGTTCGGCCCAGGGTGCAGAGTCCAATGGTGCTGTCAGGGCCCGAGAGCTCAGAGGGAGATGGAGCTGGGCCGGATCAGCTGCAAACATGATGTCGTCACATGGTTTGAAGACATTTGGCAGTCCCATGAACATGTGAAGTTTCATAGAGCATGTGGTCGGAAATGATGAAGCTATCTACACTATGCAGTGCTTGTTCTTGGAGACGGGGGCTTCAACTTTCAACCCTGCTGCATCCTTATCTACTGCGAAGCCTTTTCAGACAATCGCGTAATGGAGAGAGAGGAGAACAACATGCGGAACTGCGAAAAGCACACAGCTGGGACTCTGCTTGAACCCATGTGCATGTTGAACACTAGATAGGCAAGATTAGAGATTAGAGATTTACTAGATATGTTGTTGGCAACAAGAGTTGACCAAAAAAGAGGAATCACGTCTTTTCCACCACTGGTGCCACCAGCCGTTCCGTTATTTTCTCACTGAGTAAGTAGGCTGACACTCCTCTGTCTCAGGCCAGTTGCGAGCCCTGTCCAGCCCAGAGCTCAAGACGGGGAGGGCCGAGGGCAGCTCCCAACTTGTTTGCATTCTTTTGTCAGGGGTACGCAGGCAGCTTTTCCATTGCCTTTTGGTGCTGAAAAACACGACTTGGGCTGAAGTAGTTAACATGTTCTGCTTCTTCAAACTTGATGGTGAGTCACAGCTCTAACTCACTGTCGATGGCGCTCAGGAATAGGATGCATTGCATTCCCATCTTTTTCATTGGAAGAATTGGAAAGTCATGGCCGTTCATCCATTGGTCTCATCGAGCAAAATCCAGGTGACACCGTGACACCTATCAGGGGGTCTCCCCCTGGCCAATGTGTTTTGGTCCATTTGGGTTTGCCGACTGCCTATTTTGATGCAGGGTTTCTGAACCCATGATTATTCATGGGAGTGGAAGATATTGCTTACATTGACCCCAGGTCAACCACCCCTGGCCTGATCACAATGTCAGTCCCGTGGATGGTGTGAGGAAGAAAGACTGTTTCTCCTGGAGTCATCCCTGAGGAGTTCCACCATGCAGCTGAAAGTTCATCGAAGGTTCACTGCGGCAGTGAAGAGAAGCAGCCAACCACGCATGTTTTCCGAGGGTCAACTGGTCAACTAGTCCGCTCAGAGGCTTCCAGGCCATTGCTATCAGGTTCCTTTGTGCTATTAGGTTGGAGACCATCGCTACTAGCTTGGAGGCCATCGCTACTCGGTTGGAAGGCCATTGCTTCCACACACTCTGAGGTATGTGATGGCTCCAGTGCCTGCGCCTATCCTGCCCACAAGCAGCTATTTGACGCCCGGCTTCCCACGGCTCCATCCGACGGGCTCCGTCTGAAGCGGCCCAGTTCCGTGGCGGAAACGACCAAAGATTGGACCCTGTCAAAAGGTGGTGAATAAATCCAATGGTTTGAGAAACACATGGAAGAGATCAAACACCGTTTCAACATGGGGCCACCAGAAAACACATGGGCTGGAGACACGGTGAGAAAAAAGAGACATTGGCATTCTCGCGGAGGCCACTCCTTTCAACGACCAGCTGGTGTTTTTCCCAGACCTATTTCAGTTGGTTTGCTTCTTCAGTTCTGCTCCCGAACAGAAAGAAGAAATGGTTTCTGGTGTGGGATCGAAGTGCAGAGGCAAGCATCGAACACGACTGGCTAAAATGGTTTTCAAAGCCTCTGTGTATGTGTCTTACTTCGAAACCAAGAAACACACTCCACTTGGTTTGCCTCGGTTTGCCTCGGGTTGCAAACGTGTTTTCCATGCTGGACATCTCCGAGTCCAGTTCAACCCACACAATCTTATCTCATGATTGAACTGACTAGGATCCACCCCAAGTGACAGCCAGTGACAGCACAACCGGGATGACCGGCCCAAGGCCAGGCGGTGTTGATATGCAGAATCCCTTCGCGTGCCCTGGAGCCAAACCGCAGTTTTCATGGGGTGTTTGATGAGAAACGTCAGAAATAGAGGCCGTTTCGAAGACATGTTTGGAAGGGATATACTTTTCGGCCTAAAACTATCTTCATGAATTGCTGTGCATTGGGTGTCAAATCTTCAAAGCCACGCGACATGTTTTTCTGCGTGTTTAGAAACGTTCGTTTCCTGCGGCAAACTCCTGATGGTTCTAGAGTATTTACACATTTACTGGACAATTGACTGGTGTGACCAGTAGGGAATGATGGAATGAGTCCACGATATAGAGATCTGCATTCCTTCATATTCCTTACTAAGTGCCAACCAATACAACCCTCACTGATGAACTCTACACGGCTCGACCAGCTGTTGAGCAGCAGGTGACATCCCCAAAGAAGGACCACCAGACCACCACCATCTACCATCGCGCCGCTTTCTCGCGGTCCGCGTCGGTCGCGCCGCGTGTCTTCTCGCTGCCAAACGCTTGTTGCCCGTGCGGCTGCATCATGATGGCAGGTATCAAAGCGGCATGCCGGTCATGGCCACCAGTGGCTCTTTTGTGGCGCCGGTGGGGACTACGCCACCCGGTTGGAGCACAGGGGCACAGGGGGAAGTGGCAGGGGGAAGTGGAGAGCACCGAGAGTATGAGGACTGTTTACTAATGCCAAGAGTGACCCAAGATTCTCATCACTCTTGGGGCAAAGGCTCTATATATTATATATATATATTATATATATATTACGTACTTATCAGAGTACAAACTTATTATCATTTTCCCCGCTTTAGGTCGGCCAGGACCGAAACCACCCGTTGCACCACCGGTCAGGTCTGCTCCGCCGCCCATCGGTCTGCCCACCGGTCCGGCGCCGACCGCGCCCGCGCCGTCCACGGCGCCCGCGCCGCTGCCGAGCGCGGGGTCCTTCGTGCCGCCGCCCACGGGGCCATATGTGCCACCGCCCTTGCACCCAAGTAGCTCGGTGCCACCGGCCGGGCGTCTTCTTTTTGGGGTATATATTCCTTTTTTTTTCAGGAAGTGGATGAAGTTGATGAATCAAAGCCCTTGAGTTAGTTGGATGAAGTTGATGAACTCCATATTGCCATCGATTTCTTGTCTTCATCAATAGTCAGCCATAGAAAAGAGTCAAGGTGGATGAATGAGATGTTTCTATTTTTGCAAGGCATCCTTGAAGATTGGTTCCACTCCCAAAAAAGTAATTCGCTTACTGTAGCAAGAAGAAATTGATGGGTTTCTTAGGATCGTACCAGGAGATGTTTGACCATCCATTTGAGTCAAGGGGGTTTGGTGAAAATCATAAAGTCAGAAACCGAGAGCTCGGTTACAAGTTTTTTTGCATTTTCTTACGGTCAAAATATGTTGGCTCAGCCAAAGAAGCTCTGGGTTTTGAACTGAGCTGTTATGTTTCCACCACAAAAACAGCTCAGATGCAGGCACCTCTTTGTTGCTGTTTTGTTCAGTCAGGCACCTGGCCAGTCAAGCCCGAGAATCCCGAGAAGCGGAGGATCCCACCTTCCCTGTACAACTGGGTGAAGCCTACACCAGATCTTGGTCAGGGATTTCAAGCGTTTTGTCATCCCAACTGACCCTCCTTGAAGGATTCATCCCTTGGCGGCTGTGCTTCCGCATAGGTCTTTCCAGGTCCGCCACGGCTTTGGGGGAGAAACGAGCCGCATGGGTCTTTCCGGGTCCGTGTTGGTACCACTTGTTGCCTTCTGCAGCAGCAAAACCTCTCCTCGCCATGCTCCCGCCACAGCTCCCAGTGGCTCCGGACACCACCCCATGACCCGCTCGACGCGCCCAGGTACTGGTTCCTTTGTGCCGCAGCACTACATGCCGTATGCGCCCATGACCAGCACGGGATCCTTTGTCCCACCCTTGGTGCCCAGTGGATCCTTTGTGCCCATGCCCACGAGCCATAGCTCCTCGGCCGTGGATGGGACATGGCGCCATGACGGGGTGGTGGAGTCCGTACTGAGGCAGCTGAGGCAGCTCCATGGGTGTCGTATCCACCCCCCACTTGAGTGAACTTGTCCAAGAGTTCGATGCTTTGCTTCGAAACGGTTGGAACACATGTCGCAGGTCAATGTTTCCAGAAAGGGACACCGGCACACTCCGTGTAACAACCGCTCTTGTGGATGCTGCGGTTAGCTTCTTGATTTGTTCTCTTGCAGGGAGTAATTACTTGGACATAAAAGGGTTTCTTGTTGGACTACAGTCTTCGCCTTTATCACAAGTTGCCCCGTTTGTTTTTGGATGTTTTTGGTAACTGGGCCCTCATCGCAAGATCACGCCACCGAAAGCGCCCGCTCTTGTAGCTCTCCTCCAGTATAACGCAGTCCGTCAAGGCATCTGGAAGCTTCTTTGGAGGCTTTGGCATTCTAGCCCCCTTTTCTCTTCATTGTGACAGGCACACTGTATCCCCTTGTCTGGACGAGGCGGAGGCACCGGTCCAGAAGGTGGCATCACAGAGCGGATACGGATATACAATATACCAATTCTAAAAGGATCTACTTGAAAAACTCCAGCAAAATTTGAACAGAGTATACAGATCTTGTGCCCATCTACAGTAGATCCTTCCTGATCATCTAGATGATTCATCAACAAACATATCATTCGACTACTACCGCAAGAACCCCCGGGGACGGCGTGGCCACACCGGTGGGGGACAAAACGCACGCCTGGCCGAAGAAGGACCGACCGACCGGTCTGGTGAGTCTGGTGACCCGAAGGTCGGCTGAAGCGACCGAGGCTGACGATCAGATGGTTCCAAACAGACGCATGTCCAGGTGGAGAAAAAAACCAAGAAAACAAGGAGAAAGAGTTTTCTTCTTCTTCGTCTTCTTCTTCTTCTTCTTTTTCGGTGTTTTTGCTGTCCCCCTTGGAAAAAAGCCCGTCTGCGGGTTTGAAGCCGCGCCTCTGTCACCGAGGCTTTTCAGGCTCCTGGGCGGCATCCGTTGTGGGGTTCAGCCAGGAGGTCTCTGTGAACAGAAGAAAAGAACAAGACCTATATAACAAGTACACATTAGACTAGACACATCTCCAGAGCACTCTTTTTCTAAGGGTTCTTTCCGCACACGCGAGGTTTTTGCATTGGCGCATGACCCTCTTTGATGCCACGATTCTCCGATTCTCCTCCCTCGGCGACACCCGTTGAGTAGGTTCATCGAACAATTTGAGACATACCCACATCAGCAATACCTTGAGTCTGTCCGAACTGACCTGTAACAGGACCCGTAAACAATTATTACTATGTTTGAACAAGGCCTTCAACCTAACCATCATTATCCACTGTTACAGGATAGACCCAAGCACCACCTTCCACCTTTGCAGAGATACAGTCAACGCGGCTCTTCCTGTCACATCCAAGAGTGTTCCATGTTCATGCAGATTTGAGACTGGCCTGGCCCACACAAGCTTCAAACGTTTTTCAGAACTTGGCAGTCTCCCCAGCTGCACTTTTGGACCATATGCTTTTCAACCACAACAACTGCCTTTGCTTGGGTACGCTAAAGGCAGGCGTGTACCCCATCGCTTCTTTGACCGTTCGCCCACACACCTGCTTGGCTTGGCAGCGAACGCGCCAGGGCCGTCCTCGTTCGTTCCCCCGTCCTCCGCCGAGCTCGGCAGCTCCGTGCGGGCGCGGTTGGGCGAAACCGAGGTTTTCCCACGTCGGGCTCCTTCGTGGCGCCCGGAAGCCTCAGCTCAGGTGGTCGTTGTTTGGTCCACCAGAGGTGGGTGTGGCTGGTTGGTGGTGGTTTCTCCTCCAAAAGTGAGTGAACAGCTGCGGGGATGGGAGGGGCATAAGGTTTCTCATCTTGGGAATGGGTTCTTCGAAGTTGGGCAGGTGGGAATGGGAAATCACAGGCTGCATACAACCCCCTTGTGATATTTTTCCTACTGAAACATCTTGACCTACAGCCCTGTGGGTGCATCATCAAAGAGGTTGAGGGCATCATCCACATTTTTTGTTAGGAGTTCAATATGAACAACATCAATTATGAACAATTTATCGAGGTTCCAGTGCCGGTGACATCTTCGTTCGACGACACGCAAAGCATCGACCATTGCCCTATGACTCTATGACCATCGAGGCCATGAGGATGCTGAACTACCAGGAGTCACATGGAGTTGGGTGGTTTTTAGTCCCATCCAGGGGCTGTGGATAATGGGCCAAGTTTGGCCTATCCTCCAAGTTTGGCACCCTTTGTGACTGCTGGTATTTACATTTTTGTTTAAAGGGCTCAGCAAAACTCTGAGCTTGGGCGTGCTTTAAGCGTTGAACCCCGTTGAACACTTCCAACCTCATTCTGATCACTTCCAACCTCATGGGCTGAATCCGCTTTTGATTCACTTGACCTCTCGAATCCCACAGCCTCATGCTTGGACCAGACCTCGGGTCGCCCCGCCCCCGAGGCCCGCGGGTCCCGGCGTGACGGTGGGTTTGGCGAAGTTGAGCCGCGGACTCCCAGCGATGGGAGAACGGGGGGTTTCTGAGCAACTGGGTGGGGATCTGGAGATGTAAACGCATTCTGGAGGAAGGGTGTTGTGTTTCTCAAGTTTGTTTCATGAAGGAACTGGGGGGAGGGTGGGAGGGGTGGAATTGCAGAATGAAGCCAGAGTGGCTGGGAGAAACGGCATGCTTTGTGTCTCTCACCACATGATGTCAAGCCAGCACGTTTCAGGCGCGCCCAATCGCTTCAAGTTTTATGCGAAGCCGCCCAAGTGGAGCGCCCAAGTGGAGTGGCTTTGTCGAGTGGATTGTGTTGTGTGACTAGACGAGGTTGTTTACCTTGCAGGTGGTACAGAGGCAAACTAGGTAGTGCATCGCAGGTGTGGTGCCTGCCTGGGAGATTTGACACACTGTGCATTCTTTCCAAGTCTAGGATGCGGAAGCCGAGCCCGAAGGAAACGCGAGACCGGCACTGTGCGTTCTCCAGGATGGACGCCACGTGAGAAAAAGATCGACGGTCCAGATATAGCCAACCACCAGATGGAGGCATGACTTGTGGCCTCCATGAACCCTGGGAACTCTGAAGCAGTTCCTGCCCCCCTTCGTCCGCTGCTTCGGCCACGCTGGTGGCGCTGGGAACGATGTTCCCGAGAAATGCCTCTTTTGGTTGGACATGCCAAGAGAGGCTTTTGGGTGACCTGAAAAAAGGAGCCTTGCCACCTGGGGTACCCCAACTGGGATAGTCTATACAGTCTACAATAGGATTCTGAAGAACCTCTGTTGGTGTTTCTCTCACAAATGAAGTGATTCATTTTTGTGAGACCTCCTTAATTCGAGGATTTTGGGGTCTCCTTGTTCCTTCGCACGGATGTCGGACCTTGGCCCTGAGGTCCAAAGAAGACCATGAGCAGACGGGCGCCTCGTCGGTCCTGCCGAACGAACGGCTGTTCGATGTAGCGACTGTGACCATGGGACTGGTCAGTTCCGGGTAATGTCAAGCCAGGATTAATAAATCCCCTCCAGTTAATCCGAGCCCACAAAGCACCCAAAAAATGTTTAGAGTTATTTTTATTAAGGGATTAGCTAGTGGAGGTTTATTAATCATCTCATCAACTCTCAACTCATGCTGCTCATTCAGCAACTCTCACCTCATGCTGCTTCCTATATGGACTCTGGCCTCATGCTCATCAGCTCATCCCCTCTCAAACCTTCATCGTCCAATGGTTTTATAGCACATTATTCAGGGGGAGTGGACCTCATGAATGGTACCTGAGACTATCTAGACCTTCCATGTGGGGGGGGTTATAATCCGGTCTTCACACTACACCCACTCAGAACTGGATGAGTCTGGGCCAGGAGTTCTGGTCGAAATCATGGGGGGTTGACCTGTTGCGATGACTGGGTTGGACTGGGTTGGACCGGGTGTGTGGAAAGAGTCGGCAAGGTTGGGGGCCGCAAGGTGGGTCTGGGGCGAGCATTTGGCGACCATCTCCGGGATCTATCATGTCTTTTTCTCCGGTTTCGTGGGCGTCAACTAGAGAGGTTTTCTTGGGTGCATGGCATTATGGACTGTTGGAACCTTTTTGCAGTTGGGAGGTGGCAATGAGGATGCTCATGTTCCCATGCTTTTCCTTGCAGTCACGCTACATGATCCAATTCGTTGCAGACAAACAGCTACCATACGCATGAGCCGCATGAAAGTGTGGGGTCTATATACCTTGCTACTTCAGGACAGATGTTGTTGCCCCAGTGGTTCTAAGTCACCTGTCATGCCTGTCACGCCTCTCACCGCCATCTTTGCTGGCCCAAATGCTTCGTTGTGGCACTCGTTGGAAGAAAACTACCGCCCCATTGGGCTTCGACGCTTCCTCACCGGCCACCGGCCACCCCTTTTCCGACCCGAACGCGTGGCTGACCGAAGCCGTGGCGGACCCTCCCGATCGACCACGAGTGAACGGTCAGTGGGGGGTCCTTCCGTTCGGACCACGCACCGCCTCCAAGCACCGGCTCCGGGGGGGGGGAGTGGTTGCCAAGTCTTCAGGTCGTGGGCCAAGCTCAGGGCTCCTTGGAATGGGCATTGGGTGGGTGTCGATTCTGGGTGTGGATGCTGTGAAACAAGAAGACGATTTGGTCCGGAAACTGATGAGGAAGACCTGGTAATATGCAAAAAGTCCTGATGACCCATCATTCTTTTTCGCCATCCATGTCTCTAGGCTGTTTTTTTTTTTTAAATTAAGGACACTTGTCTCTTTGCAGACAGGGTAGCGCTTCCCAATCTTTCATGCTTATGAACTAGTATCATTTGACCCGATCGACGCAGGTTTCAACTGAGACAGTGCCATGATTTAGCTTTACCAACTCAGAAACAGTGCCATGACAGTGCTATGGCAGCAGAAGCCTCGGAAACATGTTTTCACGCGTCTGGATCCTCCAACAAATGGAGATCTCTGGCAACATCCGGAGATCACCTTCTTCCAAGAACATATTGTAAGCATGGTCTGTCACCTGGAGAGAACCCAGGTGCCAGACGCGGTCTTCAATCCCAGGTGCCGGTGTAAGCATTGTATCTGGTGATGTTTTTCCTTTTTGAACGATCCCTCCAAAGCACAATCTTCGCTTTTCCACAATGGCACGGTTATTTTCTTCCAAGGATTCAGCATCCAAGGTTTCCTATGGTTTTTCTTCGGGCTTGTCAAAGACTTGGGGGTCGACCTCAAGTTGCTCATGGGGTAGACTGCCACACTTCGATTGTATCCAAAGGCGTGAAAAGGGATTTCTGATTGCTGTGCCTCTGGTCTTGCTCAGATAGTTCCAGTCTTCTGGTCATCGTGGAAACATCGTCGGCCATCGTGGTAAGGAGATCTTCAAGGATATCATATTAATCCTCGTTAACATTACCAAATGGGTGGTCTCATAACTTATGTGTATTCATATTATAGATATTATAGATATTCCAAAACGATCTTTGTTGTTGCCCCTCTGCAAAAGCAGAATTTGCATTTCTCGATCGACACCCATTTCAGAACCAGTGAATCTTGGACTCTTGCTTCATTGTTTCAGCTACCTCCTTAACATGCGAACCTGAAAAACTATTGGGTTCTAGAGAAATGATCATGTTGCAGTCTGGTCTGTCTTCACGTTTCCCAGGTGGTTTTCTTTGGATTTTTTTCTTGTTTCCCAGGTGCTTGTTCTTCCCATCAAGCACCTGGGAACGTGAAGGTGTGCCTGAATGGGATCTGTCAAGTGGGTGTCAAAATCCAGACCCAGCTCCGGTGCCCGGCTCTCTCCAACCACCGAGGTCGGACCACAGGCGGCGGGCGGAGGGAGGAACGTGGAGGTGGTCGTTGTTCTCTTTATTGGCACGGAGAACGTGCCAGTGATGGTTTGTTGTTCTATTATCTGATGTATAAGTCACAGGGGTCATGTATCTACTGTACCCACCTGCAACTACTGCAGAACGTGACCCTGGGAGTCAAAGACGATAAAAAGAATGGTCTTTAGGTGACCCGAGTCTAGGAATTTCCTTTACTTCAGCCGGACTTCTAGGGTGATGGTGTTTCTTCTGGGTCTTCTTGAGACATTGGCTGGGAGCAGAGACAGCTGGTCGGTGGCGGATGGTGCTTCCGGTGATGGTGACAGCTGGGTGATTCCACGCCCGTGACACTCACGAAGGGATGGACGAATAAGTGGACTTGAGTGTAGGATCACATGCTTAAGCTTACAATACTTGTAATATCTTGTAATCCTGTGTGCTGACTGGGATGGTCTGAAGCAAGTGACGGACACGTACCTGGATGGTCTTGGATTGAATCGTGCAAAGTTGTCGATCACGGCAAAAGGATGAGGCATCGGTGCAGCGGTGTCCAATCACATGCCCAGGGCATCGGGTGTGTAAGACAACCTAGGCAAGTGCAAACTGGACATGATTTCTTCTTTTTGCATGAAGCCCCCAAATATAAACTTCTACCCTCTTTAAGGGCTTGACAACGTGGTTGCAGTAGTTTCCTCGTTGGGTCTTTGACAACGCATTCTGTGGCCTGCTTAGGGAGCAATCCTCTGGGACAGAGCCTTCATCTCGCGTGCGAATCATGGCCAGGTTCTAACCAGAACCCCAAAGCCCAAGAACCACGGTTTTCCTTTCAGGTTATAGCCAGAAGCCGGAAAACCGTGGTGTTTTCCCACCAGCTCACGCAAGGGCCCTATTTTTTGCTACGGGGTTGGCTGCTTGTGTGTGGTGGACGACCCACGGGACACAACTTGGAGGTGCAGTTGTTAGTATGGTGGCCTTTTCATTCCCTATCGTGTTCTTTCTTTTTTCCACTTTTTCTTTGGAATCACAGGGTGCTGACTTACTTTTTAGTACACATAGACAACAACCTTCACTTCTCTGCTAAGTTGCTATAGGTTCAAACAGATGGCTGGCTTCGGCCCCGGTTTGGTGATCGCATTCCGTTCGCGTCCCGTTCGCCGCACCTCCTCTTCGGTGCCACGTAGAGACGACTTGGACGTCTGACACTGTGGATACATATATATATATATACTCTCCCTGGAACTCACATGGAAGTGGAGTTCACCACCTGTTTGTAGTGGATTTCATGGTCTTCCAAGGGTCTCCACTTCCATGTTAGTTCCAGGGAGTGTATCTTCTTTTTTTGGGTGATTTTCAAGCCCAAAACACCTCGGTTTGGTCATCCCAAAAAAGGAGGCATTTCCATCCACCACCCTCGAAAGCACTGCGGGTGAGCACTGCGGGGGGCTCAAAAGAACTGCACCCCTGCTTTGCAGGTCGGCCTCGCAGCCGCCGCAACACAGTCACAAGGCAGGATGGCTGGGTGGTCGACCTCGCCGACCTCGTCGCGGTGGGCGAACAGGACGGACCACGCCGGGCCCTTCGAAGCGATCCTGTGGAGTCCACGTGGTGGCGCGTGCCAGCGCCAGATAATTCTTTGTGTTCTTTCGTGGCAGTCAGGTGACCTTGGGAATCATCATGGTTGAGGTAGAAGCCACAACCGAGTGGTTGGTTGATCTGGTTTCGTGGGTTTCCTTCCGTCGGGTGACCTTGGGCCACTGGTCCAAAATCAAGAGAACCACATTGGAGAGTCAGGAGTCATCCATGAGGTAGACACCTGCAGCACGAGGATTCTCGGGCTTCCAGGTGGTTGCAACAGTTTCGGGGAGTATAAATAGCAGTCGCTGAAGAAACCAGAAGTTCCTTCCTGGTTCAGCAGAAAAAGAACAAGAGGTCCATCTGATATACCACCACTGAGACTTTTAACTGTGGACAACCAAGGCAAAGATGGCGGAGCTTCACGTGGGGCAAGTACTGAGCGCCTGTCGATTGAATATCAACTGTTGTACCCATAGTGTGAGGTCCATTCCCAAGTTTGCTCCTCCTTGGTTCATTAAAGACCTGAAGAGCCTGCCTCAACAGAAGGGAACTCTCACTAGTAAATGGGATTTCCCTTTTGGTCAGGCCTGTGTTGACTTCAGGAAGGGTAGATGAGTTCAACCACTCCTGCATTGGTTCGAAGGTTTTGCCTGTTGAGGACCTCGGGGCGGGAAAAAGCCTCCTTATGGAAGGGAGTGACATCCTTCGGACTGATTGTGAGCCATTCCATCGGGGAATGCTTCCCCCTCCATTCGGACTGATGGCTCCCTTACGAGTCGCCAGCCTCATTCCCTGCATTCGTCGCACCAGCCAGTCTTAGATAATGTAGACTCTTGAGGACCATAACCCCGGAAATCCTCTTCTGCCTCTCGCGTACACGAAGGGTCAATTGCCCTCTGCACATGATCGCTTGCGTTCCACAAGTCGATCTTCGAAATCCCCAATGAAAAGAGTGAGATGTGCAGACATCCCCCAACCCCGGAAATCCTCTTCATCTGGGGGGTTTATTAATCAAGAGTCTACATTAGGAACATGCTTTGAGACTCCGACCGCCCCCTCTCGCCACTCCGCATCAGCGACCGATGCGGAGTGGACCGGAACCCTTGCAGATCGAAAGCTGATGGTTTAGCTGAATTCATGTTCTTTCCTCGTTCAAGAAGGCGGAGCCTTCTTTCAAGACATCAGGGAGATCGGCGCTTCAACTGAAATCATTCACGATCTGAGATCTGAGATAGAAGTCTTTTTCCACCCTATACCGAAGTTGGAGGAGATATTTTGGGAGTTCTTCTTTGACACACAGAAGTGTGTCACCTTTGACCCAGACACCGCCCCAACACCCAGACCATGGACCGAAGAAGTTGTCGCCTTTTTTCAGCGGACGACCGATGTGGGTCGTCTTGTGCACCAGCGGGAAGCTCCCATTCTCAAAGGCAATCAGCTCTGAAGCTGACCCAACTTCGGTCAAAGGGCACATGTAGCCGTGTAGCCCTTGACACTCCTCCAGCGGTCCTCCAGCGGCACATCTCTACCATCTCCTCCAGTCTGGCCGCATTTTCGGTGGCCATGTTCTGGACATGTTCTCAGCGGTCCTTTTCACGTGGCCAGAGGTGGCCGTCACAGTTCAATACTACAGAAGAAGAAGACGAATAATAATAATAATAAGAAGAAGAACCTGATAAAACACCATCTCTGGAATTCATGAAAAGAAGAGCTATTGATAGCATTCTGTCCATTGAAATATGTGGTGCAGGACTTCTTTCGTGGTTGTTTGTACCTCGTCAGGAGTACTGTATCTCAAAAGTACAGACCATTTCCTCTGGTCATGAGTCGGAAGCCCGTTTTCACAGCCACAAAAGCTAGACCTGTTTTGAAAGTTCTCCATAGAAGCAGAACCATTTCTGAGTGTTCCGCTTTTCTTTCGTCACCTGGGCAGGTGAAGAAGCAGAGGAGAACGGGAAGATACGGTCCGGACACGTGAGAATGGAAGAGTTCACCAAAGATGGTTCACCAAAGGCCACATGATTTGGATGCCCTTCGGATGTTTGCTTTTTTTGTCTTGTTTTCAGGAAGATCGAAGAATTCCTTTTGCTCACATTAATGGCTCTGCATCCACTACTGGATGAGCTTCGCACCACCGCACCACGATGGTGCGGTGGTTGATGCTCAATATTTAATAGGGTTCTAGGGTATCTACCAACAGAGGTTGAAGAACGGTCCGTATTTACGGTCACTGAACCTGGTCATCCAAGTGGGACGCCCAGTGGAAACACGCGTTTCTTGACGGGCGCCCGTGGAAGCGCGTGGATGAAGTGGGCTTTCCTTCCCTGGACGTAGCAGACCATATGGTGTAGGGATCCGTGTCTTCGTACCGAACCTCAGGTTAGGTGGTGTGTTCGACACTGAGACATGTCGGTGCGAGGTTTGAAGGGTCCGTTAACGGATCCCGAACCCTGAGGAGAAGGTACGGATCCACAGATCCCGTTTGGGATGGGTGTGTATTGAAAATAGATGGAGACCTCCCAGGCAACAACCCCCGCTGGGAGCTTCGGAACATAGACCTGGAGACCTCACTGGGCTGGGACAGCAGACCTCCCTCATGAAGAAATGCATACCTATCAGTGGAGTTGGTGTGAGGGCGGGTATGTGGAGATCTCAACTAACTCTCTTCATCCGCAGCAACAGAACGTCCACAAGAAATGCTCTTTCTAGAAGCTTGATCCTCTTTCGCGTGGAACATGGGGGGCTCTTCATTGGATATCTTAAATGCCCCGACCCATAGTCCTGCCTATTAAAGAACCAACTGAACAACCCGATCTCGCCGTGCGTCACGGCGAGAAACAATTCATCGAGGGGGTACCCTCCGGTCGTGCACAACCAATGGGTATGTATATATACATGCTATATATATATATCAGATAATGTAGGGTCTTGATTAATAAACTGTCCCCATTTGGATTGAACAATCTCTTGATATGGGGGGGTTATTTATCAAGAGTCTACATGATGTATGGACTCCTCTATTATTCCCAAGTCAGGACGTCATGTATCTGGATGCTTTGGTAAACACGTGGACCCCACGGATGCCGATGAAGAGCTTCGGTCCGGGTGGAGAGTTCGGAGCGTTGCCAAAACCAAGCCGACACGTCTGCCCCGGAGCGAAACCCGAAACAAACCGGCCGTTCCGAGCCGATTTTGGAAGACATCAAAAGACCCAAAGCAGGCCAAGTCTGGTGTAGGCCAAGGAAAGAGGTCTTTCAGAGTTTTCACACACCTTGCAACCGGCTTCTCTTCCAGTCAGCTCTTTAGGAGTCCAGGAGTGGCGTTTCTCGGGATGCCGAAAGGAACAGGGTTTTTCACAGACTTTCGAACACAAATTCGTCACGTTCGCTCGACCAGGGTTGGCTGGAAATCGCCTGGACTGCGAACGATTTCGATGGACGCGCGTCCCATCCTACTCGAATTGGGAGCACCTAACTCGCCTGTCTCCCAATGGCGGCTCGGAAGAATCCCCCCAGCTTTTGCGACTGTGCCAGGAGTTTGCTTGGAATTTGCTGAGGCACCAGCTGTCTACAATGCCGACCGGACAAGCAGTCTACAAAGGAAAAACACGACCTGTTGGTTCAGAAATAGTCCAAAGGGTGCATATTATGGAGACATCCCATGGAGAGAAATTGTCATATAACAATATATAACAGTTGCAGAGAAAAACAGAGATCGTTGAAGAGATCCTGAGATCCATTTTTGCGATCTTCTGTTGCCATGTTCAAACACGTAAAACATGTTCCAAGAACTTCAAACAGATTCGAGGGAGTCGCGCAACGGTGGCGATTCTCGTGTCGCGCCGAGCTCTCGTGTCGCGCCGCGACGAGGCAACACCCCTCCGGTCCCAAGACGGTGCATCGGATGGGTCGCGTCGGACGCGAGGCGTCAGTGTGCGAAACGCAAAAGTGTGGCGGAGGTCTGAGATGAGAATCAGGTGTGACATCTCACATGGTATGGGATTAACAGTTTTTCTTTTTTCTCTGGGATCCCTGGGGTTTTCACTGGTTGGGTCATCCTCTCCCTCTCTCTCTCTCTCTTCTAGTATTTGTGCTTTTGGGGAAGGCTACAGAACATGGATGAATGCGGATCTTGCAGTCAAAGGGGATTCCAATACATGCCGGCACCCTCTGCGAAGATTTGAGACCTCTGTAGGGCCAGCCACCGACCTACAGAGTCGAACGCTGGGACCATCCTCATCAGGGATAGATGGCTGTGGGTCATGGGGACCGAATGGTGGACCGAACGGTGGACCGAACGGGACTGGCGGCCGGGTTTGGCCGTTCGCGAGAACCAGGGCTCCAGGAGAAATGATCGATCCCCGCATAAGAAGAGTCTAGGGTTGCGCTGGGAGCACTTCTCTGACAACGACTTGGGGGTCGATCCGATTGATCTGCAGAGTGAGTGAACGGAGACCTACTTCAGCAAGATCGAACGCCCACCACCTTGCAGTGATACTTCCGTATAGTTATGTTGGGGCGCATAAGGCTGAGCCTATCTTCAGGTGGCTGGTGAAGGTGGTGGTCGCCGATCTGGATATCGCTTTCTAAACCAGGGACCGAGTGTCTCCGTGTCGGCGGACCGGGGACGGAAGCGGGGTGGCCGGCGCCGGTGGATTGGTCGGTTTTTGGGGAGCTGCATCCGCTTTTGGTAAGAGGTTCCAAAAAGAGCACCACCATCGGTGGAAATAGAGCTGACGCTTTCAACATTGAGTTTGTACACCGTCCCTATGTGCACTGATAGTGCGGCTTATCCCTTTCGTGTGCAGAGCCAAAGATGCGAATCTGGGCCGCGGTTGCACAAGTCCCCATCCCGTTTTTTATTTTTTGAATAAATCCGAAGAAACACAGATCAGCTTGGCCAAATTTGGTGGTTTGGGTTGGTGGTTTGCTATTCTACCAGATATGGTCTGGTTCTTTATAAACTTTTTTTTTGAATCCGAAGCAACAAAGAGATGGGAGTCCAGTTGCATGGACAATCTATTGGATAAAACCTCCTTGAACAGGTGAGATATGAATAGGATCAAGGGTATGTATCAACAACCATGCTTGCTATGCCTCAAAAACAGGATTACACAAGCGGTAAGCCGGCATTCTTTGCCGATGAAAGTGTGACTGGTATGCAAAGACCGGTGAGTAGATAACCTGACACCCCTCCAAAATGACTAATTCGTCTACCCTGGGAGTCAAAGACTACAAAAAGAATGGTCTTTAGGGTGCCTGAAAGGGACTGTCCTTTACTTCACTATGGAAAAGTATAGTCTTTGGACTTCCAGGGTCTACATTGTTGCTTTGGATTTGTCCCATTTTTGACCAGTCAACAATACTGTTGTAGACAGGGGTTGCAAGGAATGACCCGTTTCATGCGTTTTGAAGGAGCTACTGATGACCATGGCTCATAAAGTTTTACCAGGAGTTCAACTTGGGTCAACAAAGAACACATGGTGACTAGTGGCTCACCCAAACATGGAATTTGGAGAGGTGTTTCCCCTTTCAGCGGAGACTGAGAATATTAGGACGGGTGTGGTGGGACAGTCCCCCAAGGGAAGGACCATGGGAGTTCATCCGAATTCATGCGGGGTTCACTGTCCTTTTTTAATTCTTTGCAAGAAGTGATTGATGGATGCTTTTTCGGTCAAAAAGCTAGGCTTTGGAGTTTCCATGGAGCTCTTTCGAGCCGCCCGGACCCAGCCGCAGCCACGCAGCTCGAACCTCCGCCGAGCCACGTCGAGCACCGCGTGTGACACGCGTCTTCGCGTGTCGCCATGGCCGGAACGCGACGCCTACAGACGGAAGAGGTGGAACGGGTTCACTGGATCAAAGCACGAGCAGGTTCATGGGATTTCATGATGGGAAAATAGATGGCCATGCATGTATCTGTTGGTGCTTCTTTTCTCTCGAGGTTTTCCGGAGTACCAGCAATCTTTCACCATTTCAGTCCTTATGTAAGTATCATCTTAAATACCATACGGGTGGGGAGTGGTCGAAGTGACCGTGTCCCGAAAACACGTTCTTTGGTCGACGTGTCCCAGCCGCCGGGTCGGTCTGTTCATGCGACTGCTTCATGCGAATCACCAGAGGAGACGCGTGAAGAAGGATCACTGGGATAAGTCCCATGAATGAAAGCATTGATACGTATTGAATGATCAATGGGATAATCCCATCAAGGATAAGGATCTCCAAGTGAGTAGAAACATGAGTGTGTGTGGGTTTTTTAAATCAACAATTACTACAATCCCCGGTCTATTAGCTTTGACTAGGACATGTTCTCCCATAGATACTCCTAGACGCACCAACGGCTGTCTGAACTGCCCATGTCAGGGATGGGGTTAAGTCATTGCAAACCCATGTATAGAAATTCCAATCTGCAGGAACCTCAATGAAACCAAGCGGGCATCATGGAATTTCTGCGGATGCACCAGATCTGCGGAAGAGGAAGCCACTTATTGGTGATCACAGAATTCCAACCCGTTCGTACGTTGATGGTGGACTGAACACATGCCCTGGACACAAGCAGGTTGATCGCCCCCCAGACTCTATTGGTGGATGTCCTCGGCTATCTCCCCATTTTCCACACATATTCCGAACGAGAAGATCGGTCCTTCTTTCCAGGATTCCAACCATCCTAGAAATTCCCCCATATATCATCATTCTCTTTCCAGACATATTCTTCGAGAAAACCCCATTCTTTCCCAGCCCATGTCTGTTTCCCAGCCCAGATTCTGCTTCGCAGGGGGACCCCTGGTTCGCGCTCTTGTTGACCTGCTGCGCTGGACTGGCCACCACCATTGGCGCAGCGATGGCAGCTTGGTTGGAGAGGCTAATCGTCGAAACTCGCGCCTGAAATTGGAACCTGCCATTGGAAGACGTCCAGCCACGTCCTGGGGTAGAGGAGCCATTTTTTTCGCTCCCCAAATTCATCATGGAAGTCTTGGTGGGTGCAACTGGCCCGTCCACCTTTTGTCGCTTCGCCGCCGTCTTTTGGGGCACCTGGGCACAGAGGAACAGGGCGCAGCAGGGGAAGAGACGCAGCGGGCACCGCGCGGTGAGTGTCCGCAAAACGCGAGACGGGGCAAATGCCTGGAGAGTCCCAACGAGTTCGATCGCCGCAGGGAGTTGAGGGTTTTGGCCAAACATCCAAGTTTCGGGTCTGGTAGATCCATTGTAAACTTCACCCTGCGGTCTCGCCCCGGGTCAAAGACAACCCCCCGCGAAGGTGCGCACACCACCGTTCTTCCTGGTAAACAGCGTGAAATCGTTGCGTCTTGACGACGCGACGACACCGCGAGGCCTTTTGCGTGAACACCAACGACAACCGGGTCTTTGCCGTGTGCCTGGCGCTCTCGGCCGCTCGGCCTCGGCGCATGGAAGCTCTGAACCTCGCGACGGTGCGACACGCGACACGCGACGTGACGAGTGCGGTCGCGACGGGGCTTCGGTGGTGCGGCCGCAGCCGGGCGTGAAGGACTGGTTCTTTCGGCGCGTGACGGGCGGGTGCGAAGAAGGAGGGGAAGGTGTTGCGGGGAAGAAGAAAGGTCCGGTGGGAGGTGTGGGTCATGGGCTTTTGATGTGGGTCATGGGGAGGTGTGACTCCCTGACTGTAGTGGGTTGGTTGGAAAGAGGTGCGACAGCTTCGGGATTTCGCCTTGCCAAGCTTTAAGTTTACTTGGGTATCAATGGGAATGACAGTAGAAGAGTTCTTGCCCAATTTTTTCAAGCGCGCCCCAATCCCTTTGATTGCCCTGATCAATGCCCTGATTACACTGAGGCAGGAGTCATGACCTACGTGTCCTTCTGCGAGATCCTCTTCAAAGCCAGTGACAGCTTTGCAGCATCTCGTTCCACATAGAACTGGCAGAAAGAACTGGGCAGTGTTTGAGAGAGGTGGATGCGAGGTTACCCACACATTTTTCCATCAAGGCCGACGAGTTGCTAGCATTTGCTCTGAGCTGCTTGTGAGAGGGTCATGGAGTGTTTGATGGGAACGACATATAATATCATATAACATACCGAGCGAAGATTTCATGCTCGGAGTCCCATTCAACATTCCCTCTTCTTTTGGTTCCTTCCCACAGGGGGACCACATGTTCCATCAAAGGATCTTACAAAAACACGCAAAAGCGCTCTTTGTCCATGGAAATGATCCGCAACCTGTTCGATCAAAGGCCATGTACAAAAAGCCCGGAGAGTAAGCAGATGACAAGTACCACTTCTACAAAAGAGCTACTTCTAAAGTGTTTTTTTCCCTCACCGACCACTCCTGGATAGGAGGATATATAAATCATTGCTTCCCTAAGAAGCTCATGAAATGCCTTGGGATTTATGACAAGTCGCCTGGAAGTGGGCGGAGTGCAGGGCAGCTGGGTGTGAGGGCAGCAATTTTTGGGCCAAGAGCTCCCAAATCCACCGCAGCCAGGGAAGGATTCGCTTTCGCGCGTTCGGCGCAAGCAGAAGAAGGGCTCGTAAACCAAGAAAACATCCAACAGGTGCATCATAGACCTTTCCGTTCACAGATAGAGCCACCTTGCTCCTTCCGTTCACGTGTTTGGGCTCCGACTCTGTCGCCCCTCCCTGTCTCGGAATTCGACATCCGCTATAGAGACAAGAAGCACTCAGAATCAAGACCCAGTTGGTTCAGCAAGTCCCACCTGCGGGGCGACTGGGCCAGCGGGTCACTACACCTCCCTGGAATCGGCCAACGTGGATCGAGTGGGCCAAGTATGTCATTTTTCATGGCCCCTACAACTGCACAGATTCAACATCAATGTTGTGCCACTATGTAGCAGGCACCAGCTCGAAAGTGATTTCCGGGTGCCAACAACACCCCGGGTCCATGTTTGGTGGCATGTATGAATAGGAATAAGTCATCATCCTGCCGTTGGTTTGCAAATAGTACATTTGGTATTCACCAGATTTTGCCCAAGTCTGGACCCCTTTGTGAGCGAAAACTCGGCAAACCGATCTTCACAACACCAGCACCTAACAGGTCGTCGGTTGAGGGTTGGGAAGGGCCCTGGTCTGGTGACCTGTAGAGTCGCCTGGTATGGGCTAGTTGCTCTCTTTCCACCCTCCTCGATTCACAGGAAGCCGGCTTTGGCGAGGAGGACTCTTTTTCGTGCCTTGGGTGTCACGGTCCTCTGTTCCTCTGTCACCTGTTACTAGTAGAAACAAGTGCCACGCTAGTAGTAACAAGTGCCTTACTAGTAGTAACAAGAAGCTATTAGAAACAAGCATCGTCAATTTAAAAGGTCTGGGGCCACCGCGTGGAGCAGAGAGCGAGCGAGCGTCGATGGCCTGTGGAGTCAACTTCTTTTCAAAAAGCAGAGAGCTTCGTCGGCTTTGTCTTTTTAGTCACCCCCAAAATAGATGGACAGAGTAAATCTCCTCCAACCATAGTATTTTTTTCTATCCATTTTGGGAACCATGCGGTGATCTGAACATGGTGGATCTGGTTTTGGATGCCCACGCCACTCATCTTTCGGAGCGATGTAGCAGAGAATCTGACACTACAAGAGGCCCCACAAACCATTAAAAAGAACTGGTTTTCCCTAGCAAGAAACATGTGAGCACCTCTCTATTTGTCCTGCGAAACCGGTTTGAGACACCGCTGGTAGTTGGGGGCTTGAGACACTTCGGCGCCAGCACGTCGGAGTACACTTAGTCGACATAGATTTTGAATGAGTTTAGAATGAGTTTTTACGTACCCCACAGTGCTGGGCTTTTTGACCCATGTGCTGATTGAGTTAGTAGACAGATGTAGACCGCCAGTCATATTTGCTATCCGCTTTCACAGGAGCGCTTGCGAAGAAAACCACTCGCCCAAAAAGAAACTAACACCCACAACGGTCTATGCGACGTGGTCGGACTACAACGGCTAGTTGGAAAGTCCTGAAAGCTCTCAACCAGGTGAGCTAGGCTCGTGAAAAAAAGAAACGAAAAACAAAAACAGCCCTCCACATGACGAGGGTCTGATTTCTGCCTGCTGAGGTTGGCCACCCTCGTCTTCTTCTGTGGACTGTTGCTTGGATTGCTTCGGACGAACCACGCGGGAAACCTTCAACGTCCTTCGAGATTCCGCTCCCTCCGTTTTGGGAGCACCAATCTATGGAACTCGGTCAGAATGGCCATGGGAAGATGATGAGCTGATCGTGAAAAGACCGGATCTCCCCCGTACCAAATCCGAGCTCTGCTTCGCTCGTATGACATGTATGCTCCCCTGCAGAGCATCCATAGTGTTGTCCAGTGAGCAACTCTTTGCAGTATTTCCCTTTTTCTTATATATACAGATACATAAATGTGATATATATATATATATAGTTTTAAAGAGTCGTTTGGGATGTCTGGGATTGGCTCACAAAAGGGGGATGTCTGGGGGCCGCCGCAACATCAACCGGATCTCAAGAGGGTTCAGACAGTTTGGTGGCCACCGGAAGCTCTTGAGGGGGAGAGAAAGATCTCGGGTGAGCTCCAAACGTCTAGACTCCAAAGCTGCGTGACAGCCAGAGTGTGGTCTGACACCCGCGACTCCTTGTGCAGAAAACGCTCGATTTGTACCACCAACGCTTGGAACACCGGGAACACCGCTTTGGCTTCAAACGCTGGAAACGCTCGCATCGCGGCGCGAGACACATGAGCTGATGTCGTGCAACCCCCCATTTGGCCATTTGGATTGTACTCTTCATGTGGGGGGTTTGAAATATCATCAAGAGTGTCACGCTGTTTGGTCCTTGGATTTATAGTTTCAATGGTCATCCTACTTAACCACCACGAATTCTTTCAGAGAGACGCTTTTCTCGACCGAGAAACCCGTCTCGGTCACCCTTGGGACGTCGGGCCGCTACTCGGGTGACCGAGACGGTGGTCACTGTTGTATGTAGCCATCGGGCTACGGGGCGCCGGATCCACTCTTCCGGTGAGAAAAACCAAACACATCCGAAAAGAACGCGGAGGAGTCAGTTCCGGATCCAATACTCCATGTGTCTTTGTTCGGATTCTTTCCCCGGGTGTTGGGTCTTTGGGTTTGATCATTTGCGGGCTGTTTGATCATTTGCGGGTCTGTGCTGTTTTCTCAAAGGATGCGGGTTGTACGGTGACCGCAGAAACGTACAACTTCTGCAGAAACGCACAGCTTCAAAGATTGACTTCAGACATGAGTCATCCGTTTGCTTCAATGGAGTGAAGGAACAACTGAATTCAGCTTCAAATTCAAAGATTGAGGCTTTTGCATGGTTTTGCTTCAAACTCAAAGATGAACATGGAGTAACACATCCATCTCCAGTTCGCACTTGCCTAGGTCATGTTTTCACCTAGGTCTTGTTGAGAATTGAGTTCTGACGCAAACACCATGGCCCCCGAAACCACGACCCGTTCGCCCACAGGGCACCGTCGTCGTGGTTCCCAAAAGGACCCGAAACTTGCTTGTGCAAAACCAAGACCTATGAAGCTTTCAGACTTAAAACATAACTATGACCAAAAAGACCCGAAGGCCCCAGAGATACTTTTGGTCATAGTCAGTATCTCTGAGGCCTTTCATAGTCAGTATCTCAGGATAGTCAGTATTTTTTTGTTCCCTCCAAAAGGACCCGAAAGGCCCCAGAGATACTTTTGGTCATAGTCATAGAGCTTTCAGACTTGAAAGCCAGGACTGAGGCACAACGTGTTGTCACTCGCGCACAACGCGTGGCACTCACGCACAACGCGCACAACGCGTTTCGCACTGCATCGGCTGCCCATCTTAGGTTGGCGTCGATCCTCTTCGAGATGATTGCCATGTTCTTCTTCAGGTTCGTCGCCCGCGAAATCACGACGAACCCCGGGCGGTTCGTGCTTGTGACCGGCGGGCTTTGGGTGGCAGTTTCTGGGGACAGTGGAACCAGAGTGGTGGCGGATGTGAGCTGATGTGATCTATAAGAGTGGTGGCTGATGGGACGACCTGGTTTCTATTCTTTTTCGTTCCTTTGACTGAGCGGGGAAGACATTAGGATCCCACTTGATTGGCATAGGAACTCCGGTGTTTGTTGTTCATGTCTTTCGCGCGTCCGGGCAGATTCTGTTCGCGGCCAAGACTTGAAGAACCACGCCCGGTGCTGCACGAGAACATGGTTTTTTTTCTCGACCGACTTCTTCCGCTACGAGAGGTCTTTGGGTCGACGCCTGAAGGTTTGAGGTCGATGCCCCCCTCCGGAAAAGCTGACACCTGGTGTTTCGAACGGAGTCTTTTTCTTCTGTCCGCCTCCGTGGCGAACCGGATGGCGCGCGGTGCTTGGGAACAAACAAACGATCAGACGAACCATCTGGACGGTCAAACGTGAAGGGCCAGCGCGGCCCGTCCTCATGGGACTCGTCCGGACTCGTCCTTTCGGACGAACCTGGGAGTCCCAGTCTCTCCCAGTCTCGGAGGCTACAGATGTTTGGACATTTTCAAGTCCATGGAGTTTCTGCTCCGATTTTCCTGCAGACTTGTTAGATGGTTTATGTTCGCGTGCTTGATCTAGATGGCCATCTCAACATTCGATCATGTCTTTTTTGGTGAAGATGCGGCCCTGCGGGCAACGCTTGTGTAGCTGAATGCTGGAACTGAAAGCGGCTCGGCCTCCCAAGCGTTTCTTCGTGTCGAAACCGCTCGAAACCGTGCTCCGCATCGACCGGACCGTCACGGCCTCGCTCGTCGCCCCAACACACCACCGGTCCGGTGTGCCGTTGGTCCCACTGCACTTCGGCCGTGTCCAACGGCACGGAGTGTTTTCTATTTCCTTTTAACAAAGACGGCGTCTCTCCAGCGGTTCCGCGGTTCCGCGGCTCGGTGTCGCGACCCGAGACGCCATCATATGGAGCACAAGAGCTTTGAGCACGGTTCGGCCGCGGATGTGGCTGCAGCACACCGAGTCACCTGGTCGGAGAGTTGAGGGTGAAAGTGGGAGAGGACATGGATGAAGCTATCGGGGGAGCCCTAGGTGGCCCGCACCTATATACCTAACTGGACCTACCTACCTACCTACCTACCTGCCTGCCTACCTGCCTACCTACCTACCTACCTACCTACCTACCTACCTATACCTACCTACCTACTTGCCAACTTACCAACCAAGACTCTCCACCCTTCCAATCGCACCTTTACTGTCGCACTATACGTACTTGGTATGACGTGTGCGAACTTGAGCCACGTTGTGGCATGCAACGACGATGCGAAGCTCGCGTATGCGGAACATCCCTTCTTTGGATGTGATTCAGAAGCTCACTATGAGGTCGTTGATGGAACCTAACCTGACCAAACAACACTTGCATACTGAGAGTAGTAAAGGCATCACTCGCATGGGTTTGAACCTTCTGGTCTCACTACTTCGTTCTGTTTTTTTCCGTCTCCTTCCCGGCATGTCAATGGAAGAAGGTTTCTTCAGGTCCATTCGCCCAGCGCGCTGGGTCTCGAGCAGCACCACCCTTCCTGTTCCTCGGAGCCTCGGAGTCGCGAGGATCCGGACCACCTGGATGTGGCCATCTCTCCGGATGAGGCGTTCCGTGTCGTTCGTTCCGTGTTGCCCGGTTTGGGTTCGGGGGTGAAACCAACGGCGTTCCGGTGGAAAACGACAGGGGGACCTGGGGGAAGACGGGGGAGGTCGCGAAACTGACGGATTCGATGGTGGTTTTTATTCCTTTGATTCCTTTTAGGGCAAGGAATCTTCTTTGATCAGTTCTTTTTCCGACGCGTAGAATCTTGAACATGAAATGTTTGCGCGCACGCCGACATTCTACAGTATTCAATAGTTCTTTTTTGCATTTTTTCGTACTGGATGAGCGTGTGCACGATCGTTTTGACCGGTGGTTTGCATGATCGTTTTGCCGTTCATTCCGATGGTTCCGGCTGCGGCCAGACTCGTTGAAAACCCGTTTGACTAGCAGAAGGCACCAGACTCCAGACGCAAGTCGTTGCTTGACCATGTTGGGATGTCTTTGGTTCTTTTCTATAGAAATTGAGGGGTGAAACCATGAACGATCAAGTGCCACGCACTATGCGGTCGTGAACCAAAGGGGTTATTCATCTTCTTGCGGCCACCCTGTGCAGTCCTCTTGTTTCCTTACCACCATCCAAGCACGATTGCTTGCCAGATGACACGATCACAGCACTAGTGTTTCAGAGCCCGTCTTTGGAATACATGCATGTATCATGTATCATCCTCGTCTGTCATCCCATCTACAATCACATTTGAGACCAGATTGAAGACCTGAGACATCCTGAGACCAGATTGGATCCATCAAATGAGTCCTCCATGGTGCCAAATCCAACGACTCAAGACCTGACAGACCTCCAGCAAAAGGGGGCCATGCCTCGACCTCGCCGCAAACGGTGTCGTCCGTCGTCCGTCGGCGAGCCGCAGGGCTTCGTCCCACGCCCTGCCCTGCGCCAGGGACCCAAAGGCAAGAGCAACCAGGTGTGGAGATCTTGCTTCGTTCGGGTTGGGGGATGAGCAGTTGCTGCTGCTGTTTGTTATTTTTTTTGCAGCGAAGGCATGTGGCCTCACCTGTTCAGCGGAATGTTCTGTCTTTTGTTTTTGGAGGATTTTTATCTTTGTACATGAAACCTCTTCAACTAGAAGTGGTATACATATAATGAGGAAGTGGTA
>CAXAMN010025962.1:66329-189849 GCA_963970005.1 Durusdinium trenchii
ACCACTTGCTCATTATATGTATACCACTTCTAGTTGAAGAGGTTTCATGGTATTTGTTTAATTCGATGCACTCGGGGCTGGGAAACCGTTGGTTGACACGGGGCAAGACCGTCCCGGGCCCCAGATTTGGAAAGAAATGGATTGATTTTGTCCCTTTACCTGCAACAGTTTGTAAACAATTACGTATATACATACAGATAATATATATATATATCTATGTATATACACTTCATATCACTATTTTTGAGATGTCGGCCTGCAACTAACCATCCAGTGTCACTGGTAATGGAATATATTCGTGCATTCGTGCTTGTTGTAAGAGTTATTTTACCCAAGAAATGGGTATGTATCAAAATCAGGAAACTTCCCAGGCGTTCCGACCCCGCTGAATTCGCTTCAGTCCACCGTTGGTGGTCACAAATAGAGGTCACATTCGGCTCGTTGCGGAATACATGCATGTCAAGATCCCCCAAGTAGAAAAGTAGATCCCCATGTTCAGAATGGATTGGAACCCGTGCCATCCTCTCTATTTGGGGACCACGAAATACTTCATTTGCGGCCTTTGGTGCGGCCGTGGCGGACCGGTCCCCGAAAACGAGATCTGCAGCGTTGGGCCCTTCTCCCTGAAATGGAGGGGACTCGACCTGTGTTTTTGGTATAGCAACATGGTCAGGGTTCTGAGGGGACGGACGAACGGCCCAAAAGCCCCATGATTTCGTGGTCTGGGGCACCAGCAAAGGAAGGGCTCCAGTCGTCTCCTCCGCTGCGGTTTCTCGCTCGCGTGACACTTCGCATCGACTCAATCGACTGGTCGACTCTGCGGTGGCGTGGACTCACGCGTAGACGCCGCGTCCGGCCTGCGGGCTGGTCGTTGAGTTTGAGGGCGTCAGTGCTTACGATATTTTAACCTCCAAACGAACATGGAAGCCATGGGTTTCGACCATTTTCCGAATACCAACCCAGTGGTTTTGGGGGGGTTCCATGTTCATCTGCGAAAGTGTGCAGATTTCGATCCAGTGGTTTCAGAGGTTCGGTGGCCTGGCCGCCAAGTGTCACGGAGCTTCAAGATGGACATCTCTTTTTTTGAAAGACGTCTTGGGGGTTGTGCCATCGAACCTTTGAAACCACGGTATATATATATATATATATACACCTAGAACCTGAATGACCTCTATTTTGGACCACCAACCAACCAAAATACGGCCTTTTCCTATCAAAACAGGGGTCAATTGGGTTCCAGGTATATTTACCCTAGTAGTCCAGCTCGACTATATTCTGCCCAGTAAGGGAAGTTCCACCTGAAGACCATTGAGTCTTGGACTTCCAGGCCTGCAAGTACACCCACCCAGACGCTCCGTTCACAGCCCGACTGGTCCCTCAAAACCTATAGGGATTGGTTCGACCCCAGACCCCCTCGATCTGAGGGTCCGACCAGGGCGGGCCCCGAGCTCCGTTCGGACCGGTCCTTCCATCCACGTCACCAGCACGGTGTGCCGGCGTCCTTCCAGGCGCTCTCCAAGGCGGAGACAGGTTTGTCCCACCACCCAAAAGCGGTTTCGACTCATGTCCCCTTGATTTGTTGGACAACACACGTTTTGCCCAAAGGCGCAGGAGGCTGCGCCTGCGGATGTGGAGGTGGCCGTGGCCCAGGCGCGATTGCCGCCACTTCGTGGCCCCTTCGTGGCCGCTTCGACGACGACAGGCGGTGGAACGTTCCACCGACGGAAGGGGACCGGCGCGAGGTTCGCCACGAAATGGGAAGGCATCCAAAACCCACAAAGAATTATACTGCCCAGAGGCTCATGGACCCGAACCAACTGCTACATGTTTGAGGTCCCAAACCCTGGCTGTGAGGGTCAAAACCCTGGGTGATTATTTTTTGGCATTCCTCAAGCCACAGAAAGTCTCTCTTCCGTGGCCGACTACAGGGTGAAACAACAGATGACCACATTCCCCCAAAGGTACTGCTCGGCAGCTGCTCCCGTTGCGGTTCCTGCGAAACAAACACCCGAGACTTTGAAAAAACATGAACAATCCCTACGATGCGGAGGCACTCGTACCAGTGCCTGAGAGCCTGACCAATCCGACGTAGCATTGGATGGACGTCCGACGGACGGAGTCATTTGCAAGCTCCCCAGGTCTGAAAAAAGAGTTTTTCCCCACATTGTTGTGTGGGGTTCTTGTTTTTTTTGCTGCACCTCCTCGCTCCTCCTCCGCCCTCCTTCCTCCTTCCTCCTTCAACCTCTCTCACACAACATCTCTCACACGACATCTCTCACAACAACATCTCTCACAACAACATCACTCAGACAACATCCCACACACAACGTCTTGCATACAACATCACTCACACAACATCGTCTCACACACAACAGCACACACACAACATCACTCACAGGCGCAGCACATCTCGTGGCAGGCACAGCACTTTGCTGCTTGCCAAGGGGTCGGATGTACGCCCTGGCGTCGGCTGGGCACCGGCGCTGGATGTGCAGATTTCGTGGCAGGCGCAGCACTTTGTGAACCTTCATGTGCAGATTTCGTGGCAGGCGCAGTACTTTGTGAACCTCCGTGTGCAGATCTCGTGGCAGGCACAGCACCTTGCTGCTTGCCAAGGGGTCGGATGTACGCCCTGGCGTCGGCTGGGCACCGGCGCTGGATGTGCAGATTTCGTGGCAGGCGCAGCAGTTTGTGAACCTTCATGTGCAGATTTCGTGGCAGGCGCAGTACTTTGTGAACCTCCGTGTGCAGATCTTGTGGCAGGCACAGCACTTTGCTGCTTGCCAAGGGGTCGGATGTACGCCCTGGTGTCGGCTGGGCACCGGCGCTTGATGTGCAGATTTCGTGGCAGGCGCAGCACTTTGTGAACCTTCATGTGCAGATTTCGTGGCAGGCGCAGTACTTTGTGAACCTCCGTGTGCAGATCTCGTGGCAGGCACAGCACTTTGCTGCTTGCCAAGGGGTCGGATGTACGCCCTGGCGTCGGCTGGGCACCGGCGCTGGATGTGCAGATTTCGTGGCAGGCACAGCATCTGTGGAGCTGGAAGCTGAGAACTGGCGACTTTGTAGTACAACTTTAGTACGCGGAGTATCTGCGGGGCTGGAAGATGAGAACTGGCGACTTTGTAGTACAACTTTAGTACGCGGAGCAATCTGTGGAGCTGGAAGCTGAGAACTGGCGAATTTGTAGTACAACTTTAGTACGCGGCGCAATCTGGGGAGCTTGAAGCTGAGAACTGGCGACTTTGTAGTACAACTTTAGTGCGCGGAGTATCTGGGGAGCTGGAAGATGAGAACTGGCGACTTTGTAGTACAACTTTAGTACGCGGAGTATCTGGGGAGCTGGAAGATGAGAACTGGCGACTTTGTAGTGCAACTTTAGATTTCGTGGCAGGCGAAGTACTTTGTGAACCTCCACGCGCAGATTTCGTGGCAGGCGCAGTACTTTGTGAACCTCCACGCGCAGATTTCGTGGCAGGCGCAGCACTTTGTGAACCTCCATGCGCAGATTTCGTGGCAGGCACAGCGCAGATTTCGTGGCAGGCGCAGCACTGTGTGAACCTCCATGCGCAGATTTCGTGGCAGGCACAGCACTTTGTGAACCTCCATGTGCAGATTTCGTGGCAGGCACAGCACTTTGTGAACCTCCATGTGCAGATTTCGTGCCAGGCACGCAGCATCTGTGGAGCTGGAAGCTGAGAACTGGCGACTTTGTAGTACAACTTTAAGTACGCGGAGTATCTGCGGAGCTGGAAGATGAGAACTGGCGACTTTGTAGTACAACTTTAGTACGCGGAGCAATCTGTGGAGCTGGAAGCTGAGAACTGACGACTTTGTAGTACAACTTTAGTACGCGGAGTATCTGGGGAGCTGGAAGATGAGAACTGGCGACTTTCTAGTACAACTTTAGTACAAGCGCCAAGCAGCATACATCCACTCACACACTGATACACACTGACGAACAAGCGCATACACACAAACACACACCTCAAGTACACACAGAGACCCGCACGCCTTATATCTGTCTCGCCTGTCTCTTCCCCACGCTCACTCTTCCGCACTTTACCCCTGCAGCCTCAATCTTTCGAAGTTGTTCACATGTGGGGTTATCCGGTCCTATAATTACAATCCACCAACAGAGGTCGAAGAACCCTAGTTCGACTATCCCATAGGTACCGCAGGTGGCGGGTCCTAGTTCAGGTCACCAAAAACCTTTGTTGGCATGTGGGGGCTTTTCTTGTCTCACAGAGAATGCGTCGACGTGTCACTTCACATCTCAGCCACCGAAAGTCTGGACCCGGACACCAGGGTTCCACACCGGGTCCGGTTCCACACCCAGCAAGGTAGGTGGGCGTGGCAACCGGCCCAAATTACAACAACCAACAGGGGAAATGGTGAAAGGTTATTCACGAACCATGGTTTTGCGTGGGACAATTCACTATAACCCGTGGTTTTTCGCAGGACACCAACAGTGACCATGGTTTTGAGTAGGACACTGAAATAGAAGGACCATGGTGATCCTTTCAACACCTCTATCTTTCGATGCCCGCGGCAGGACGGAGTGCCGTCGCACGGTCGACCTCTCCCTCCTCGTCGCCCGGTCCGTCGCACGGTCCGACCGATGTCGACTGGTCGAGGGCAGTGACAAGCCGCTGAGTGGTATGGAGCGCGTGCGACTGGGACCTGAGAGACGGTCGGACCGGTGCGGTGCTGGGCGGCGCGGAGCGAGCGAGCGAAAGGCGCGGGGTTTGCGCGGTGTCCGTGGTTCGATTTGGGGTGAAGGGGGTGGGCAGGTGGAGATGGCCTGGCCAGTGCGTCGCAGAAGGATCCAAGAGACAGGAGGATCCGAGAGCCTAGCAAGGATGGCCTGTATGGCTCCAAAACTGGGAGACACGTCGAGTTGGAAATTTCGACAGATGGAATTGATCATGTTCGTGAATTCGAAGGAGGCACACGGTGCCAGTGAGTTTCTGAAGTTGTCAGAGTATGACGAATATCACGCGATTTCCACGCAGATGATTCTGAGATGCCCAAAGCCAGAGATGTGGCAGTATGGGCAGTTCCAATGGGTTCATTCTTGCAGGAGAAGCACCGTTTTGACGCGCCGTCGCGCCGTGCCGCGATCTCGGTGCGCTTGAGGAACATGCTTCAGATGGCGGCCTTTTCAGGCGTCGCCATTGCCTTGCACAACTTTCCGGAAGGCGCGGACCAGCCAGGATTGCATTGGATGAGTGAGGAGTACTGTGTAACGTATAGACCACGCGTAGGCACCAGTCCACTGTCTTGCAGACCTACAGAACATGGTTATGAAATTGTTATGAACCATGCACTTATACTTCCACTGAGGTACAAGGTGTTTTTGTTTCGGATCTTCTGTAATTCCCAGTCTTTTGTCGAAAAAGCTGTGAATCTTGAACCGACATCACAGGTACTGTATGCGCTTTCCCATCTTGCCGCAAAGTGAGGCTTCCAGGTTGGTATGTGTCCAGTTCTCTGGGAATCGCCCCAATGTAGAGGAAAGTGGAAACGCTTGTTTGTTTATTGCACATACCAGGACCATCCGACCATTGGGGTGTCCTGGCTGGACTACCCTACACTACTACTATCTGGGATCTCCACTGGTCCATTCTCAGCGCCGCCCCAGGCCTGGCGACCTTCGTAGCCACGCTGGCGGATCCGGGCTTCGGCGTGCCCATGGCCTTCGCCATCGCCATCCACAACGTCCCCGAAGGCAGCGGGCAGTATGGGGGGCTTGTTTGGGGCACGTCTCCGGGGCGGCGCGGTGTTTTAGCAGCGGTTTTGTTGTTTTTTTTTCGGGTGGCGCCCAGGCAGAGGGCTCGGTGCTTAGCCGGTGGGGAGATCCGGTAGGAGATCCGGCGTTTTGGTGCGGTTTTGGTGCGGGGTAGTTGGGGGATTTCGAGGTTAGGGGGTGCGTCAGTTTGGGTGCTTTTTGGGAAATTTTTGGTTGCTTGGTATATAACCCTGTATGATTCTGATGTTTATGGGTGGGGGAAGATTGGGAGTCGGCAGTACAATGCACAAACCGCTTGTTCTTCTAGCTTGAGCCAAGTGCAGTTCGCGGTTTCACCCGTCGATCAAGACAGAGTCGGGTGGAGTCGGTCAAGACACAACCGAAAGACTTCCAGGAGTCACAACGGGGTGGTGTTTCGAGTGCATGTGACGACCGGGCACCCCGACGACATGGAGTCCGCACCCCGACTTGGAACTGGCGTTTCCTTCGGATCGAGCTGTTCTGGCCGTTCTTGCCCGGTTTTCCGTGGCCGGTTCGACCGCGGGAGTCCACACCTCGGATGGTTCGAAGTCGGAAAACCCAAACTCGCTCGTGCTCTGATGACTGGCATGCCCCTCACGAAGACCTTGATGAAGACCTACTTGGTAGAGGGACCCCCAGCCCAGTTGGTCGGTCAAAGAAGAGGCCTTGCCAGGGAGGTGCGAATCTTGGCCTAATTTCAGGGGACGAAACAACTGCCGGTACTCTTCCTGAGACCATGGAAGTGGAGAATGGCTCTGAAAGGATCTAGAACCATTTTCCGAATACCAAACAGGTGGGTGGCGGCCCAAACCACGGTTTTTTCACCACGATTTGACACTCCTTTTGGGTCAGGAGATGTCGAGGGGTCCGGACCGGATGTGAGGGGTCCGGACTCCCGGACCCAATCCAGATCTCTACCGGGTTCACTTCCATCGACCGGGTCCAAGCTGAGTGAGGGAGACGGAAGACTTCCGCCCCTGTGACGCCGGCTTTTCTGTTGCGAGACCACGCTCGGTCAACGGTCGAGACCGCGACCACTTCTGCGCCGGAACCACGACCACTCTCGCGACCACGACGTCCGCGGGACGCAGGCTTGGCGGTGGCGGCGCCGATTTTGAAGGCCACGAACAGCAAATGCACCTGGCAGTGGAGACCGGGGTGGAAGTGGATTGGGGGGCTCATGAGTGGACGAAGCAGAAGGAAGAAAGAACCTTTACATCCACATTCCCAGACCATCCATGGGAGAAAGAAGTGGCTGTGGGTCAAAACCACCCCGGACCCAATCCGTGGTATGTTGACCTCCCAGGTCCCGGTCGGGTCCCCCGTTATGAAACATGACCTGTACCCACCTGGAACCCAATTGACCCCTGTTTTGATTGGAAGTTTGGCCGTATTTTGGTTGGTTGGTGGTCCAAAATAGAGATCATGACCAGGTTCTAGGCACATGAATTGACCCCATCAAAGAAACATCGACACCTCCATGGGAAGGGTCACGTCTCCAGTCCCAAGCCGCGCATTGACGTCGCGTGGGTTTGGTTCGCCGAAGGGTTGGTTCGGCTCCCGGGGTCGGTCGGATGGAGGCCAGGTAGTGGACCAGGAGACATCAGGAGATTTGCATTTTATGAACCGAGGTGGGAGGGAGGGATCAGTTTTTTACATGTAAAAAGAAAGCAGAACACAATGCAACACATGCTGTCTTCTATTTTGTCAAGTATTTGTTGTGTGATTCTACTTGTTGGACGAGTGGCAGCCATGAAAACGAGGACATGAAACATATGAAAACGGCACCAGAAAACAAGAACGCGAAAACGAGGGAGGCTTGGAATGATGTCCAGAGCACGATGGTTTCTTCTACTTTTCGAAAGAGTAGATATATAAAGTAGAAGAACAGATCCATCAGAATCCATCATGATCACCAATGGACTTCACTTGATCATGATGGATTTTCACCCTCTTGATCCGTGAGGCAAAGCCCCACCACTCTAGATTTCTCCTCGAGAGGGTAAGTAGGGGTGTGTCTCTGCTGAAAACCAGAGGAGAAGTAGAGAAGAAAAAGAACACTAAGAACACCCTTTTTGGCGCTCTGGTGTCGAGGGTTCCAGCGCTCTGTTCTTCTTTTTTCTTTTTTTTCTCTGCTTCAAACAGTATTGGTGTTGGGCACTGTCTTTCTTTTGCGGAACACTGGGATCCTTACTCCCCAAAAGGGTATTCTTTGCATGGTCTCTGAAATCGCGATCCACTCACTCTGGGTCCTCCGCTGGTCTCCGGCTTGCGGACGCCGCGTTGTTGGCTGGCGAAGATCAGTTAGACCCTCCGACTCACGTTCGGAAGTGGATGGCATGGCCTTTTGGAAGACTCCATGTGATGTGTGAGTGTAACGGAGTGTAAATGTATCCAACCGAACATGTGGCTGCGACCCGAAGACCCGACGATCTCCTTCTCTCCTTCCTTCATCTTCATCTGGTGAGGATCCAAACCAATGCCGATTCCGAAAAAGAACAACCGGACTCTTCTCAACCAGTGAAGATCGAAACCAATCCGTTTCTTCCATTTCGAAAACAAATAAACGAGTCGGACTCCTCTCAACCCCCAACAATTCCACTCCACTCGAGGTAAAGCCTTCGCTTGGGCCTTCCTCTCCGGCATGTCCGAGCCGCTGGGCGGTTTGTTGGCCTGGCTGGTCCTCAAAGCCGCTCGGTGGCGCGAAGACCCGACACCGACGGTGGGGGCGTCTGGAAGGGGGCCGACGGTGGGCATTCGCCGAAGAGGGCGGAAGAAGCAGATGGATTGGTGGCGCGATGAGGTGAGTGACAAGGAGGGTGGAAGGGAGGAGCGGAACAGAGAGAGGTTGGAGCAGCCTGATGTTTCTTTTTTTGGACAAAGAAGATGTAGCTTCCAAGGAAGACATTGTAACTTGGCCTTCCCACACCATAGGACGTCCACTTCGATGGGAGAGATGTGAAGAGAGATTGTGTTCGCAAGTTTATAAGATTTCCATTAAGAGATCAAATCACGTGGGGAACGATCGGGCTGAAGTCCATCACGGTCCATCGTGGGAGGGGCTGAAGAGCACAGGTCATGCACCTTTCTGGGGTGGCTGAACTTGTTGTGCAGACTGTCATATCTTGCGCCTACATTAACCAATAAAATAAATATAACCACCCTTGGCCTGATCAGTCAATAACTGTAGCTGTAGCCGTAGTGGTCAATATAACAGTGCTGTAGCCATCTTTCTGAGTCATCCTTGTCATATCCCAAGGAGATTGCTCACTACTAAGGTGGAGGCCATCACTTCTAGGTTGGAGGCCATGCCTATTAGCTTGGACATGGGTGGAGGCCATGCCTATTGCCGTCTCTCCGAGTGATTCGTCTCATCATCCGCTCAGGAGATTGTGGGACCAGTGACCTTCGCCATCCTCTTTGGCATCATCGGCGGCGTGATGGCGCGTGGAGGGTGGTGTTTTGGGATGTTTTGGGACCCCCCGTGTTTCGTGTTTCTTTTTCATGTTGGTACAACAAACACCCATCTCCTTTATCATCCATCAATCATATGCACTTGCAATTCATTTGAACCATGAATCTAAGATTCTTCTTAATTTTCTCATATTCAATCTTAGTACAGTGTCTTTTTCGCGTTCTTGTCCGCGGTTTTGTTGTTTTCGATGGCTTTCCAAGTCTAGGTTCTATCGTTCTATCCTAATGCCTGGGGCGATCAACCTAAAAAGTACACAACCTCCGGGCGAATTGGGCGAATTGGGTAGCTGAATGGGCCACTCCAAACCAGAACAAAGCTGTCCAATGGCTGTGGGTTGACCTACCTCCCCGGAGCCCGAAATCCGGACCATGTCGGGTGTCCTGGTGCCATGACAGTTGGGGTGGTCAACCAGACCAGCAAGTACACTCCCACTCAACATCCAAAATGGAGAAGCACGTCTCACCCGTTTGGTCCTTCAAGTCTCTCCTTTCCACGTTGATCATCATGGAATTCCAGGGTGTGATGAGGGGAACCGATGGGAGATGGTCATGAGAACCAGGAGCCGACCACACCATGTGTACCGCCCCAACGGGAGTCTCCGGAAGCTGAAGTTCACTTGCTCTCGGGCATGTTCGGGCAGGGTTTTCGATTTTAGCAAATGTACTTCAAATGAAAAGGAATGAACTGTAGTGACGAAACACCAGTGAATTACAAGGGCAGGACGCTCCCAGTTCGTGTTTTTTCCCCTTCGCAGAGTCAGCCATCAAACCATGATTTATGGGCGTCCAACTCGCCATCTCGATGAGTTCGGCAGATCCACATCTCTTTTAAGAAGCTCTTGCCCTCTGCCTTGCGCTATGACCCGGAGATGCTCGGCGGCAAACACCTTTTTTTACGGCATAGGTATCAAAAAAAAATAAAAAGAGCATTAAAAAAAATAAAAACAGGATCAAACAAAAATAAACAGCGAATCAAAAAAACATATTCCTTGATAGGCCTCTTCTGCTGCTCTCCTGGCCTTGTGGTCTGCGGGTCCTCTGGTAATGTGGTCCCTTGGTCCTTTGGTCCCTTGGTCCTCTGGTCCACTGGTCCTTTGGTCCTCTGGTCCCTTGGTCCTTTAGTCCACTGGTCTTCTAGTCCTCCGGTCTCCTGGTCCTCTGGTCCTGTGGTCCGCTGGTCCCCTGGTGTCCTAGTCCTTCTGTCTCCTGGTCCGCTGGTCTTTTGCTCTCCTACGGCGCTCGTCTGTCGATCTCCTGGTCCCCTGCTTGCGCAAATAGAGGCTTGATTGCTTTCTACTAGAGGCAGCTCCCTGGGAAGAAAGTAGGTACCCAACGATAAGGTTGCCGTCCAGTCATTGAGTAGCCCTACTGGAAAAATGGTTCACCAGTGGAAATAGCTCCCTACTAGGAGGGAGCTCCTGGGGAGGTACACTCTCCTCTACTACCCCAACCATCCTCAGTGGGCTAGAATATTACTTTTTGATTACCTTTTTATTTTTTTTTATTGATCCCCGTTGAATATTTTTTTTGATTCTATTTTTATTTTTATTTTGATCCCTTACCCATTTTTTACTCTTTTTTCCGTCGATTCGGGATGGAGTCCTCCGCTCGTCTTGGGGCTACGAAACAATCGGTGCCTTGGACCTGGTTGAATAAGGCGGTTCCTGGGCTTTTCAGTTGAGACGGCTACAAAAAGAGAGATGCAAGTTCCATAAAAGAATTGGATCCACCTAGAAGCTGAATGACCTCTATTTTGGACCACCAACCACCCAAAATAGGGGCAAACTTCCTATCAAAACAGGGGTCAGTTGGGTTCCAGGCAGTTCAAGGCGCCAAATCTCCGGTCCAATGGGTCGCGAGATTGGGCCCGGGCCCAAACGCGTCGGAACGCGCGAACGAACCGGCGCACCGCGGGATGGCTACCGTCCCCCGCAACGGATGGGCGACCGAGCCGGTGATTTTTCACCTGAGACTCACCATCCAAGAAGAGCGAAAACCACTTGATGAAGACTCACCCCCCATATGGTGCCGGTGGTTTTCGAAACAGCGCGCCGGCGCGCCTCTCATACGCGCCCGTGCCACGTTGCCGGCGCGTTCCCCCGGTTCGACCGGGAGCGAAAGGCCGCGGGAGCTGCCTCACGCGCGAGCCGTTGAGGTTGGGAAGAAAGCGTCACCCTGGGAGGAGCGATGGTGGATGAAGTTGGTGTTGCACGAGGTATACCGGGATGTCCGGAGATGGAGATGGGAGAGATGAGAGATGAGATATATAGTTTAAGAGAGTCCCTTAGTTCTTCTTCTTTAAAGTCCCGGATGCTTGGCATCTGTTGGCTTCTTTCACGGCTTCTTTCCCGGCTTCTTCGGGGGACGACTCAAGTCTTCGGCGTGCACGGTGTCGACCGAGGAACCGCTACACGGCCTGCTCCTTCTTCTTGGGGATGGGCATTATGGCCGCGTCCTTGGTGATTTTCCAATACTGAGCGCAGCGAGCGCAGCCAGCTCCGCCAGCTGACCCGCAGGCCCCTTGCTACTGTCAGCGGTCTGTTTTTTTCGGAGAGATGTGGAGGTTTTGAAGGGGTGATAGGGGGTGTTTCTGGTTGAAACGAAGGAAGTCCGACTAACTCCCGGGTAGAGGTTTCTCTTTTACTGTGAGGCGAACATTTTGTGGTGTTTGAGAAACATGACAACACGTGAAAAGGTGCAAAGGGAAACCATGCAACGGTGCAAAGGTGTTTGAACAGGTGCAAAGCCTTTGTGATCTTACTTTATCCCGAATGAATTTATAGAGTACGGGCCCTGGCGATTTGGTGCCAGAGAACGTGAGCAGTGATCCTTCTGCCTCTGCCCGCGATGTTCAACCTTTGAGCGACCCACTCAAAAGATGCGAACATCGGAAACAGCAACCTATACAGCCTGGGGAGTTTGTTGAAACTCATGGAGGTCTGCAACTACAATCGTTTTTCAGGCTAGAAAGCGGGCTTGTGTCTCCGTAGCAACGTGGGCGAGCTAGATACCCTCCACACTAGTGTCAAACGACTCAGAAGAAAAAGAACTGTAGATAGACGGGTATCTAAGGGTTTTCTTTGGCAAAACGATCAACCATTCTCTTCCAATTATTTCTGGACGTTCTTAGTGGCTCGTGGAGGTGCACCGTGCCACAAACACGAGCTCTTTCCGACCAAGAACTGCCACATACATGGCGTGTTAGGCGTTTGGGCCCCCCCCAGACGGTGAAACGGCTGCAAGTGTTACACAATTTCGATGGACAGCGCGAGCGCTCCGTCTGCTCTTCGCAACTGTTAAATGGGGGCCCAACCCCACCAGGGTAATCTACAATGATCATGATGGGTTTTCCATTTTCCATGGGAAGGTGAGTCAGAGAGTAGATCATTGACTGAGACAAGAGTCTTGCCGGCTCTCGAAACGACTCCTTCTCGTCCCAGGAACCTGACAAGAAGCATCCCTCAAGACGGTCGTCGTCGAGGAATCGACGCGACGCAGGTCCGGTCACCATCTCTCAAGCGAGCTAAGAGGGTCCTGAGACGAAGCGAAACCTGCGAGCGAATCAATTGTCAGAGCTGCTAGCCTCTTGAAGAACCCTCCACCCATCACCACGTCTCGCCCGAGCTTCCCTGAGAACCCAGGGTCAACGTTCCTGGGTGGTCTCGGGGACAGCGGCTGCACTCCACCCGAACACCTGCGCTGTTCGGGTGGAGTACCGATTTCTTCTGCATCTTTTTTACAGAACTCCTTTTCGCGGTGCCCGTGAGACTGTGGATCAGGTGCAGTGTCAGTGCTTCGAACAAAAATCTCGGAACACCCTGGACTAGACCCCCTCCCTCCCTCCCTCCCTCCCTCCCTCCTGCGATGTGTGGGCATGCCCACCCTGTGACAAAATCCAAAACCGTCAGCAACACGGGTGTTTGGACTGCCTACGTGTCGGAGTGGCCATCGGTTTTGCTGGACTGCCGTATGGAAGAACACCTGTGATCTTGCTGATTTTGGTGGGTGTTCCATGTGGTACCTACTGTAGCCCACATCCCAGAAGGTGCTTGGGGTGGGTGCCAGGGGGGTCTAACCACCTTCTCAGGATATGCACAAGGAGCTGTAGGGCCTTGACTTCTGAACATGGCAGTTTCGACTGTTCATGTCTTTTGCGTTTCGACAGATGTGCCACAAACCATCTCAACACCAGGTTTTCCGTAGCAAAGAACATGGGTTATTCAAGTATGTCAAACACATTCGATTTTTGGATGGGAAACTGGTCAGGGCCGTCTTTGCTAGATAGAGGGGCCGGGATGTCGAAGTGGCAGTAGACCGCCCGAGCCACAGTTGGGTTTGAGACTTCTGACTCTATAGACCTCCCGAGCTCGCAGACAGCGATTTGGTTGTAGTGCAAAATCCCGAGCTCGTCCTCCGCTCTTCGGGATTCAACCCATTTAAACTCAAGGGTGACGATGTTCGCCGTTCATCCCGAACTTGGGGGGTATCTCCTCAAGATCGTTCGACTGTTCTCGATCTTCTCAGGGCGCCGTGCAAAAAGCGCTGAACTCGTTGGTAGGATCAGGTCCTGCCCTTTTTGCCTAGGGCGTCACTGAAAGGCCGCCACCGCTGCCGCTGCCGGCGGTGCGAGGGGAAGCTGCGATGCTTCACAAAGAAAAGGAGAATCGCTTCAGATGGCACCAAGTCATCGATTGGCACAGCTTCGTCATGATTTTTGTGTATTTTGGTCAACCTTAGAGATATAGTAATGAATGTAGATGGCCACGAATTTCACCGATGAATCCCCATTTTTCCTCATAACTGAAAGGGGTAGCATCGGTTGTCATCGCCTTGCGCTTCGGTCGTCGCAGCTTCTGGCGGGTCTCTGAAAAGAGACGACGCGCTTTTCGACAGCTCTTGCTGGGTTTCTGAATGGCGTCGTGCGTGGTCCCAAATGCGCAGTCGGTGGTGACCAACCAAATATCTTTCTGCACCGGGATTGACAGAGCTCGGGGTGGTGTTTCTTTCGTCCCATGGATGGGGCTGTGAATGTGAATGTTCGGGGCAGCTCGACTGTTTTTCTCCGAGAACACCCGACTTCCTCCATGGAAACCGTTGGTACCTGATCACGTCACCAACAAATGGGGGCCCCCCCTTCGTATGAAAAAGGACCTCCTGGATCCACCATCTGCGACCTTTTGTTTCGAGACATGGGCGACGAAAACACATCGCCTTGCACCTTTTTGGGGTACAGGGGTTTCAGAGGAAGGTTCGATGCGCACGTTTCCCCCACAATGACCTAAACAGATGGGGGTCAATGTAAACCACCAAACTTGGGGGCCAGACCGTGCCATCTACTCTCTCAATCCACCCAAAAAAACATTCGAAGCATTCGTGACATGTTCCACAACGCGTCTCCGACAAGACGGCAAGGGGCTCGAAGCATTCATGGGTACACATATGCGTGAACTTTCCAACCGGAGGAGTGGTTCAGTCTCCTCTTTTTCTTTCCAGTGCCTACACACCTTGGTGAGCAGCGAAAATTGGGCACCACATGAAGACTCTGTTCCGACTCCGCAGATCAATCAATTAGGATGGCCGCGTCCCAAGGACCGCGAGCGCGAGAGAATCGGGACACCAAGCGCGAAGAACAAAAGCCTCAGACCCCAAGGAGGACAGCGAAGAGGACATCTCAAAAAAAATCCGGGGCAAAGACCTCTTGAAGTTGCAGGCGACTACGACCCATGCGCCCAGGTTTCTGATCTGCAACCTACGACCGGTGGGAGTGTGAACCGATGCCTTTGGTTCAAATATCGGCTGTCCGTACAACCTGATTGGACACTAACGGATTTGGACAGTTTTCACCCACCACAGAACCAATTTTTGCACCACAACATCAGGCGTCTTCCCGGAAGCTCTTGGTGGACGGGGCGAGGGATGGTCGCGCACGGCAAAGTTCACTCCACTAGCCAGGGTGGCGAAGAAAAGGGGAGCGGACGGCCGGGTTGCTTGATATGATCAGACCGGAGATATAAAAGCTGGGCAAGATTGATATGATCATCCTACAGCAAAAAACAGGGTGCTTTCTGACCAGGGCCGGTGATTTTCGTGTGGAGAAAGAACAAGCCGATGACAGTCAGACCCCAAGGCGCTTCGTTGACTTCATTGGAGGGTGCGTTCACATCCCGCACGAAAGAACTTTCCTTATGAGAAGGGCTTGGATTGAAATGTGTAAATCATCGGATGTGCATCTATTTCGATGTTTGGTTTGGTTTCATACCTTCCAAGCGTAACGTTGAGAAAAAGACATCCGATCTGGGTGCTCTAGGTGCACCGAGTTCTTTCCGCATATGCCACATCCTTCACTGCTGGGCAGCCCATCCGAGCATTGAAGGCTTGTGCCGGATTGACCTGAAACTCGTTCGTGGTTCCGTTGGACTAACATGATGCGTCCACGAAAGCATCGAACACCGTGGGGCCTTCGTCTTTTTGGGGTATTGCTATAGACAAGTCCTCCGTATCCTCTGCAGGAGCCACGTTTGTCTTTGGGATTTCCAGGCAGTGCACTGGCCGTGCCCTGGTGGTTTCCGGGTGAGCATGACAACTGGGTGTGTCGTCTGCTCAACACATGGAGATCTGTGGACTGTGGAGCTTTTTGGTGTGTGGGCACTCCCTGACCAAGAATTTTTCACACCTCAACAACGCCGACGGAGCAAAGATGGTTTATCCCCATCCAAGGAGCATGGAAGTGGATGGCATAGACCCGAAGGGAGGCCATCTTCCAAATGCCAAGCAATACCGTGCAGAGGAATTCTTCTTTTTTCTTGATTGTTCGATCCAGGGACTTTTATCGCAAAAAGGAAGAGGGGGGATGAACAGTGGTGAGTTGAACATCGCGTATTCGCTTGAGCAGAACTTATTGGACCTGGCGGTGTGTCTGCGCAGACACACCGCCAGGCACAGCCTCCAGGTGCAGGATGGAGTCTCTTTGAACTCAACTCTACTTTCAGGAGGAACGGAGGATTCCACAGGCTTTGAGGCGAACTTGTGCCGTCTTCTTCAGTTTTCGGGGCTGTACTCCATGTTTTGCGAGCTTGTGCTAACGGTGCTTTTTTGGTGCTAAGGGGCCATCGACCGACGTGACCGTCTCGCTTTTCTCGGTGTCTTGCTTTGAATCGCTGCACCGTGACCGTCTCGCCTGCAAACACATCGGGCTCGACAGGCACCATTACATGTGAGTCACTTGAGGCCTCATTTTCAGAGGTCTTCTGAAAGATTGACATGATTGGACTCTAAACAGGGTGCCGAGGCCAAATCAACAGAATCGCATAAGAATACGGCAAGATTTGGTAGGAAGCCGCTTCATACAGAGAAGGACAGCAAATTGTTTACATGCGCTCTTTTGACCAAAAAGAACTGTCGCCTCAATCCACTCAATCCTGTAGTCCTGTCACGAAAGAAAAGCACTGCGGCAACGTTCAGCTCTTAAATCCTTTGTCTCAGGTGTGCATGGTGTGCTGTTCGCCCCAAATGATAGGTGAGACCGAGGCTGCCAATCAATGACCATGGAGGAGCACCGAACAGGTGTGTAGCTCAAACAGGGAGACCGACCCCCAACGTTCCGACCCCCAAAGGCATCAAAGAGCAAACCGATCGGGGCGAGAAGCAGCCCGTGTCTCGCCCTGAAAATACACCCACCCAGCGCGACCTGCGACTGTGACACCAAAAAACCGGTTCCACTGAGCTTCCCCAGCTCTTGCCTATGAACAGACACACCCAAAAAGAGACCCTGCCAGATGATCACTTCACACGAACACCACTCCACTGACCTCTGCGTGTTCTCCGGACGGGGGCGTCCGGAGAAGAACATGGCATGGCGAAGCCGGTCATAGCTTTAGGCCGCGGTGGGTTTTGCTGGGTTGGAAACACCACACACGCGGTGAGGAGAGGCTTCGACATCGGGTGGAAGCACCTCGTCCAAGCAGCTACTAAGCAAGTCAGCAGTGATATACCTGCAAAGCCTCCAAAGTCTGGGGAGCTGAAGAAGTGGATGTCCTGATTCTGAAGGCTATGGCGATAGTTGGAGAAGGTCATAGGCATGCATCGGTTTGGGCGACAGAAGGATTTTGAGAGGATTCCTTTTGGGAAGAATTTGTCCAAGGTCCATTTCCGGCTGACAAGGCTCTTCAAGAGCTTTGTTTCACGTTCACATGGACGCAGATGAAGAAAGGAAGAGTGACAAAAGAGGAAGCACCCTGAACATTGAACTGGTTCAGATGGGTTTTGGGGTTCTTCCATCCATGCAGAATCTCCTGTAGTGTGAATGGACACGTTTCCACATCAGAGGTTTTCTTCGTTCGTCTGGGTGAACTCCGATCATCACCGTGTCCCGCGTGCCGCGTGGCGTTTTCGTGCCAGGCCCCTTCGTGCCGTTCGGGCAAGAGCCGGGGAAGCTCAGTGGAGCCGGTGTTTTTCGGTGTCGGACCGCGAAGGGTCGCGCCGGGTGGGTGTATTTTCAGGGCGAGACACGGGCTGCTTCTCGCCCCGATCGGTTGGGCTGGGCGGTCTGGATTTGGTGGATCTTCGATGCCGAAAGGGGGTCGATGCCAACAGGTGCGTTGGGGGGGTCGGTCTCCGTCCCTGTTCACACCTGGACATGTCTTCTTCCAAGGGTCGGTTCGGGTTCGAACGACCTGATGGCGGGGCCTGTCCAGTCTTTTGGGATGTTGAGAGAATGTGTAGAGCTGGCACAGAATTGGCAGAGCCCTTGGTTGATGGAAAGACATCAAGGACACTTGGGGTCTGAGTCCTTTTTCACTCGGTTTCGAACACCGAACACATGGTTACGTGGATGGCATGACCCCGAGTTCGGAAGACGACGTACTCCTTTACAAGTAGGGGGTGTTATTGGAATACACATGAGATTTTTCAAGACCCTACGAGCTTTGTTTACTTCTATTAACAATATGATAGAGAGAACCTGCGCAAAGGCAAGACCCGTTGGTTTGTTGGATCATCTAACTGCCGTCACCTTTCCTTTCCGCCAACCAGGGTGGACAACTCGGCTCCGACTCGCACTCGCACTCGGTGGGTACACTCCGACTCATTACAGCGGTTTCAGAATGGATGGCACTGGCACCCAAAGAGGTCTTTTCCCGACTGAAGTCCAGCTCGACGATATTTGGACCGACTGAAGGTTTCAGGACATTCCTTGACTCGAGTCACCTAGTCAGACCGTTATTTTTAGAGTCTTTGACTCCCGTTTATTTCATTTAATGGGGGTCCATGATTGCACCACCAAACTCAGGGGCCCGGGATTGCGCCATCGAACCTCTGAAACCATTGTAACATGGAAGTAGATGGCGCCCCCACTGTTCGGGACAAGGACAGTTGTCCACTTTTCAGGACCATGCCATCCACTTCCATGTTGAGTCAATGTAGGACTCCATTTGGTGCTTCCCTTCGACGCTAGCCGACTCTAGTCCAACACTTGTGTCGGACTCCGAACGAATGGCAGTGGACATGGAATTCTGGGTGATCGGCATCCATGCGGATCAAATGCAGGTGAAGCATTGTGCACCACCAGTTCCCACAGTTTTTTTGAGTCCCTTAGCTTGATCTCAAGTCAAGTCAAAAGCTTTGGATCCGCATTGTGATCCACTCGTGCACCTGTGAAACCCCAACACCATGGTCCATCACTGCCGGGGGCTGGATCCGCACCCGACCTTCTCCGCCGGGATCTCCACCGCGGCACCGGGCCAACCGCCACTGGGCCACTGGGCCGCGGACCGGTTGCACGTTGAGCCGTCGGAGGATGAAAAGCACCCTTCAGAGTCTTCAGAGGTCCGACTTCCATGGGCCACTGCCCGTTTCTGGCTGCCCAAGGCCATGATATTCATATGTTCCCTTCCGGTGGTTGGTACAAATGACGACAGCATCTGATACCGTAGTTGTTCCACCATGTTCTACCTATAATTTGGCCGGGGTCCTTGTTTTCTCTGAGAAACCCTTGAATCTGCCGAGCCGGCCTCCCCCGAGAGCCCCGATGTGGAAGGCGCTACGAGAGAGCCGCGTGAGCCGAGCCCGAGCCGGGCCGCCGAGTCTTTCCGAGGTTCCTCTCCGATGAGGCGGGTGGGCACTACCAACTGCTCCCTGTGGAGCGCGATGGGATCCTGGCCGAAGAGGAGAGCGGCAGCGCCGGCTGGGCGTGCCGAGCACGCCCGGAAGCGGGTCGAAGGGGAGGCGGATGGGGAGGAGAATGATGGAGAGGAGGAAGGGATGGGTAAGGTCACCAACTCGACACTGGCAACTCGACAGTGGACCACTGTGGTCTCTTTTTGGTTGCGGAGGGGTTTATGAGCATGTACTTAAGTCTCTGGGCTGGTGCTGAGATGTACCAAGTGTTTGACCCATAGCCAAAAAGCTTCCTCGAAGGGTTCAAAAGCTCTACTTGCAAAGTCTACAAATACACGTGCCGTCATGTGTTTATACCCTAGAGCTCCAACTACCTGCTGAGAAGATGGTTGGGGTGGGTGCCAGGGGGGGGGTCTAAACACCGAACCTGAGGATACGCTAAGAAATAGGTGGCTTTGTTCGGTCATTTGATCGTACTACACAGTTCATGTGCGGTTATTAAAAAAGATGCTGCTTGAACATAACAGAAAAAACTATTCTTTAAGTCTCATTCTAGCATCTCTTTTTTTTATTAGCAAAACGCTGCTTGAACATCACAAAGTCGTTTCGGGATGTTTCGGGTGGTTTCGGTGGCTAGCTACATCCGACGATCCCATGAAAGCGATAATGGTGTTCGACCGTTTTTTCTTCCGAAGACCGGTTCCGGTCGTGGCGGCAACCGGTTCCAAAACTGGTTCCACGTTCATCTGCAGGGGGGTATGATGGAATCGTTCCAGAATGGTCCGTCTCGTTCATTCCTCACCTGCCCTTTTCCCCAAGCAGTTTACTGTTAGGGGTTCTCAATTCTTTCTTAAAATGTGTCCTGTCACTGCTGGTGTCCGCCCTTTTTCGCTGGCCATGCAGCATTTCTATTCAGTTGTCTCCCGCTCTTTTCCGCTGGCCATGCGGCATTTCTATTCATTTGTCTCCCATGTGATTTCTTTACTTTTGTTTCCCAGGTTCGGTGCCTGCACTGCTAGTGTCCTCCCTTTTCCGCTGGCCATGCAGCATTTCTATTCTTTAACTTTTGTCTGCCAGGTGATTTTTCTCAAGCAGGTTACAGGCGTTCTCAATGCTTTCTAAGAGTGTCCGCCTTGCTGCGGGAGAGCGTGTCCGCCTTCCGTCCGGCTTGTCTCCCTTTGTCTCCCTTCTTGTCACTGTGGCCGCCTTGTCTCCCTTCTGTCTCCTTGTGTCCCTTTTTGTCTCCCTTCTTTTTGGTCATTGTGTCCGCCTTGTCTCCCTTCTGTCTCCCTCTGTCTCCGGTCTTGTCTCCCTTCTTGTTGGTCCTTGTGTCCTGCCTTGCACTGTGTCTGCCTTGTCTCCCTTCTGTCTGAGACAAGGCGGATGCAGTGACCAACAAGAAGGGAGACAAGAAGGGAGACAAAAGGAGACAGAAGGGAGACAAGACTCCTCGCGCCCGGCTTCGACTCGGTTTCACGCGGTTTCGGGGCGCGCTGCCAGGAGTTTTACATCGCCAGCGACGGGCGCTGCATTTGGAGCAGCGGCCGACAGATGGTGCGCGGCTTCGAGGCGGCGCGTCGGCCGCGGAGCCGCGGTGGGCCACGGAATCCGAAGCCTTTTTGGACTGGTCCAAGAGCATCAAGCCGCCAGTCCCATCAAGCTTCTTTTACAAATGATCTGTTGATCTGCAATGTTAAATCCTGAGTAGAACTTGTTCGGGACTCAGGCCCAGGCTATTTAAAAACTTATGGCATGGTCGTTCCAATGGTTATTTTTGTAGTTTTTCGTGTTTTCCCAGGTTCCACAGTCAACAAAAGCAGAACTGGGGTCGTTGCCAGAGCAGGATTCACAGGACTTCACTCCACTCGCGCATGTGACGGAAGATCTGATTTTACAGACTAGTCTTGCTACATTGCGAAATATTGGAGGACATGTGTGTAGGAAAATCAAAGCCTTTTGTGGTCACGAAAAACCGATTTGCAGGCCAGCGAGGCCTCTTCTTCCACCTCCAAGGCATGCAGAACATGGGAACAGGGGAAGACCAGCAGCGCAGGAGCACCCCGAGTTTTTCGATCAACGTGACTCCGTTACACCAAGATCTATTTTCCAAGGTTTTGGAATGGTGGAACCCCTTGTTGAAGAAGGCATTTGAACACCTTTCGGGAGACTTCTTCTGATCCACTTCTCCAGCTGCAGGTGTGCTCTCCGGGTTCCATGTGTTATTTCAATAATGTCATAATGTCAATGGTTCAAATTGTTTCAGAACTTCTTGCATGAACATAGACCATAGATATGTTATGATATGTTTATACGTTTTCTCGCTTACTGATCCTTGGTGTTGAACTTTTCAACTGCAATGACAGTCGACACCCTCTTGCACACCTCATGGTGGAACGATAGGTGTATTCACCCCGTGGACCGGGCGAAGGGTTTGTTTGGGTTCCTTTCAGCCTTAACAGACATTAACCCAGACATCAACCCCTAACAGACGTCAACCCTGGATAAACCCCTCAAATGCGAAGGGTTTGCTTGGGTTACATTCGCCCTTTCATTTGCCCCCGGAAAAATGCACATTCCCTTGGAAGATGGGCGACGAAGACATCGTCGGAACGAAGATCCGGCTCTCGCTGCTTTGGTTCTTGCTCTTCCGCGGACTGTTATGTCAGCGGCTTATTGCTTTGAGGCCACTAACAGGAAAATGCATGGACCAACAGACTGTTCGCCGGAAGCTACGAAAGTGGCGCCCGATCAATGCTAACCTGCTTGATAAACTGTCGCGGGTGTGCCAGGCATGAGCAAAAAAAACCGAACAAAGCCGTGCTGCATGTAGTCTGACGTCATGACCCCCGCACAAAGACATCAAGAACCCATGCGCACCATTGGTGTCCTCAACGTGGCAAGTGTGGTTGGCTGGATGAAGTGAGCAATTTACTTGATCGCTAGGCCTTGGATCAGAGCCTTATATAAGCCATAGCTACTAGTAGCTCCGGGCATTACAACAAGGAACAAGAAGCTACTAGTAACAAAGGATAAGAGCAAGAAGCAACTAGTAGCAAGATACCCCTTTGTTCCTAGTGGCTTCTTGTTACTAGTAGTGTGGCCAGGAGCTACTAGTAGCTTCTTGCTCCCAGAAGCGATGGATCAGAGCCTTGATCCGTGTATGGATCACTGCTGTGGCAACGACAAGGCGATCAAGGAGGATTACTCCTCTGCAGACGATCCCAGGGACCCTTTTCGAAGGCAAAACCCGTGGTGTTGGACCATTTTCCGAAGACCTTACCAGTCATGGCGGGTTCCAAGAGCGGTTGCGCATTCATCTGCAGGGTGTGTGTGAAAGAATCAGAATTGTCCGTTTCCTTGATTCTTCATCGGTCTTCACTGGTCTTCACCTGTCTTCACCGGTCTTCACTGCTAGCAACACTCAGGATCAGCTGCCTGTCAGACGTGTGATGCTGTCAAACAAGGGTCAGTCCTTGGAGAATCGGGGACGACTCCTGAAGAAACTTGGCGTGTTTCGCATGGCTTGCCGCAGGCCAATGCACACTTGGTGAAGCCATGACTGGCCCATGTGCCGACACCAACGGTCGCCGCTGCGCGCTGCGCGCCACGGACCGACCCGAGGCCGAGAACATGACGCGGGGACCGCGATGCACGCGACGTTTCGCAATGCCGTGCGCCCGAGAAGCCCGGCGCAAGCCAACAGGAATGATCTCACAGAAAGTCAGAAACAGCAAGGTGTGACCACAGTAGAAAGGGAAGGTTGCCAAGGAAAGACCTCACAGAAAGCAAGGAGACACCACAGTAGAAAGGAAAGGTTGTTGAAGGACCCGAACTAGACTATTTCATAGGTTGATCATACTAATATAAGTCACATAGGTTTCCGAACTAGACTTTCCGGTGACATACTTCACCTCTCTTGGTGTCCTGCCGCACCGGACTTGTGGAGCGGAGATGGGTCGAGACGAGAGACGAGACGGGTCGAAGATGCGAAGATGCAGCTGGGTGACACGTGGAGCTGAGCAACATCGACTCCTTGCCACGCTTGATGGAGCTGATGGCATTGACCTGTGGGTCTGTCCGAACTGACCTGTAACAGGACCCGTAAACAAGTATTACTATTTTGGAACAAGGCCTGCAACCTAACCATCATCATCCACTGTTACAGGTCAGAAGGATAGACCCAAGGCATTTCAGTGCAAGGATTGATGCACCCCGAGATGCCAGCGGGGCTGAGCGTAGCTGTTTGTCGTGTAGGTCGGTGTATGTCTTCGGCTTGCTGCCCTGGACCAAAGCTCCTATTGATAAACACGAACACCTTTGGAAAAGTGGAGGCCGTCTTGAAATCCTTCTGAAATATCATCATCATCATCATCATCATCATCATCATCATCATCATCATCATCATCATCATCATGTTAAGGCTGTTTTTAGATATCTGTCGTCTACATGTGAATGCAGCTTCGCCCTCACGGGCTCCGCTACCATCATCAGCCTTGTTTGGCTTTCCCCGGCGAAACAGGCAGCGCCTCCGCGGATCATCCATGCCTTTCGTTGCCCCTTGGAGACAGGGTCAGCCGTGGAGAGACATCGTTGGTGGTTTGGGGGTGTCAGGGAACCTGGGAACGCTGGGGGAGCGAATGTCTTTCAGGTTTGGCATTTTTTTCATGGCAACCACCAAAAGGCAGCGGTTGATTTGCCATCAGAGACTCAGATTACATTTTTTTTTGACAAAGCAGACTTAACGGGATGAGCCATGGTGAAAACCAACGGGCCAACTGGATGGTGGCTTCAACAGGCCATGGCCCATCCCGCGGACGACGGGCTGATAGACCCAGACCGAGCCCAGCAGCTAGCCCATGGCGCCACGGTTTCAGGGGGTATACGGTAATGTAGACTCTTGATTAATACACCCTCCCATTTGAATTGGACATGCTCTTCATATGGTCATCAAGAGTCTACGGTATAAGCAATTAGCCACTGAATCTGTGTGTGTCCCTCAGTAAACCTGTGATGGTGCAGGCATCGGTTTGAGTGAGAAAGGACAGACGGCTACGAGGATGAGGGGACGGTCGACTTTAAAGGCATGTCGGCTATGGTGCCTGCGGGTGTAGCGCGATGTTGCAGACAATTCTCATGATGCGAACGTGAAGCATTTGGCAGTGCGCAAGTGTGTTTGTGAGTAATTTGAAGCGCCGAAAGCAAAACACAACTGGAGTCCTTTTGAACTATGTGGAGCATCTACTACCTCTGTGACATGCCAGTCTCGTGGACTGTAAATCCAGTGTTTGACGCTGTTCTGCTCGGTGAAACTGGTCCGAGAAACAGGCTGCTCTTAAGACGGGGGGTCGGGTTGCGGATGGCGGATGGTCGCAGATTCTGGAATGGAAGAGCATGCTCTTGGAATTGGTTGGAGTTTGACCCTTCTCCCGATAACACGATAAATTTCAATAAAAGATCGGCATCGCGACGGGAGTGGTGTGGCATCGAGGTGGGAAAACCACTTGCCGCGACGCGCAGAAGAAAGCGCTTCGCACGTGTTGCTGCGTGGTAGGGAGCGTGATGAAGCGCTGCAGGTTCTTTCTCCCAGTTGGTGAAGGAGCACCTTCCGGAGCAAGGCCTGGCCCGCACGGAGGGAGAGAGAGAGAGAGAGAGAGAAGGGGTGAGAAGAAAGAACATGTCCTTTTTGGATTACCTCTGGCAGTTTCGAAGCACTTGTGCCAAGTCTGGGGATTCTTGTTGGGGCTTTGGATGACCAGTTTTTCCATAGGTACCAGCTTAGCAGCTGCATTTACCAGTGAGCAGAGAGAGTCGCTTCCTCATCGGTAGCAATTCTTAAAAGAGCATGGCAGCCGGGTACCCTGGTTTTGAAGTTCCCCGCTTGCAGGCTTGCGGTATTTAATCGGTATTGTCTCCGGTTTCAATGGAAGACCATTCACCATGACACTTTGGCTTTTTGAGGTGTGCACTTTGGCTACTGTCAGATACTAGCATTCCTTCTCCCCATTCGATATTGATCTCTTGTTCCATGTTCCATCTGAACCATCTACCCCCAGTAGTCTACTTCTCCACATGAACACCACCGCACCGGCTCGTCCGTGCGGAGACATGCAGGCGACACCTGGGCGCTGCTGAGTAGTGAGGCCTTGATGGTGAAGAGCGGCGGAGAAGACTTCACCGCGTCCCTCGATGGCAGGGAGAGGGATAGAGACTGAAGAGCTGAAGGGCGCAGTAGAATTTGCTTTGCGTGGCCTTTTGTGGTGGGGTGGTGAGGAGGGCTGGGGGGATGGATAGGGATGGGTTGTGGTAAAGGGAAGTGGTCAACCAAAAGGAAACGGCTTCCTTGACAGTTTTCGTTTCGATTAAGTTTGGGAGTCAGAGCCTGGGTGGTGGTTGCCGGTTGCCGCTTTCTGAGGAGGATGACCCCCTTGACCGCCAAGCGAGCATGGCCTTTGGCAGAGTCCTGGTTGGAATTGTCCGGATTGGAGTCTTCTGGACGAATCACCGGAAATCTGTGGAAGGTTAGGAGAAGGGGCCTCATGATTCATGCATTTTTGGGGACGGGGTGTCTTTTTTGTGTGAATATGTTTCATCAAGAATGGGAGCACCTGCAGATGTTGGATGAATTTTCGTGATTTCAGGGCAACATTCAATTCTGTCCTCAGTATACCCTTTTTCAACAACTTGGAGACTGGGCCTGCCCACCCAACGAGTCTCCAAGTTCTGCGCAGTATGGAAGTATTTGTCCTCGGGCCGGTAAAGAAGGTTCTGACGAGTGGTTGATTTGCAAAGCCTGGTTAATTCATGGAGAGTTTATTATAACACTTCGCGGCAACCGGGGGAGCAGGTAAATTTGGAGGGCTCACAAACAACACTACACAGTGAGGGGTGTTGGTCCGTAATTTGGGGAGACCTAAGGATAGAAGGTGTTTTGACCCACAGCCCCATAGCCACATGTGCCGTAATCTTAATCCGCCTTAACACAGCTGTAGTGAGTCAATGGGATGGTCATCCACTGTGTATATTGTACGGGGGGGCCTCGTGTACTAGGCGCCACTCTGCAGTTCCCAAACCAATTTCATCACAGTGCCCTCAGTGTGGCCTTTTGAGATCCTGTCATGTCGGTGGCTCCACCACAGCTATTTCCACACGAGAAATGGTCTCATGTGCCAAACGGTTTGCGGTTTGCTTTCTGACGATCGAAATCTACTCCACCGTCATCCACCTTCTACTTCCATCTCTACCCTTGGCCCTGTCACCGGGCGGCCCTCATAGCTCCAGGCGTCCGCCGCGGGTTCCAATCGCCCCATGTTTGTTGCAGGACGTGCTGTAATGCATGTTCTACTCCTATTGTACTGTAGAGCATTCACCAACGTATTGTTTGGACCCAGTTTGGCAAGCACACCATTGGTGAATCTAGGTTTGCTATGAGCTATGGAGGAACATGAATGGGGGGGTGGCCAGCACCATGACCCCAAGATGAAACTGAAAGCCAGATGTACCAGAACATTGACAAGCAAATGCAAAAAAAACTGAAATTTACATAAAACAAAATGAGATGAAGGTTCTGAACACCAATGCTAGTTCCTGGACAAATCACTTTTGCTTGTTGACATGAAAGCAAGGCGCTGCCACTTCTTTGTTGGCCCATTGCACCTGGATGGTGGTGGTTTGTTGTGGCTATGGCTGTGGTTTTTGTTGCTGTTTTTGGTTGTTGTTGTGGTTGTTGCTTTGACCAGAAACAACACCAGAAACAGAAAATGCCAATCATGCAGGTGGAGGTGATCATTTGCAAATTTCCTGGACAGCAATGAGGCCGGAAAACCAAAACGAAGCCTTCTCCTCAAATTCCTTCCACCAAGGTTGACATTTAGAGCAGGAAAGAACAATTCCAACTTGGAACGCATCTTGGAAATGGAATTTCTCACGTTTTGTGGGCCACTCAAAGGTATAGCTTGGAGCAGGAAAGAATTATCTTAGCGTGCCCGAGAATATGTTCAGAGTTGGGAGGAGGCGGCATTCCAGCGTAGCACATGTTTTGTCGGCCGTCCGAAGGTAACATGTAGAGCAGGAAGGAATGTTGGTGGTATAAGATGGTGCAAGAATGGTTTTGACAACAGCGTTGTTGACGTGTGCCCCCATTATCGCAGATTCTTCAGAGGCAGCGCCGGCATGGCGATAGACACTGGTAGCATTCGACATCGTACTACTGTTGTTTGACGGTCTGAATCAAATGCCAACATCTCCACGGGCTGAGATGCAACGGCAATGTTTGTTTCAATTGCTGCATAGTTTTCCTATCATCTCCAACTCTCAGCTGGCCCCCAAAAAGGACATTGAGACATTGAGGTCGGAACGTGCAAAAACACAGCCTTGCTGCCCTTCCTGTGCTCTCAGCCGAAGATAAACATTTCAGCAAGCACCACAAGACGCCTTCGGAAAATCGATAATCGAGAAGGTGGTAAGCGCAAAGCAGAAAGCGACTGCACAGGCCCGGACTGCAGTTGTTGTCTCTCGTGTTTGCAGCCCCGGTTTGGTTCTTTCTCGTGCGAACTCCATCGTGCGCGGGGCCGTTAGGACGGTGCTTCTCCGTCTCCATGCATCAACATGTCCTACCAGCCTGGTCGGCGGGGCTGCTAACATCCAAATGCGTTAGTATATACCGTCGTTTCAGAGGTTCGATGGCACAGACCGTTAAACAGATGTCCTGAAAACATGGAGAGGTTCATATGTTCACCACCGACATTGGGGTCTGTGCCATTGGTCCTCTCAATATATACACCGTTATACATCGTTGCAATCCGTTGCAGCTCAACGGGGTTGAGTAGTCTGGTGTCCCGTGGTCTCCGAGTCATTCAGTTTGGTTTTGTGCGCAGACCTCTCATCCCATTTGTCTATCAAACGTGCAAGCGAGAGCGAACCGTAACAGCTAACAATGTCAAAGCATGCCCATGGAACCCACAATAAATACTGCGAGTTTGGCCAGAACATATCGCAGCATGTGCTGTGTATTTGTTGTAGTAGCAATAGCAATATTGGCACAACGCATGTCCCAACACGTTTGTGATACACATCAGAGTGCCTGCTCACAAGAATGCAAGTATATGTGTAGTAACATGAAAATTGACCATATTCGTTTGTCCTAGCGAAAACAGTAGATTGAACAGTTCTACGTTGAATGCAAGTACATTACATATATCACGCGGCTGTTGTTCCAGTTTTGCGAGCCGCCAAGTTGTACAAGATGGGCCCATCATTTCAGGATTGTTTGTAGGAAGAGTTTGTGATGGGGATAAAAATGGAAAAACCACGCAAAAGCTACGGAGGATTTTTCAACCTTTAATGCTGCTAGACTCGTGTTCTTTTAAGCTGCTGAACACTGCATTTCTTATGGAACACTCTGCCAGTGAACCACAGCCACACAGCCTTGCCTCCCGCTTAGGATGGGGTCATGATGCTTGTGTGCGTGGAGGCGTTTGTTGGGTATGGGTGGTTTCGCTCGCAACCAAATCTCTCATTGGTGGGCATCCTTCGTTTTGAGACATGTCACATTTTTTTGCAACGCTTGGGAGGATGATATGTACGAACCGTGCTTTCTAAGGTTTCGACCAAAAAAGAATACGATTGCGAAAGGGTGGCCACTTCCACTCCCCAAAAGCACAGGTGTGTTTTTGAGGAGGCCACTTTGTTTGGTTCAGTCAATTTACGGGTCAGGGGTGATGAAACCACTGTGGAGGGAGGCCACGAAACCACTCGACCCCCCGCCCCGGAGTGGTCTGAAACCACTGTGTCCATTCCCATCGGAAGCCGGGCCGGAAAGGACCAAGGCAGAGAAAGGACGTGCGTCCGTCAGCGAGTTAGCTATGGCAGTTAGTGGCTCGCGACCAGCGAAGTGAGCAAAACCATTTGATCACGGTGGCGTTGCGTTTGAGGGCATTTGAGGGGAGGGTTTGAAGGTCATTCCTTCGCCATTGTGTTTTGGGTCAAACCCTAGCATTTCTTGGGTTGAACCCTCGATGGCAAACTGAAACAAATCAAACAATTGCGAGGGAGGAAAACCACCGTTTTGGGTCAATTAATTATATACTTGGTATTGCCTGGTCTTACGTGTTGCAAGAGGCAGCACGCACGTTGGATGCCCTACTAAAGGTGATGGGAGATGACCGGCGAACAAGTTCGCCCCTAATGTATAGTAGATGGCAGACCCCCAGAGGTGGTTTATATGAACCCCCATGTAAAGGACATCTTGAGGTCTGTGCCATCTACTCTGAAACCACTGTAGATGATATGGACATGGTCCCGAGATGGAGATGTGTCGAACACCAATCATTTCTGACTGGTCGTACCGGTGGGTTTGGGTTCTTCAGGTCACGCAAAAAGGCCGAACCCGAGACCGGAAGTCCCGTTTTGTGCATACGAAGCGTAGCTCTACAATCTATCGGACACATGAACACAAGCGAATCGCTGGTTTGTTGGTGTCACTGTTGATCACCCTAGTTGCTCATGCATTTTTGGGTGTCTCGATGGCTGATGTGGTTTGTGGATGATGTTCATCATAAGCACTTGGGCCTTGCTGGGTCTGTCACGGTCATCCGGGCAGCACCCCCCAAGGTCCGACGGTCGCCACCGCCTGTCGGTCGCCAGGGCAAGGAGCATGCTTTGAGCTTGGTGGGCCGTGGAGCTCAGTGAAGATGTCGGGGTTGAATGTCATCATTTCCACCGTGGAGCTCAAGGGATGTCTGGTGTTTTACGCCGCGTTTCTGCGTTCGAGGTTCCACTGGCACCCGAAGAGTTGTTTCAGATGGGGGTCGAGATAAACCTCCCGTACTTGGGGGTTGTACCATCTACTCTCAATCTACTGTATGAGACTAGCAGGACCATCCAATGGGTGTCCAATGGAGATCCCTAAGTAGTGTAGGGTTTGGATGGATTGACGAGGTGGTCTTCAAGGTTTTTCGATGATGTGGGAAGCAGAGCCGTGGGATGCGCCAAGAAACTTCCACCCAGCCAGTTCAACAAATGTCCAACAAACCAACAGTGACATCCATCCGTGACCCCAGATGTTCTATGTCTCCTTGATCTACTTAAAACCAAGCTCATCGCAATCCAGAACTGGCTCGTCTCCACACGTTGCCTCTCTCTCCCCATGTCACCCTTCCATTCGTCCCGTCTTCGTCCCGTCCGCTATGGGCACGGGTGCCTTCATCCCGCCCAGGACAAAAAGGACCTCAAAACTCAGGACCTCAAAGGAGACATGGCTGTGGGTCATGGCTTCATATGACACTCACATGTTGCAACATGTGTACATTTATCAGGGTCGTCCATTGGGTGTCCAATAGACTACCCCACCCTACTTACAGGTCTCCATTGAGCACCCGTTGGAAGTGCTAGGTATCAGATCTTTTGGTCGCCGCCCAGGTCATCCTTTTAACCTCCCGCGCTGTGTCTCCTTCATCGAGGCAAGCTGACCAGTCGCTGGTCGCGGTCAGCCGCGAAGCCGAAAACGGTCGCGGTCGGTTCGGTTTCGGGGCGATGACACTGCGGTGCTGCTTTGGGGTCAAAATGATGGCTCGGGTGGGTTTCAAAAACTAGAAAGCACGCTGGATAAGGAGAGGCTGGCATACGGATTTGGCGATCTATTTGTGGGCTTTTTTGTTTGCAGCAACAATGGTCAGCATTGCCTTTGGGACTGCGCACAGATTGTGGGGTGACCCCAAAAGGAGCAACAGGGTGGGCTCGATGGCCTTGCAGGCTCTTGCAGGCCCAGAAATGCTGACCCTACATACTCGTACCTTCCCTCCTCTTTCCCCCGCAAAAGAGCACCACCCGCTGGACAGGCCAGCGACCCGCCCGTGCTGAAGAAGGCGGGTCCGGTGGGACACGGCGGTTCGTCTGCGGCGGCCCCGGCGAGCGCGTGTAAACATGACAACATGCGAGCGTGCGCTACAAAGCAGTTAGGCAGTTAGGCAACACAACTCCAGGAAGCCTCTTCCTTCTCCTCTTGGCATGCTCCCCTTTGTGCTGTGGGGCATGGATCTCACTAAGGCACAGGCTAAAACGAGATGGCGTGAAACCATTTCCACGACTTTGTGGGGACCCCCCTGTTTGATGACCTTGGCTTGAGGAAGCGGGATCAACTCGAGGTGAGTATCCCCCACATAAAAAAAACATCCAGGTGTGGCCAAAGTCGGAGAGGGCATGTAGGGACCCGGACAGATTTCTGAGCTTGGACCGGTCTGGGGCGATGGTTGCCTCGTCAACGCCGTTCCCTCGGGCGAACGAGCTAGGGAAGTGGTCAAGTTAGGGAATTCCAATGCTCAAGATTTTCACCATGCGATCGGCGATTTCGCACGTGCGACGAGCGAACGAAGCTCAGGTTGGCTGCAATGGAACAAGCTCTGGGTGGGTTTATTGATGAAGAGTCTACATTCGGTTGACCATGTCTGCTCAGCTCCCTTCGACCTCGTTCGCCACACATGCAAGAACCGAACAACGAAGCGCAGCGCGCAGGACCTGCTCTCGGGCGCAGGCGTGGGCCGTGGGAGGTCTCCTGTGGCCGAGCTGGATTCGTGGATTGGGCAAGCTTCCCGGGGGTTGTGGCGCCTGGGAGGTCTCCTTGATTTGAGCTACACACCCAGATGGATGGATCGAACCCTCCACCTGGAGCTCTTCCACCCTGAAGACCGCGAGTGAGACCAACACCAGGTGGGTCCAAACAGGTCAAACCGTTCGGTCTCCAGTGCCATGACCCACCAGCCGGTTGAAGACAGCATCAAGAGACGCCAGGTTGGCTTCTCGGATGTTCGGCCTGGCATTGATCGCTTGATCTACAGGATGACTCCAACAACTCCACTGTTGTTGCCAGGAATAAACAGGTCCTTCTGGCATAGTCCAGTGGTTTCTAAAATTGATGGGTGCGGCTCCAAAAAGATTACAGCCATCTGGGGCCAAAGCTTTTTATTTACTTTATTCCCGAATGCGTAGCGAAGGGTTCTCGTTTAACTCTTGGGGGTTTGGGGGTAGAGCCTTGTTCGCGATCCGTTGTTTCTACGTCCGCAACCGTCCGCAACCGTTCGCAACCGTTCGCAACCGTTCGCGGCAGAGCGCTAAGGCGCTGCCATTGGGGGAAGCTTTTGCAAGTGACTTTTCATGGATGTGTCACGTGTCAGTTTGCGACGTTATTCCATTGTGATTTGCATGAAAATGACATGTCGCGCAAGAAACGTGATGCATTTCGCTGCACAGGCGCAGCGTTTTGTGAGATCCTCAGTTTGCTACGCAGTTCCATTTGGATTAGCGTTTGGAGAGTCGTGTTTTTGGGGTGTTGGATGTGGCCGTGCCATTGGGATTTGCGTTTCAGGGTGTGGCATCGAAGCTCTGTTTTCGTGACCAGTCTCAGCTGAAATGGCGATTTTGGTGGATGGGAGTGTGTTCAGAACGGGTCGAAATCATTCCAAACGTGTGGTGTGGTGCAAATTTTGTTGAAGCTCACATGAGATGATATTGTCACTTTTCGTGGCAGGCGCAGTACTTTGTGCGGATTTTGAAGTGTGGAAGTGCGATTTTCGTGGCAGGTGCAGGGAATCGTGAGGTTGCGAGGTGTGACGGAGGTGACATTTCGTGGCAGGCACAATACATTGTGCGCGTTAGACGTGTGGATGCGAAAAGATTCGTGGCAGGCGCAGGGATTGTGAGGGTGTGAGTTGTGGTAGAGGTGAATGTCGCTGTCACAGTGGGATTGGCGTGTGAGCGGGTATTGTTTGGAGGGGCTGGACTCGCGAAACTGCTTGGCAGGGCTGCGTGATGTGTGTGCTCCGATGGGTGTTTCCGCTTGACTTTTGGAGGAAGTCTCGTACGAAATGCTCGTTTTGCAGACTTTGACATTGAGTCACTGCGTCACTTGTTGAGTCGCAGACCCGGACTGATCACTCGCCCAAGGAATCACTGTCGCGTGGCGTTTCGTAGGTCTTGGTGTTTTCCGGAGGCATAATTTAGGCAACGTTGCCGCTGCTCCATTCTTCTCCAAACAGGTGTTTGGGTTCTGGGCCGGGTAGACACCCCAACTCCTGCCAGTCAGAGGTCAAATCCCTAGATTTCTCGCATGAGTGATTCCGATCACTTTCCGTTAGGTACCTCGTATAGGACTTCCAAGAGAGGTTGACCGTGGAAACCTATATATCGGTGCCTTCAAAGAACGGTTTTTTTCGATCAATGGGCAATGATTTTCTGCAATGTGTTGGCGTGCAGATATGTGGCTGTGAGGTGCCCCAATGTGGCCGCAGTCAACCAACCGTTTGATTTCCAAGGTAACTATTACCACCAGAATTTCCAGGTCTATGCTTGATGGCAAAGATCAAACGCCTACGAGGATGCAGCCCATGGGTGTTTGAGTGGAACTACCATCCTCATACACTGCGCTCAGTCTGAAGTCAAGCAATATGGATACACAGTGTTGTGGCTCACCAGGTTGAGATTCCAGCTGGAAAATACTATGCGAAATCCGGTGTTTCCATTCATGTTGCACGTCAACATGGAAGACAATCTCAGAGTAGTTTTTGTGTGTGATGAGTTACTTGCTGGTGTTGCAGCCCAACCTCCAGCTGGGCCCACTGGTGGAGTAATCCCACCTGGTTACGAAAGGAGTTTCAGGCAAGCATTGCGACGCCTGGCCACCACGGGATGCACCACGTATAAGGGCAGAATGCTGATGCACATCTTCTTCACCTCCGACAACTGGTGCTGCTCTCAACCCGGAGTGCAAGATCTCACCACAAGCTGGAGGATCGACCAATCTTGGAATGCCGGCGGCTTGACTGATGCCACCTGGCAGAAATTGATGCTTTATGTGACCGGACACAACATAGACATAGTATTCAGGGCACCCGTGAGTTTTGGAGGAAGTCTCGTACGAAACGCTCGTTTTGGAGACTTGGCACGTGACTTTTGGAGGAAGTCTCGTACGAAACGCTCGTTTTGGAGACTTGACATGTGACTTTTGGAGGAAGTCTCGTACGAAACGCTTGTTTTGGAGACTTGACGTGTGACTTTTTGGAGGAAGTCTCGTACGAAGAGTGCCCTACAAGAGTGTCCCACAAGAGTGTCCTACAAGAGTGTCCCACCAGAGTGTCCCACGAGAGTGTCCTACAAGAGTGTCCCACAAGAGTTTCCTACAAGAGTCTGTCACAAGAGTGTCCCACAAGAGTGCCCTACAAGAGTGTCCCACAACAGTGTCCTACAAGAGTGTCCCACAAGAGTGTCCCACAAGAGTTTGCTACAAGAGTGTCCCACAAGAATGTCCCACAAGAGTGTCCCGTATGAGTGTCCCACGAGAGTGTCCCACAAGAGTGTCCCGCAACAGTGTCCCACAAGAGTGTCTCACAAGAGTGTCCCTTAAGAGTGTCCCACAAGAGTGTCCCACAACAGTGTCCCACAAGAGTGTCCTACAAGAGTGTCCCACAAGAGACTCCTACAGGAGTGTCCCACAAGAGTGTCCTACAAGAGTGACCCACAAGAGTGTCCTACAAGAATCTCCGACAAGAGTTTCCTACAAGAGTGTCCCGCAAGAGTGTCCCACAAGAGTGTCCCACAAGAGTGTCGTACAAGAGTGTCCCACAAGAGTGTCCCACATGAGTGTCCCACAAGAGTGTCCCACAAGAGTGTCTCACAAGTGTGTCCCACAAGAGTGTCCTACAAGAGCGTTCTACAAGAGTGTCCCGTAAGAGTGTCCCACAAGAGTGTCCTACAAGAGTGTCCCACAAGAGCGTCCTACAAGAGTGTCCCGTAAGAGCGTCCCACAAGAGTGTCCCGCAAGAGTGTCCCGCAACAGTGTCCCACAAGAGTGTCTCACAAGAGTGTCCAACAAGAGTGTCCCACAAGAGTGTCCCACAAGAGTGTCCTTTTAGAGTGTCCCACAAGAGTGTCCCACAAGAGTGTCCTACAAGAGTGTCCCACAAGTGTGTCCTACAAGAGTGTCCTTTTAGAGTGTCCCACAAGAGTTTCCTACAAGAGTGTCCCGCAAGAGTGTCCCACAAGAGTGTCCCACAAGAGTGTCCTACAAGAGTGTCCCGTATGAGTGTCCCGTATGAGTGTCCCACAAGAGTGTCCCACAAGAGCGTCTCACAAATGTGTCCCACAAGAGTGTCCTACAAGAGTGTGCTACAAGAGTGTCCCACAAGAGTGTCCCACAAGAGTGTCCTACAAGAGTGTCCCACAAGAGTGTCCTACAAGAGTGTCACGTAAGAGTGTCCCACAAGAGTGTCCTGCAACAGTGTCCCACAAGAGTGTCTCACAAGAGTGCCCCTTAAGAGTGTCCCACAAGAGTGTCCTATAAGGGTGTCCCACAAGAGTGTCCTACAAGAGTGTCCCACAAGAGTTTCCTACAAGAGTGTCCCACAAGAGTGTCCCACAAGAGTGTCCCACAAGAGTGTCCCACAAGAGTGTCCCACAAGAGTGTCCTACAAGAATATCCGACAAGAGTTTCCCACAAGAGTGTCCCACAAGAGTGTCCCACAAGAGCGTCCCACAAGAGTGTCCTACAAGAGTGTCCCACAAGAGTGTCCCACAAGAGTGTCCTTTTAGAGTGTCCCACAAGAGTTTCCTACAAGAGTGTCCCGCAAGAGTGTCCCACAAAAGTGTCCCACAAGAGTGTCCTACAAGAGTGCCCCACGAGAGTGTCCCGTATGAGTGTCCCACAAGAGTGTCCCACAAGAGTGTCCCACAAGAGTGTCTCACAATTGTGTCCCACAAGAGTGTCCTACAAGAGTGTGCCACAAGAGTGTCGCGTAAGAGTGTCCTGCGGCCGAGTTCCACTCCACGGAGCACCACATGGCAGAGCAGCAGGACTCTCTCGACAGGGTCAGGAGGGGTGCGCACTCTGCCGCTCCGAACAGATCCCTGAAGCACGCGAGGGAGGCCGACATGGTGCTTGCAGGGGTGTGCGGGACGAAGGGGTTTGACGCGTCAGACCTGATCTTGGCGCTGCTCTCACACTTCGCGATGGATGCGCCCCTGGGGAGGATGGCGTGGACCCTCTCCGAGAGGGCCGCCGGGGTGGCATCACTCACGAGTGCTCACGCCATCGGGTCGCGCTTGAGAGCGGCCTACCCGTTCTGGTCGGTCTACGAACCGTTCCACGCCTACAGCCTGAAGCTCTTCGACTGCGATCTGGACTGCACTGACATCCCTATAGGGACATCGCCGTTGGATGTGCCAAGTTTGCGTCGCATTTATTCCCAGAGGCGGCATCTCGCAGTGCCGTGGCATTGGAGAAGAGGGCTGAAGTTTTGATAGGCCTCTCGTCCGTGGCCCGCTCCATGCTGGCACAAACGGAAACGTTGTCCGACACCGTTGCGATCAAGAAGCATGCGAGCGCCACATTCACGGACCGCTTCCTCCTGCCGCTGGAGTCTATGAGGGATGTTCGGGAGACCCTGATCTTCAGAGCCGGTGCTCAGCTGTCCATTGCACGGGCATCGCTCATGGCGGCCAACAGGAACTATTTTGCCCAGGCCGTGGGGTCCTACCTGCCACCATTCCCGTCTTCTGTATGCGGGCGAAACCATCGCTTCAACCTGCGGAGTGCAACAGGGCGATCCCCTAGGCCCTTTGCTGTTTTCCCTGGCGCTTCAGCCGGCTTTGGTTGCGGCCCGGGGGCACTGCGACGTGTGTTTCGCGTACTTGGACGATCTGGTCATGACGGCATATGCAAGCCAACTCGCACAAGGCCTCCAAGCTTTGCAACATGTCACGTGCAACATCGGGCTCCAGCTGGAACTATCGAAATGTGAACTGGCAATGCTCCAGCTTTTCCCCACCTCAACACCACGGGCAACTTTTCTTTCTTGGGGGCTGCCATTGGAGATGAGGCATATTGCAATCGCCACACATTTTCGGCACGAGTTGAGCCGGCCAAGCCATGCCTCCAAGCCTTGGCCGATCTCCCAGATGCCCAGACGGCGATGCTCCTCCTCCGGCATTGCCAGTCTCACGTCAAACTCACCCGTGCCACGGCCATGGCCCAGCGCTTCAAGCCTTTGATGAGCAGGCGCAAGCCTGCCTCGAACAAATTGGGGGGCTGCCCTTGACCCAGAACACCTGGCTGCAAGCCAGTCTCGCTATCAAAGCTGGCGGGCTGGGTCTTCGCAGCACTGCCTTGCATGCCCCTGCGGCCTACATTGCGTCCATCACCCATCTTGCTGCCTCGTGCACGGAGCTTGACCCTACCTATCGGGTTGTGCCTCCCCCGGTCCACCAGGCTTTGACCTTATACAACCAAGTCGTTTTGCCTGAGGATCAAATCCACTCGTTGGCCCCGTCCTACCAACAACGGGACTTGTCGGCCACAGTGGACAAGGCGCAGCAGGCCCACTTGATAGCTGCCACCACTGGCGAAGCAGCCAAAGGCCACCTCCAACTGGTCCAACAACCCGGGGCCGGAGCGTGGCTCACTGCCTTACCAGCTGACAATCTCGGCCTTCACATCAACACCCATTTGTTCCGAGTTCTCCTCCGACTGAGATTGCGCCTTCCCATTGCACCGTCCGACGGCTTTTGCCCTCTTTGCGATGGGGTGGCGGATTCCTTTGGGGACCACGCTCAAGTATGCCCATGTGGTGGAGACCGCGGCAAAAGACATAACCGGTTGCGGAACTTCTTTGCCGCCGAGTTGGCTGCCGCTGGCCTCAGCCCAGAGCTAGAGAAACCTGGCTTGCTTCCTGCTCGGCCGGAGGATTCGGGCCTATGCGAAGCTGGAGTGTCGTTGAACCAGGCTTCCGCACGTCGACCTGCCGACGTGTGGGTTCCAGGCTGGGGGCTCCATGGCCCGGCTGCCTTCGATTTTGCAGTTTCCAGCGGACTTCGCTCTGGCGTGCTCCCTTCCACTGTTGGCAACGGCGGTCATGCTGCGCTGGTTTACGGGGAGCGTAAACGCATGCACCAACGAACCGAAGCCCAGTGCCGGGCACAAGGCTTACAGTTCTTGCCTATAGTTGCCGAAGGATGCGCTGGGGGTTGGGGGCCCACGGCCATGGCTGTCTTCCGGCAATTGGGGAGCTTCCTTGCTACTCGAACCGGTGACTCCACCAGCAAGATGACTGAGCAATTGATGCAAGGTTTGAGCGTCACCTTGCAACGGGAAAATGCCAGAGCCGTAGTCCGCCGCCTCCCCGACGACTCTGCTTCCTTCAACGCTTTGTCCGAGCCATGACCTTGGTCACTTCGTGAACGCTTGCCTTCCTGCGAGAGCCTGTTTTTTGTATTTTGCGGGACTGTCTCTGGCCTTGCCCTGGCTTGCGCCTATAAGGACAACCAGCTGGCCCTTAGAGCGGCTCCGGTTCTTCCTTGATGCTTTCACTTCCTCTGGCTCCGTACAGAGTGCGAGTCCCGAGGTTGTGCCTGCGTCACCTTTTTTTTTGTCCCTCTCGCTTTGGTGTGGCGGGCTTCCGGCGGAGGGACCCTCTCCTGTTGCGAGCTCGCCGTTTTTTTCCACCAATTCCCTATAGTTTCTGCGGATTGGCACCCAATCGCGGTGTCTTCCATGTATAAGGATGTTGTAGAATGTTGATCACCATAGGGTGAAAGCATGTAATTACTTGCATTTCTGAGCCGCCTTCAATTTACGCACGTTGATGTGAGAACGTGAGACCAGATCCTATTACCTGTAACAGTCAGTAAACGATTATCATCATTGTTGAACAATCATCATCATCATCATCGTCATCATCATCCACTGTTACAGGTAACAGGATAGACCCAACATATATAATTACCTAGAACCTGACTGACCCCTGTTTTGGAGCCACAAAGGCTCTATATCTATATATACACACCGGGAACCCGATTGATCCCTGTTTAGATAGGAAGTTTGGCCATATTTTGGGTGGTTGGTGGTCCAAAATAGAGGTCATGACCAGGGTTCTAGGTATAAATGATTTTTGGTTTCCAAGCAATGTTGGAGGGAGGACCATCCATGTCGCATGTCCATCCCGCCTTCGCTGTGGGAACCGGCGCAGCGACAAGTTCTCGGGACCAGAACGGATGGAACGGATGCAACGGATGGAGCTTCGAACGGACATGTGGTTGAGTTTCTTTTTGGTACATGTTTATTGCTCCGACGTGCAATGACACTGCTTGATGGGTTTTGTCAAGCAAGGCAATGACACTTCGACCTTCAACGGTTTTAAAGCAATGCCACGAGCAATCATTTCAGCTTGCAAGCAAGAAGGGGTGTGTCGAAGATTTGGAGAGCAATCCAGACGGTTTTTCTCGACGCTTCGCCTGTGCGGTGGCAGGCGAGTTTCAAATTCGCTGGGTGTCCTTGGCTGCAGACTTTTCGGGGCTCAGGGAATCGGTTTGACACTCTGACCATGAGAACTGGGGGGTTTGTTCACACCTTGTGTTCCGTGTTAGGGCCATACCGAAGCGGGCGATCCGCCCTCCGCCCTCGACCTGTTGTCCTGTGCCGAAGAGGGCGATGTTTTTGGGCGTTGAGGGGGCGACCAGTTTCAGGGAGAAAAAGAGTTGTTGATTGTTTGAAGATCTTCCATCCTATAGAGCAAAAAAGGATCGTCCTACCAATTGAGTACCTCCAAGGGCACTCAAACTGTTCTGCACTGATCTGCACTGCAAGATGTATTGTCCAAGGTCACCAGGCAAAAAGCAAGGACGATTCCCATTGAATGCAGGACTCGATGAAGTCACTTCATCAGAATCTCCATGTGGGTGTGTATGGTGTGTAGTTGGAGAGGTCTCTGGACCCCATTGGGCCCCGACTGGCCTTCATGGCAGACTGGTCTAGCCATCCACCATCCAGACATCAAGCTGCGAGGTCTCCGAGTAGGGTCGGTCTCCGCACCCCGATGGGGTCTCCGGGTCGGGTCGGTCGGTCTCCGACTCTCCGACTCTGCGTCCTGTGACCAAAAAACCCCTGCGACGAGCAACGCACCGCACGACCGAAACATTCTCGTCGTCTTCACGCGAAGAAACGAAGTTGAAGGAACCTTCCCGCTAGGCTCACGAGGCTTGTGATGGAGTCCTGGCAGTGAAACAACCCGCCAAGCTCATCCAACAGCTGGAACACCATGGATAGACGTTGGTTTGTGGACCCTACAGCCGACCCTGTGCCGTTTTGGAGCAAGACCTTCTTCTCGCGCATGCAAGGCTCCCCCCGCAAACATCGGTTTCACTGCTTCAAAACCGGAAACCAACACCCGAAGCAGTTCAGAACTCTACCTAGCTATAAGGATACACTGGGGTGCCAAAAGTTGCGCTTCTTGACTTCTAAAACATCACAAACCCTTTCCCCTTAGAATCCTACGTGCAACATGTCGACACCTCAGTTGCGGTCAGATTTCCACACCTGGGGTGTGGAAATCTGACCGTGCTGTACCTGCCACGCAAAATGGACGTGTTAATCCGATCCGCTGTAGACCGCAAGTGTCATGTTGGAACAGAGTAAGAAGCGTAAACTTTAGGGTTCTTGAAGTATGGTTGCCAGTGACAGTCCCACAGTCGGAAACAGATACAGTAATCACTAGTTGATGAAAGGCCTTTGCAAGCCACTACTATCCACTTGGCCCATCTTCATGGGGTATACTACCCAAACTCCGCCCCGTTAAGACCATGGAAGACCGGGTGTGGGGTGGCCGCTCCATGCCGCTGCATGCCGCTCCCTGAAACAGGTGAGTCAGGACCTTCCAGTGGCCCTGGCATATGCGCCCAAGACCAGGCGGTGAAACTCCCGGACAAATGGAGGGCACAGGGGACGCAGAGATTGTGTCCCAGCTAGAGGGTGTTTCGATATGCCCTCTATCAGGATGGCCTTTTTTGTGAATTAGCATATCCTATGACTTCAATCAATTTCCAGTGCTGAAGTGAACCCCACCTGAATTAATACTTTGATTGGGGGCGGCTGGACAACAAGAACCACCATGAAGCACCTCATAATATTTCCAGGAGCCAATGTGGTTGCGAAGCTAGATTTGGATAGAAACTGGCACTTTAAAAACCTTTGAAATAGATCGGAAGATATCAGAACTGAAGTTGAAAACGATCCCGTCAAGCAGACATTAATTCAACTTATGACACTCTGCGAATCAAACATTAGGTGGAGATAAGTGGAGTGGGTGTACCTACCTCAAATTAAATTGTAGTTAATCAAGGATGGTGGGACGTGGCGGTGGTCGGCGGTGGTCTACGGTAGTGGGTATTTTTCGGGCAAGACGTGTCGTTGCTGTCGTTGCTGTCGGCGTTGTTGTTGTTGTTGTTGCGGCGGCGGCGGCGGTGGCGTTGGAGTGTGTGTGTGTGTTTGTGTGTGTTCTTTTTTCTTTTTTAAACTACTTTTTTTCAATATGGGGAAAGGGACAGCAACAGTGTTTTCTCGGTGCTTTTGAGATTTCTTTGGATGCGTTGCATAATTTTGGAAGTCGTGTGGTTGATGGGTGATGCGTGATGTGGTCTCCAGTGGCTATTCCAAACAAAATGGCTGGATTGGTGTGTGCTTGAATTAGGGAGACTTCCCTGAAAAGCAGGAAGAAGGAAACTAGATCCCAAACCTATTTTTTCGGAGGGTCGTCCACGGCATCCCAATTCAGCCAAGGCCTCAAGAAAGAAACCATTGGTTCGGGAGTCTTCAAGTTCAAACCCTTATCAGCAGGAAGTACGTGGATCACTGGAAAAAAACCCTTTTATGGGGGGACGTCACGGTTGTGGAGACCCATGGTTCACATCATGGTTGAGGAGACACATCATGGTTCACTCCTACCCAGGAAGTACATGGTGGCAAAGCTGCAGGTCCTACATGTGGCTGCAGACAACATTGAATCTACATCTCAAAGGTTCTAGGACGGACATATGTGCAATGACTTGAGGGACTTGTGGAACATTGTTCATCCACATTGACCAGAATATCATCTACATCCATCCATCTACAGCAGCCCGCCTACTTCCGTTTCTGCTGGTGGCACTGCTCCGCACGGGTGGGACCAAGAGGAAGTTGCTTCGTCGAACCGCAGAACGCTTCGCTCCGTCGAAGCGCAGGCGCCACAGTATCTTCCTCCTCCGCCGGCGGCGCATGGAAGCCGTGGAAGGTGGTGGATCGGTCGGAGCGGGTGGTGGGTGGGTGGGTGAGTGGGTGGGTGGGTTTGGTGGGCCGGTCAGAGGAGAGCAGCAGCATTTCAGGCGCTTCAGCAGGTGCTTCTAATTGAATTTTCCTGATGATGTGTATTTTTCCTTCCAATGACCACCCTGACCACCCACATGGTGCTGCGGAACCACATGATGTTGTGTCGTCCGTACCTCGTCACCTAGTCTGACTCGACCTTGCCTTTGTGTTTCCTGGACGAAAGACCGAGATGTGTTGGGAACAGCGGATTGGCCAGTTGAGATCGTGGAGGCCCGGACGGAAGGCTGTTTGTTTTTTGCTGCCCAGGATTGCTCCGAGCGTTTGGGCGAGGGAGACAAAGCCGGAGATCCATCGCCCAAGGGACCCCGCGCCGATGCTCGGATCGAAGGCACTGCTAATGGCAATTCGCACTCGTGAAGGTGAAAGACTCTTTAAGAGAATGCTCTGACCTCAAAAAGGGGACCTATTTGAAGGGAATAGCTTCCTTTCCTTCACTCAGAAAAGGTCGAGTCAAATTTCTTAAAAAGAAGCATCGGACCTGCTCGTGGCATCTGACAGTGCGGTCGCGCGTGTTAGACGTGACGAAGACGTGTGGAGAGACGAGGGGGTTTGGATGGGGGTTTTTAGAGCTTTCAATCCATCCTCACTGAAAGAACCGGCTTCAGAGCAACTGTCTCCTTGGTTGGAACTCTTGCAAATGAATCAGTGAAAACACGCATGTTTTTGCCCCGTGCTGTTCCAAGCGCCTTTCCCCAACACTCCATGTCTTTTGACATCAGCTTTCCAACGGGACGAGAAAGGCATGCCAAAGTCCGGCAGATTGGACACCAGGAAGTGCTGTCACGAACGTCACCAACTTCCTGTGGCATGCTTTAAAATCAAAATGGGCCGCCGCCGAGAAGCTTACTGACTATCGTTGCCGTAATGACCTTGCAGATGCAAGACCATGGGCGGAGGCGATTGCAATGCATGTATCTTTGCAGAAGAGTGGACGAGAGCGAGGGAGAGCGTGAGGACGCGTACCTGGCACGCATCTATATACAGGTCCCGTTTCCAACTTCGCGTGCGCACGAGGCCCAGTCAAGGCTCAGTGCCTTGCAAGCCAAAGTTCCAGCTGACTCATTCGCAGGGTCCGACCCCCTGGCCCCTGGCACAGGGCTTGCCGGTTCGCGCTGGTCGCGCAGTCGAAGTGCTAGGAACACAGTGGTCTCCGGAAGCGTTAGCTCAACACAACGGAAGGTAGAGAAGGGAAAAGAGTTGTGCCCAAGCTGTTTGGATGTGAATTTCTACTCACTTTGATCCATTCCCCAATCCTGTAGAAGCTGAATCACCTTCACCCGTCGGGCGCTTTTGCTCCGACCTGGCCCGAAGCCCTCTGGAGAGGCCTCGGAACGGGTGGACTGCCCGAGTGCGCTCTGGTAGAGCCAGCGGCTTCGGAGGCAAGGGAAAACAGATCCGAAACAGATCGGACAGTCGCGTAAGGAGTGATTCATTGAGCATTCCCCTAACAATGTGTTTCAGGGGTTATTTGGAGGGTCTCCTTCTGATACTGCTCCCGCTGATAGAGCGTGGGACTCCCTGTAGCGTGCAAGGGTGTTGCTAGAAACCAGGCAGATGGAATGCACCGCGGGAAAGCCTGTCTGCCTATTTGGGAACGCCGTGATACATCAAAATGCATTGCCAGACAGCCTTTGCTTGGAGGTTATTTCTTGTGATTTCCTCTCCAGAAGCATCCGTTGCCACTTACTCTGCCCTTCCAACAGGTCTTTTTGCAGCAACTCCACATCGTGGCAGAAGAAGGAGACGTCCTCTTCGCACGGACGGTCGTCCGACTCGGTCGGCGTTCTCCACGTCACGGTGTTTGACAGAACGTGGGGCCCCGCTCGAAGGATCCAGGCCCGAAACAATGGCAAGGAGATTGAAGGGACAAACCCTGGATTTCCCCTACTATGGAGGTATACTATGGAGGCCATGGTAGCCTAGTAGCTGTGGAGGCTTCAAGCAGGAATTTTTGGGGCAGATTTTCTCGGGTGTCGATGTTTAGTTGGGAGCCAAAGATAGACAAAGAGAGAGAACCTTGGATGTAGAAGATTCGCCAGTGTTTGTGTGGCTTTCTAGGGGGAATGATGGGGATGGTATGTATGAATTGTATTGAAAAGAACACCGTCCCTTTAAGGAACAGCCGTATGTTCATGCCTTTTTGTTCTGGTCCGTCGCCACTTCGGTTTACTGTGATTCAGGTGCCGACAGGTGGCGAACCAGATGCCGGTCCAGCAGTTTGCCACCGGACCTTTCTGTGAAGCACATATGGCTGTGGGTCATGCCAGCGGGGGCCCGGGGGCACCCTGGTTTTTACAACTGAAAATGAACAGAATAGATATGTATATATATATATACTATGGGAGGTCAACCAACCACTGTGAAACTGGCTCCGGGTGCCATGACGCCATATGATGCAGAACAGCAGCCGGGGGTGGTATGGATAGCACATTGAGGAACGTTTTTCCCATCCGTTTTCGTTTGCCAATGTGTTGAGAGCGCCTGTCCCTCTGTCAGATAGCCATAAATTGACATCTTTTTCCTAAAACGGTAGAGGTTATAAGCTAAGCTGTCAAGCTTAGGCAACAGAAGGTATAACGGTAGGTCCGGTAGGTTATATTGACATAAGCCAAGCTTAGCCTCAACATGTTATCCTCAGCCTAGCCTCGTCAACGAAAGGCGCAGGGCTTGGACCGCGTGGTCCGGTGCGTGGTCCGGCACCACCTTCGGTCCGGCCGCGGTCCGGTGCCAGGACCTTGTTGTGAGTTGGACGATGTGAGTCTCCTGGCACCTGCCTCCCGGTGCATGGATTCCTGGGATCCAGAGAGGTTTTGAGAATGTTGAGGAGGGGTTTTTAGGCAGCCAAGTGACATCGGAACCCAAATCCCCAGAATCCCTAAGAATCTTGTGGGATCTCTGATGCCACATCCATCCTTTCAATAAGGTCAAATCCCCGGAATCAAAGGTGGGTGTGGGTCGACGGGCAAAGGGTCAAACAGAGAACTACTAAAAAAGGTATAGGTTGACACCGTATTCTTTTGCGAAATGTGATTTGTCACCAAAAAGAAGTGTCGAGGCATCGGAGGGTTCTTGGATCGGTGGGTGACGCCATTCTATATACAAAATCTAGACCAAGCATGGAGCTGCGTTGCTCCACTAAAACACCAAGGCTTGATCAAAGCAGCGCGGTCTCGGAGAAATTCAAGTTGCCCTAGAGGCCAGAAATCACCATTTGGCTGCACACTGGTGAACTGTGGCACTTGTCTATTTGACTGGTTAGGACCATAGCCTATTGAGGACCAATTTTTTCGAGAATTCTCTTGAAAGGTCTTACAGTACTGCGAATGGTTTGAACACACACCATTTCTTCGAGCCCCTTGAGTTTGTTTGTGATGCCAGTGACCCATCCGCCTTTCAGTGCCAAGGATTGCAACTTCCCCTGCGAACGCAGCGAGAAGGTGCGGGAAGCTCCGTCACGGGGGTTGAAGGGGGGCAGCTCTGGATGAATGGACGGATGTCGATGACCTGTGCAACCAGTAGATCCTTCTCGGTGTTGTCACGGTTTCCTGGGAGAGATATGATTTGCTGAATCCAATTGAAGCTCAAACTGAAATCTGTTTAGGGACCCGCTGGTCATCTCCCCTTGCATTTGGCTTGGGCTTCAGCTTTTAGCAAGATGGCAAGCTGGGCTGGCAGGATAGGCCGTTTTCAAGTGTAAGCGCATTGAGCAATGGCCACTGCGAGAGTAGAAGTAGCTCTTTGCGGCACATCCCTCAACCGGAAACAGATGAGCGATCTGCTCTGAGCAACGATACGCTGCCAGCTGAGAAACGGAGGAGGGTTGAGGGAAACGCAGGCTCAGGTTCAGTTCGATCAAGAGAAGCTGCCTTTGGATCATTGAGTTGGAATGGACCTATTCTGAGAGGAGGTGCAACAAGAAGGCAGTTCACAACTTTCTAGCTCGGTACAATTGCAGACCTGGGTATGGATTATTCCTACACCACACAGCCATCCCGTGATGGGCATTGTATGTGCCTAGCTGGAATGACAAAGTCTATGAAGGAGAAGGTGAAGATGAGATGAGGGAACCAAAGACCTAGCTCACCAATACTACCTCTCTTACAGAGAGAAAGACTGCGGCGACCTGCTTTGGTCTGGGAATGGATGAGTGAAGAAGGGTTCGGACTTTGCGCTGCGCAGCGTCCAGCGGTGGAACAAGCAGTGACCGCTGACATCGAGCACCGATGGGTGGGACCCGCGACCGATGGAAAGACATGAGGTGTTTTCGGGAAGATGGACATGACACGCCCCAAGACCGATAGATTTACCTTAGGTATCCTTTCCCTTCTTCCTTTCCGGTCGCGCCTGTCCAACAAAGGGGAGAATCTTTTTAAAAGATGTTAAAAGCTTTTCTGCAATTAAGCCATGTCCATGTGTGGAAGTCCGACCAAGTCTAGCCATCAACTTATCTGGGCGGCCTCTGGTTTGCCACTCAAGAATCCTTTTTCCAGAAGACCAACTTGCCGTGGCTTTGGTTTGCATTCCCACGTGCCTATAGAAAGACACACCTGTGCTGGAAACATTGCAACATCCACTCAAATACACTGTGCGCCTGAGACAGATGTGCAAGCAAAGCCACTGCGTGCAGGGCGGCTTGCTCATGGCGCTCTTCATCAAGAGCACTGGGCAGCTTGGTGTCCAAAAGCTCGGTGGGTTTTTGAGGGCAGAGATGCAGCCAGATGCGCCAAGCAGTTCGAGATTGGCCGATGACTTCGTCCACCTTTTTCCACTTTCCAAGGTCCAAGACTGACATCCTTTTCAGTTCCTTTAAGATCCTTTAAGATAGCAGGTTAGCAGGATGACAAAGAGCTGCACTGGCTTCGCGGTGTCCTTCTCTCCACCGCTCATCCGCGGTGGAGGCCGCTGTTCCAACCGCCCGTGGTTTTTTGGACCTCAACCGATTCTCCAGATGCGACAGGGGCAGCGTTGAGACGAACATCCCAAGGGGGGTAACGAGGTTCAACGGAAGGCTTCTCTGATCGCAATGATGCTGCATGCAGATGATGTTTATTTTTTTCGCATCAAAAAAGCATCGACAAAAGCACATAGTAGTTTCTGAAATCGACTCTGCTTCTTCTTTCGACGCCCCAACACGCACCACGACCCCAGACGACCGCCCACGCCCCGCGCCGCGCTGCTGCTTCTAGCGGTGCCTTCTCCAGGCGATGCCTCGTGCTGCGCCTGTGGACCGGAGAGGCGGAGTCCGACCCGTCGGGGCGACCGAAGCTCCGTCGGACGTCGGGGAAGATCGGAGGTCAGACCGGGGTCGGTGGCAGGGAAGCGAAACGGATCGAGCTTTCCCGAGCTTTTCCCCCTGATCGAACATGGTGGCTGTGATTTTTGAATTCATGGTTTTTCCAGGTGGAGTGACGCAGATGGTCTTTGATGCCTAGAGGGTCTTGATGGGCGAACACAAGGTGACCACCACCATGTCTTTGACGCATTTTTACGAGCCTCTTTTTGGCGCACCAAATCGAGCTTCAATGCTGATGCAGAAGTTGGATTCCGGGAGCCATTCTGTTCGTATGGGTCGTGAGGGGGGTGGTTTTTGGGTGGTCAAAACGGCACCACGTCGCAAGCCTCTCCTGCTCTTCCTCCGGAGTCGAAGACGACCTCTCCAACGCACCATGTTCTGTATCAATCTCTTCACACCCGAGCTTTGGGAAAAGAGAGCGACGGCTTCGAAGAAAAGACTGATACCTTGGGACAATGTGTCAAGCATGTCGTCCAAGTGTCCAATCCATCTCACCTCTCATATTGGAGTTCCGACTCACCATTCCGGCCACATTTTGCTGATTGTTTTCTTGATAAAAGAGGAAAAACGAGACTATTCGTTTTATTCGTCTTTCTTGTTAGTCTTTCTTGGTCATTCTTTCTGTTACATCTTTCATTTCCACCAACCACGGTGCACGTTGTCCCCGCTCGTTGCCCCTCCATCCGTTGTTTTCGCGCTCCGCCAGGTCCTGTCGACAGTCACAGCGGTGTCAGCCATGGCACCGCTCATGCCAGGCGCGCGGGCGGGGAAACATCTCGTCTCTCAACGGGTTTTGTACGTCTCCGGTCGCAGGGTCGCCAGTCTGTCTGTCCGCCCCTCAAGAAGAGGTCGGCGAAAGGTAGGGCGACCTACTTGAGTGACCTGAGTTGGTGATTGTATATTTGCGTGACCTGATAAAACACAGGTGGAGTTGAGGGGCTTTCGGTTCCTTTGTTTCAAACACTGGGAGGATCGCTGTGGAATTTATAGACTAAGAAAGGCCAAACAAGTGGATCGCTTGAGATGGAGACCCACTTCTACTGACTGAACTCATTCTTTTGCTACTTCTGGTCAAGACCGCAAGGCACACAATCCTCTGAATGGAAGTGCCTGAAGACTATGTCTTCTGTTGATTGAGATTTTACAATTTCTTGGTGTTTCCTCTACCAACTACGGTTTTGCTACACCGTTCTGAAGCGCGCGCGACATACTGATCGACACATGCATGATTGGGTGGACATGTTTTCTTCTGCTGCTGGGAAACTCTTATCCCAAACCCCACCCAGAAGCTCTTCACTTCAAGTTGTGATTTCCCAAACACCGCCCTGGATTTGAGTCAGGAGTTTTAACGGGGGTCTAAAGCAAGCCACCGCCTCCTACCGCCCCCTTCCACCCCACCGGAGTCTCCACACCACTGACCCTTCCGCCGCCTCCGCCTCCTGCAGCAGCCTGGCACCTCCTTCGCACCCGTCGCGCGCGCAGGACAAGATCTTCTGCTTCGGACGACGGGGACCTTTGCCTTTGCTCCCTCGCGCTGGCTAGGCGCCGGGCCCACGGGATCCCACGGGGCGGGCGCGCGGAGCTTGGCGAAGGAATCGGGGGTCAGTTGGGGTGCTTCAGAAAAACGAGCCTTTTCGGGGAGGGGGCACGGTGTGTTTGAATTTGGGCGGGAGTACACGGAGTGCTTTGACAGCGCCCTCAACGGGAAAAGCCTGCAACATGAAGAGGGGGGGGAACCTTGATCTTCAGCAGCTGAAGCTCAGTCCGGTTTTGAAGATTTTATTACCATTGGCTTTAGACAGTCATGGAAGTGGAGGTGAACTCCACCTGTCTGGTCTGTGGATTGAGTTGCTTTGGTGACTGACACCCGACGTATCGGACGGATCGGACGATCGGACCAGATTCACAAAACCTCCAGTCGTGCTGCCCAGAGGCTCATTGGACCCTCAGTTCGCTAGGGTTTTGACCCTCGCAGCCAGGGTTTGGGACCTCAAACATGTAGCAGTTGGTTCGGGTCCATGAGCCTCTGGGTGACTCATAAATAAGGGGCGCTCTCTCTCCGCACGGTGTAGAAGGGAAGAGCGCCAGGTGTCCGATCCAGATGGCTGGCAAGTTCGCGCAGGGGTTGGTGAGTGGGGGATCAGGAGTCGTTGGAAGTCCATTTTTGGTTGAACCCTGCAAAACGTGGCAATGTCCATAATAAGAGTTTGTCCAATGCAACGATTCTCAATCAGTTGGCATGATTGTTGGAGGGACAACTCGCCCCTTTTTTTTCCGCTTGAATGGGCGAGTCCCAAAACACCACCTCGGATCCAGCGCCGGTCCGCCCCGCGTCGTCGCCGAAGTGCCAGTCGTCACCAGGCTCGAGTGGGGCTCGGTCCAAGTTGGGTTCCATGATGTTCCAATGGCAAAGGCCCTCGACACACCCAGAAAAACATGAACAACCGCACCATGTACATGTGACACAGCACCCGAAACCTGCCAGGTCACCAGACAAACGCACCTTTGAAGTCTCGAATTTCAGCCACCATTTCGGAGACCTGTTTGCCGTCAGAGACCTGTATATACCTAGAACCTGACTGACAGCTGTTTTGGAGCCAAAACAATCTTTTCCTACAATGAAAACACAGGTCAAATGGATTCTTTCTTTCGGCCGAGTGATATGCTTCCCCGCCGAACGACTTTCACCACTCTCGAGGCTCCCAGCAGTGCCGCCTGGTGCTGCGCGAGCGTGGCGCACCGCCGCTGCCGAGCAAGGCGCGGCTGCCCTCCGGACGCCGGGGGCCGGGTGGGACGGCGGAACATGGGATGAGGCAGGTGTAGGTGTTAGTATGATGGGCTGGGATGGCAGTGAAGGGTTTGTGAGTATACTTTCATTGTTTAAAACTTTGGCCACCTTCCACCATCCATGGTTTTTCACCAACTTCACACCAAAAACAACTATTTGCCACGTGGGATGGGGGTGAGCTTGGTTTCTTGACACATGTTTGTTTGCACCATGAGTCTTTCCTGCCCGGTGAGTTCCCCGTCGGCCTGTGAAACTGGCTTTTTGGCTGATGCGAACAGTCGGTCGTCTTCGCCGTGACCCGCAGCCATAATAAACCATCATTCATATACACCCTGGAAGACTAACATCCTGAAAACCATTGGTTGGTAGAGGAAAACCATCTTCCAGGGGGCCATTGTCAGGGTCTATGTTAGTTTTCGGGAGTGTACCCATTAACTATGAGATCGGATTTCTGATGCCATTTGCAAAACGGCGAAGACTGGAGACCGGAGATCCATCATTCTCAGAAGACTCTGGCGTCTCTCCCAGTGCTTTTCGGGCCACAGAGAAACATGTTCACCAAGCCCATTTTTGTGTGGGATGATGACGAACTATGAATGAATATCAGATCAATGACAAGATGAGAGGATCTTCTTTTTCATCTTCCAAGAACCTGTGAATTATGTTGTTTGCTGGGACCTTTTCGCGTGCTCGCGTGCCGCGACGGGGTTGACCGATGGACCGAAGGGCCAATTTGTATGCGGACCTGGTTGTGTTTTTGGAAGGTTCGTCCTTTTACTATTGGTTGGTTGATCAATAGAGGGGATACCTCCAAGTACGGCACCGTACGAAATTGAGGGATCCTCTATTGTTCCCAAAAGGACATCATTGCAGCATGTCTTTTGGTTTTCGGAAGGTGCCGTTGCCGAAGGGAGGATGGGAGTGCAGGAGTTCGGTGCCCATCCAGGTGCCCCTCTGTCGAACGAGCCCTGGATGGGACAAACCAAAGAAGAATCCGACATGGAGCTGCTGACACTGATGTTGATGAAGAAATCCACAGCTCAGTCAAGCAGCGAGGTGCATTCGCAAAGGGTCGGAGTGGAATTCTTTCAGCAAGTCGACTGAGTCAGGTCACCGAAGCTGTACGAAGTGAGGGGAGTGGGAATGCCCATACCACTTTCTTCATGACAAATAAAATGGAAAGCAGTCAATTGAGTCAATTCCCTTTCAAGTCCAAACAGCTCCAGGTAGCTCCTTGGACTTGAACTACCCTTAGCAAGCTTGAGGTAAAAACATAGAGCTCCAACAGCTTGCAGCCTCAAGTCCAAACAGCTCAGCTGCATGTCTTTACCTCAAGCTACGGCAGCTGTTTCTGTGGTCCCGGGTGATTTTCGCCCCCCCCCCCACACGAGGAAGACCGAAGACCGACCGGGTCCGATGACCTCGACGGCCGTTTTCGGTCCGTAGGATGCCTTACCACCCGACTGGGCCGATGAACTCCTTGACCCTTTGGACGGGAGAAAACGGTTTGGGAAGACGTTTTGGGAGGTGCAACAGGGCGGGAGTTGCGGAGTTTCAGGTGGTCCAAGATTCACTGTACGTGCTTTTTGCAAACGAAAATCTGAAAAACAACATGAGTCCAGGAATTACACACACAGCGCAACGAAATGAGCCGGACAATCTTGAGGAAAAGCCACATAAAGAACAAACACCAGAAACATGACGCCACTAGTCAGGCAACATGAGGCGTGTCCAAAACCAACGACAGAGTGCACTTCTTGCCTTAGCTTCTTAAGAAAGTTGCACTGAGTGTCGCCGTGCATGTAGAAGTGTAGGATGAGTGATGCCACTTGATGCCAGCTGCTAGATAAGTTTGTCGAACAGGGTTTTTATAAAGGAGTATGTTATCAGTTGTTGTCCAATTGCCACTTGGCACTGCAACGCTACCTGGCAACTGAAACACTACTGAGCACCCGATAGTCATGAGCCGGCTGTGTTCAATGCAGCAATGCCTCCAAGACAACTTTTTGACACACGTTCGACGTTGACTCTACTTGACACTTAACACTCATAGTCCAATGAAAGAGTGAACGACAATTCTAGTCTTCTTCTAGAGTCTGTGTTGCAACAGGATGCAAAATCGGATCAGCCAAATCATGCCAAACCAAAACGACACACCTTCTTGTTCGCAGTGCCCTCTAGTGGAGGTTACTTACGGTTCAACCGGTCACTTACACTGTGAATATCGAGCCAAGTGTCCATTTTGTCAAACCGATATAACGAGGACTATCGAGAATTTGCTGTTGACTGATAACATCCCACTTGAGCCAACGGAAATGTGAAAGACTGGGGGGGAAATAGTAGAGAGTCGAGCTTGAAAATCTGCGTCCTACAAGAGTATCCTGCAAGAGTGTCCGACAAGAGTGTCCCACACGAGCGTGCTGCAAGATTGTGCCACAAGAGTGTTCTATAAGAGCGTCGCAAAAGAGTGTCAAGCAAAAGCGTCGCACAAACGCGTCCTGCAAGAGTGCCTTAGAAGAGTGTCACCCCAGGATATCCTTCAAGAGTGTAATTGAAGAGTATCCAACAATGTTTGGCCGTTTGTGTTTGCGTATGTGTGTGCATTCAGTTTCATGAGCTCCATCTCGCTTTCTCAAGATACAAACGCCCTGAAAGATGTCGACTGTTTGGGGGGACATCTCCAAAGTCGCCCATTTTGTGGCGCGGTTCCATCTCCAATGAATACTCAAACAAGAAGCCTACAATTGTTGATAGCTAATACTTAATTTTTCGTAGTAGTGGTGGTCGTGGTGGTGGTGGTGGTGGTGGTGGTGGTAGTGGTAGTGGTAGTCGTAGTCGTAGTCATAGTGGCAGTGGCAGTGGCAGTGGTGGTAGTAGTAGTAGTAGTAGTAGTGGTAGTGGTAGTGGTAGTGGTAGTGGTAGTGGTAGTGGTGGTAGTAGTAGTAGTAGAAGAAGTAGTAGTAGTTAGTGGTGGTGGTGGTGGTAGTAGTGGTAGTGGTAGTGGTAGTGGTAGTGGTAGTGGTAGTCGTAGTGGTAGTAGTAGTAGTAGTAGTAGTAGGCGTAGGCGTAGGTGTAGGAGTAGGGGTAGTAGTAGTAGTAGTAGTAGTAGTAGTAGTAGTAGTCGTAGTCGTAGTCGTAGTGGTAGTAGTAGTAGTAGTAGTAGTAGTGGCGGTGGTGGTAGTAGTAGAGGTAGTCGTAGTGGCAGTGGTAGTGGTAGTGGTAGTCGTAGTGGTAGTGGTGGTAGTAGTAGTAGAAGTAGAAGTAGAAGTAGAAGTAGTAGTAGTAGTAGTAGCAGTAGTAGCGCCTACCCTTTTGGCTCGCTGTTCTTCTCCGTGGTTCGCTGCCGGGGGCTTCAGGAGTTGACGCGCTGCTCGGCGGTCTTGACCTTTGATAGGTGGATAAACGGGAGACAGCGATGTGGATGGAGAACGGTTGATCCATTTCAACAGAAGTACGTGGACAACGGTTGACCTGCCTTCTCACAGATTCAGATTTCATTTAGTTGACATGAAGAACCACCATTTTGGGGGGATGGGGAACACCAGGAACACCCCACGAAGAATGAACAAGTGGAGTGCGTTCGGTTCATCTGTAAATGATTCAGGGAAACGGCTCTTAGCTGGTTTAGATCATGACCTTCATCGTTTACTTCTCCTCATGTTTATGATGGTATTTTTCCCACCAAAAGAAACGACAACTTCTTGAGCCGATGGCTTTTCTGCCGCAAATCGACGGTTCACCCTGTGGGGCGGTGGGCGGCCAAACGGACATGCAGTAGTTTTCACCTCTTTTCTGGATGACTGTTTCAATGGATCCCTGGTGCCAACGCTTTTCCAGGGGTCTTCCGCCATCATTGTTCCAGGGAAAATTCCGGAATGGAGACCACCATTGTTCAGAAGGGGTTCTCGCAAACACCACAACCCAGACGCCGCAACCCAACGCAAGGATCTTCAACATGACGTCAAAAGTAAGAATTTAAGAAAGGATTGATGTTTTTCTGACGAAAGAGGGGCTGGGCTCAGGTGTGCACACCATCTCACGTATCTGACTGAAGCCGACTCTGTCCGTTGTTTCTGAAAAGACCTTTAAAGATTGACCCCAGTGAGAGGGTGCCTCGTGAAGGTGAAGGCCCATTAATCTTTGTCCCCAGCCCATTGAACAAATCTGTCGAAGGGATTGTGCCTATCACCTTTCCCTTATCCAAATTGTTTTCATTGTTCCACCATGTGGCGTGGGGTTACTTCCAAGCGTCCGGAACCGTCAGCGACGTGGGGGGACCTTTTAGAAGAAACGGATCGGTGAGCCAAGAAATCGAAGTGATACACACCAAGCCCATCAGAGCTCGGAGTGGTTTGGTTCGTCCCATCCAGGGGCTGTGGATGTGGTGACAGGGGCATCCGGTCCAATAGACACCCCTTTGTGACTCCTGGCAGTTGAATCTACACCGTTCGTTGGCTGGTAATATTAATGAGATTGCTACCAGCACCCTCCAATAGGTGCTTCCTGGTGAAAACAGGTGCCCAGAAACCACCTGTTAGGGTTGGAGGGTGCTGGTAGTTGCATATATTACTATATATTTTTTAGTTTATTATATTTGCTATTAAGTTTACTAAAATTAATCTACAACAGGTCTGGGACACGAAGAAAAGCAGGACCCACACAGACTCATCACAAAAACATACCAATGAGCGACAGGTGCAAAGAAAGGGAATAACGCTGGAATCTATATCAGCCTATAGATGTCTAAGAATCATATATTATATATCAATTTGAATAGTCTGTTAGAGTCTATATCTACCCAGCACCCTCACTGCCAGGTCACCACCGACCACTCGAAAGAGCCTCCAAGAGTCACCCTTTCAGAGACTTGTTGGTCGTCGGGTGCTGGTAGATGATGTGTATCAGTCTGATTTCTCATTCCGTTCCGACAATTCGCCAGCACCTGCACGGTCGGTTCCCAACCACTTTGCCAGGCATCGTTTGCCACAGTATCTCTTGCTCCTCAACGAGGTGCGTTGGCCAAAGAGGTGCTTTCGAAAGAAACATGGGTCATCATTCATCATCCAGGAATGCCAGGGCCATGGGTGTGTCAACTCAAAAACGTCCCCTATAGAGCTGACGTGACGCTCAGGGGTGTTGTTCTTTGATTTCAGCACCCCGAACACGTGGGTGTCCATGATTTTTTTGGTCCAAAACGGGTCCTATCAAAAACTTTCCAAAACCGATCACCCAAACAACACCCACGGTCTCTTTCCAAAACGGCGATGGGTTTCAAGAGACCGAATGTCAGCCCAGTGGGGGAATTCGTGTGAGAAATAGGGTTCAAATATACAGAACAGACAGTAGTTCCTTTTTTAGGGATTTAAATTGGATCCGTGCAGTTTCAATTCCAGTCATGGACCTGATGGACATATTCTTCCAATTCTATGTTCTGCCAGAAGATCGTGTCTGTTCTGAATCTGTGCACGTTGGGCATCGACGCAGGCATGCGGAACCACTGAATGGTGACCTGACCTGAACAAAAATGCTGGTTGAACCCCCAAGCATTCTTGCTCTGTCTGAGCCGCTTTCCAAGACTCTTCAATTGACTTGAACAGGCAGCCCCTGATTTCGGATGATATGACATTCTATGGGGATGGCAGTTCTTTCATATGAAGTTCTTCGGCTTGACGTGTGGCGGTGAAGCTGATTAGCTGCCAAGCAGTGAACCGGAATCCTTCGAGGAACAAGCTGCTATGTGAAACACAGACCTGTCGCTTCCGACCGAACTGGAACTGCAAGGATGACGTGATAGCACAGATGAGGCAAGATAGTCACCAGGCATCCACACCATTGTGAGAGATTTTTTAGAGTACCCCGTACCCCAACCCAAAAACACTTGGACTCCCTTTCAGACCTTCCAAGTGCAGAACGAGTGCACTCGTGCGGCCCTTCACTCCGAGTGCCGACTCCCAGGACCCACAGGTCCGGTGATATGGGGGTTCGGTCCGGTCGGGTCGCACGTTCCCCGGTGAGTGGAACTCACCGAGGGTCGGCTCACCTTGCACTGGGGAGCCGCCGAACTCTTGGAGGCCGCGGACGTGACGAGACGCGACGCCCGATTCCGCGATTCCGATTGCGCGCGCGGAAGGTGAACTCGCCCGTTCGCGCGTTGCGGAACTGGCGCGGAACTCGCGTCGCGTTTTGGAAGGGTGCGGCGGGAGGGGGGTAGAGAGACGAGGGTGGAATGGTGGAGGGGTCGGAGGGAGGGAAGGCCGAATGACTCAGAAAGATCCTTCAGAGCTTGACCCACCTGTTCAACAAAAATAGAGAGCAAGATCAGTGTATCAACCATCCGAAGGGGGGTCTCCAGTTTGTGGATGTGACGGTCCATGGTCGATGTTCCCCTCTGGCCCGGTCATCACTGAATCACGACCCCCACACGGGACTGGCGCGGTCTGGCGCGGTGACTACGCGTTGCAATGGGCCGTGGCCGGAACGGGCGACCTGCGAGAAAAGCCCTTAAGGAGGTCGCGCGCGTGTCGTTGCTGTGTCGTCGGGGTGTTTTCCCCACGCAGATTGTTCACTTGAAGTGGCCAAAAAGAGCTTCAAGGGTTTAATGCTGTGGGAACCGCTGGCGGTTCAAGCGAGTCACGCGGCCACTGATTAATCCGGTGACGAATCAGAAGGTTCTCGTGTGTCCACAAGCTCCCCAACTGGTACACTCAGAAGGACGCCTTGGGCCTCGAATGGGTTCAGGGATTTACTACCAAGAGAGGTTGAGAGACCAGAACTAGGACCCTCTAGTGGTACAAAGGGGATGAGCGACAAAGGGCTGTTCAACCTCTCTAGGTAGACTCGACCCCACGACCGGACTTGGATGAACACCCTTAGCCGCGACGTGTCAACGTATTGGACAGGCCAGGTGAAGTCGAGACAAGAAAAACCTCCATCCATTGGGCGCTTTCCGAACGGTGTAGAGGGAAGCGGAAGGTGCCAAGTGTCCCATCCAACTGGCTGTCATGGCTGTCGGGGGCTGTCTGGGGCGCTCGCAGATCGTTGGAAGTCCGTTGAACCTGCAAAGATGGCAATGTCATTCAATCAGTCAGACAAACTCTTATTGATTGGACTGATTGAGTTTGTCCAATCAACCCGTTGGAGAATGGAAACCAACGTACGAATCGAATGTCGGCCACTGTTCACCATCATCCACTGGAGGGTTTATCGATGAAAGCAGGCATCCAGCAGTAAATCAGGATCCAGTAAATTTCCAGCAGTGCATTCCCGTTTGACAAGACTACCGTACGAGTTTGAATCAGTTTGGGCCTTTTGCTTCCGCTCGACCGTGTGCAGAACCTGGGTGTTTGTGGGAGAAATCCTTGACCAACCCTCCAATCAGCACAACACGCACATCGCATCTTCTCACTTTGTTACGCATCCGTCATATTTATAGTAGTAATAAAAACACAAAAATAATATCAATATTGATTTAGTATAACATCAACATATACATATCGCGGAACAAGTCGCATAGCTTCCAAAGCGTTGAAAACATGGCGAGACCGCCATAACACGTTGGCTCAAGAAAAGACACGCCCACACGCAGCGCGACTTCCATGGGTTATGAGCCCAAGCCATGACATCGACGACGATGCGAAGGCGACGAGCAGCTTCGAAGGAGCCGACAGCTGATGAGCAGCTGGATGCAATGTTGGAGGCTGCAAGAGAAGCTCAGCCGAAAAGAGCGCAAAGCTTGGAACCGAGCAGAACTAGGACCCCATCCTTGAAGAGGACTTCGTATGCGGCAGTGACGAACACTCCGGGGGAAAGAAGAGCAGTGGAAGGACAGCGGCAATTGCCTGCGCCTGAGGATGCTCGTGAGCTTGGTCCTCGAGGACCTCCGCAGGTGTTCATGCCGATGGTTCTTCTTCAACCGGTACAAGAACAAGCATGGGGAATGCTCGCGGGGCTAGAACAACCCTACCCTGGAATGTGGGGGAATGGAGGGTCTATGGAACAGATGCCGGTGGCACTGCAGGGACGTCGTGAAGAACTATCTGAAGGAGTTCCTCTAGCTCGGGGACCTGGGGGAGTTGAACCTCGCGAAAAAGTTGGTGGAGGAGAACGAGTTCTCGAAGAGACAAAGGGTTCTGTGAAGAGTTCACCACTGAATCCCTGGTCTGCGGAAAAGTTGCGGGAAGGCTTCGGACCATTTGGCAAAGTCTGGGGCGCAGGTGGCGTATCGGTTGGAAACGAGCAGGCAGCAGTTGTTGATCGATACAAGGCCCACATTGGACAACCTCAAGATCTTCGCGGAGATCCTGCAGGCGGAGGCGGAAGAGCTGTCGATGGGAGCTGGAACCGGAGTAGGGCAGGGAAAGGGACCATCACTGAAGGCAGTGGCAACCCAACCTAAGTCGGGAACTTTTTCTACATCACTGACGAGTCCTTCTGTGGGGGAACTACGGGAGAATGGCGCCGGTGACAAAGACACCTGTCGTTTCTGGATGTCGGAAAAGGGGTGTCGGCGTGGCGATCGTTGCAAGTACAAACACATTAGATTGAGTCCCAAGGACAACAGGTACTTTCATTGCTCTGGCTTGAGCCATAGCCGTACAGCCTGCCCGTTCTTGAAGAAGGAGGGGAAGGGAGAAGAGACGGTCAAGGTGGCAAAGGTCAAAGGGGGAAGCAACACAAATAGCCCGGAAAAACCGGAGCGCGCTTGAGTCTTGGAGGAGGAGGCCAATGCTTCAACTTCACCAGGGACATCTGCGATTGTTGAGCAAGTGCCTACTGGGCCAAAAACTACGCCTGGGGGAGGTGCTCCACAAGATGATGTTGTGAACACGGTGGGAGGCTTGGTGGGTGAGGCGACGGCGGTGTTAAGGTCACTTCATCGGGCTAAAATCATGGCCATGCAATGTAAGTCGGTTGGGGCTTCACTATGTGATGGTGGGGAACCTGACGTCAAGGTCGGACTGCTGGATGGTGGGGCGACACATCCTCTCCGGACAGGACTTCCCAATGAGCTGGCGAAAGCTGAATTGGTGCCGGTGGATCTAGCACATGGTCGTGTGTCGCTCAAACAGGATCCGGTGACGGGTACCATTTTGGTGGAAGGAGGCATTGAGCCTATTGTTCCAGTCCGCGGGTTGATTGACCTGGCCTACAAACTACAGTGGAGCCCAAGTGGCTGTGTGGTGGTGCATCCCAAAAGGGGAAAGAGCTCTTCGTGGTTGCGAGATGGGTGTCCAGTGGTAGCTGAGGAGGCGGAGCACAAGCAGGTAGAGGACCTGAATGACGAGGAGAACCTGGGCGAGGACATCATGAGTGGTGGCCAGAACGCTTCCCACAGGTGCCTTCCCGCCGAGTGTTTCGATACATGTCGGAGAACCAGGAGTCAACAGCAGGTGCATTGCCTTGGAATCGCAGTACGCGACGTCGACTACAACAGTGGAAGAAGATCCTGCTACACCTCTATGCGGGGGAGAAGGCGGAGGACTGGAAAAGGTTAGAGCAAGATGGCTGGGATGTGATCAGTCTGGACATCACCAAGGGCAAGGACCAGGATGTTCACAATCCCCGCCTATGGGGTTTTCTGGCGGATTTGGCCAGAAAAGGGGCCATCAAATGTGTGATTGGTGATCCTCCATGCAGAACTGTGTCAAGAATGAGGTTTAAACGACCTGGTCCGTAGGTCTATGGCCGCTTGGTGTGCGAAAAATGGGATTGTCCTACAACTACAGCAGGGGATGATCCAGCCTCAAATGGACATGCTGAGTCAGAGGTGCACCAAATCAAAAGAAGAGTTCGCCTCAAGCTAGCCAAACACGGTTGTGAGGTGGGGTCGTGGCCAGACGCGATCCGCTATGTGGCGGCAGAACGAAGTCGTCAACAGCTGGAAAACTTGGGGGTGCCTATGCTACCTTATCGGGGGAAGGTATGGGTCAAGGTCAAGAAATGGCACAAAGATGGAGGACTCGTTGCACCATTTGTGGAGGCCCTCGTCCTATGTCCTAGTCACTTGGTCAATGGGGGTTGGGTGGTACAACTACAAGATGGTCGGGTTCTTCATGTTAGAGAAGCAGTACAAACCAACCACGAAGGAGAACAACTTCGTACTCAACAAGGGGTACAAGGTGACATGGTGCAGCTCCATTTGGAAGAAGACGATCGTCCGGGCGACCACATCGAAGACTGACTGGCAAACAGCCTTTAGGGAATACTCCACGCTTGGGGGACACTATGGCGGTGGTCACTGCTCCTGGTCCATCATCAGCGGGGGGGGAGTATTCTTCGTCGTCTTCACCGACAAGGCCAAAAGCTGCGACATCGAGATTATGGGAAGATGCGCCTGAAAATTTCCCTAAATCCTCAACTTCGGCCTCGGCAAGGGGTGTCAGGGCTATGACAGTGGGGGTTCCCGCTGAAAGGACCAGCAGTGACGAAGAGTCTGCTGGGAGATGGCTGCTCATGGAGCTCGTGAAGGAGACGTGGGAATGGCATCATACGAAACTACAAGAACAAGTGTCCAATTTGGTGGATGGTGTTCCCCGAAATGCATCTCAAGGTGCTCAACAAGGACATGAAGTGGAATTGTTTGTGGGATGGCGGGATGAACTGGAGGACAACTTGATTCAGTTGGGACGAGTGGAAAGGGACACTCCAATCCATCTATGCAGCCTCCAGGTGTCAGAGCCGGATGTCCTCCAAACAGTGACGGTACCTCTTCATGAAGTTCGAGCACATCCTCAAGAATGGGTACCGGCCTTTCAGTATGAGTACGGTGTACTGGTGAAGGATACGGAGGCGGTGGAACCGATGGCTCGTGAGCTGCTCCCTCCGGACACGGAATTGGTGCCAGGAAAGATGGTTTGTGTGAAGAAAGGAGGGACAGGAGCACATCGGGCTCGGGCGGTGATCTGTGGCAACATGGCATCAGAGACCGCTGACCCTTCACCTGGACCGGCGGGAAGTTACGCCAGTGGAGCTGATGGCGCATTTTGATTCGCTGTGCAGTACGCCAAGCGGCTCACGAAGGATGGTTGATGTCGGCTTTGGATGTGAAGAGCGCCTTCCTGCAGGCCCCGAGACCTACTCCACCGGGAGCCAATCCCGTGGCGGTGGTTCCGCCCAAGATCATGTCGCAACTGGGCATATGTCCGGAGAACGTACGGCTTTCAAACATCTCCGAGTTTTTGGGCACTTCACAGGGACGCCATGTTCGCCAAGTTTGACTGGATGGTGGATGGGGTTCAGTACAAGCTCCAGCCCACAAAGGAAAGAAACTTGTGGAGGGTTCTGAAAACGGGATGTCCTACACTGGTGGGTATGATGTTGGTCTATGTGGACGACCTATTGGTGATGGGCACTAAGTCTATTCATGATGGGTTGGTGGCTCGCATCCAAGAGGAATGGAAAACCTCAAAACCAGAGTTGGTGAACTCGGAAGATTGGGTCCGCTTTTGTGGCTTTGAGATGAAGTACAATGGGGAGGAACTCTTGGTGGGACAACCTTCCTATCTACAAGATCTAATCCGTCGACGGAAGATCACGGCCAAAAGGTCAACACCGTTGCCGAAGGAACATGCCCACCTTGTGGAGGAGGAAGACAACATCAAGATCGAGGAAATCCGCCAGGCTCAGGCCATTGCTGGAGAAATTTTGTGGGTGGCTGTGCGCAGCCGTCCGGACCTTGCTTTTGCTATTGGAGCACTGGGGGGAGCAGTGACAAAAAGACCACGTTGGGCATTGCAGGCAGGATACTACATTCTGGAGTACCTGAACGCCACTGACGAGCGCTTCCTGGCCTATGGAAGATGCAAGGAGAAGGACCGTGGCCCCGATGAGGCATTGGCTCGAGAAAGAAGCATGAACTTGGTGGAGATCTACTGTGATGTTTCTTACGCTCCTCAAGGGGAAAAAAGTGTTCAGGGCATCGTGGCCATGATTGGTGGAGGAGTGGTACAATGGAAATCTTCGAGGCAGAGCTGCATGGCATTGTCGACTGCTGAGGCTGAACTACTGGCGTACATTGAATCGTCCGTCATGGGGGACAGCCTATGACAGAGGTGTTGGGGGTGGAAGAGCCGCCAGCGGTGATCACATATGGAGACAGCCAAGCGGCAATTGCCATCATTCGACAACCTGATGGTCCATGGCGAACACGCCACTTGCGCCTTCGTTCCTATGCTTTGAGGGAACGATCACGCTTGGGAACCTGGCAGATTTACCATCTTGAGGGAACAAAGCTGATCGCCGACTTTCTCACAAAGGCGATTGCTGTGAAGACGGCTTGGCAGAGGTTCTGCAACTTCATCAAAATGGTGGACCTGGGGGGAGAAGAACATCAACCAGGAGGGTGAGGTTCCGGAGGGTGAAAATGATGGAGGGGTGCGGCTGGCGAAGGTTGCGCTATGTTTGCTGCCTTCTTTGGGTGGCCAAACCAGATTGTCAAGGTGGCGGTGGTGGCATCACTGAGTGTTGCTTTAGCTGCCGAAGCTATTAGAATTTTTGGTAGAAGGGGGGTCAACGCTGGGGATTCAAAACCACGTGTTTTCCAGGGTCAAACCACCAGATGTAGCTCCGGGGGAGAATCCCTAGTGGCGACCAAAGCCCGACTGTGCACCCTGCGGACTAGTCTGACAAGGGAACAAACAGACCAAGAAAGGTCGAAACAAGAAGAGAAAGAACAAGAAACAAGTACAAGAAAAGACCAAGAGGCCATGAATGAAGTTGCGTCGGGCCGCACGCAAGGGTCTTGGACTTCAGTGTCCCAGATTGTAGAAGACCCCAACAGTAGCCAACAGGCTCCCGACATAGAACTAGAGGCTGCGAGCGCGCGCCAGGCCTTCAGCGGGGCATGAGCAAGGAATGGATGGAGGTCCACCGGCGAAATCTCCTCCCATTCTGCCAAAGTATGTACAAGGAGTGTCAGGCCCTTTGCCAAAACCTCCACCAGTGCTGCCGAAGTATGTTCAGCATGTGGCTGAAACTATCGAGGGCTTGAAGTCGGGCTACAAACCCAGAAAGAGTCCTCCACCAGAGCTGTTGGGTGACTCTGGCGGCAAAGTGGGGCGGCGGCATTGGGGACTACATCCAAAAGTTCGACGTCATATCAAGGGAATGAGGTGACCACTCGGCCGGCCAGGTTGGGATCGGCGTGGCCGGAGGAATATCCTCCTTGGGTGACGGCGCCAAAACCAGGCCCTCTTCCTCATCCATCTGAAGGGACTCAAGATGATCCACATCGAGCCTATCCATCGCCGGCAGTTCCCCGGATGGTCGGTCCCTCCTGTTGAATGCGAAGGAGATACCTTGGTGATCCAACCTTCAGTGTGGTGGTCGCAAGAGCTCTTCGACAAGGTCCAAATCCTGATTGATGAGGAGGCCACGAAATTCAGGCCTGTTCCAAGAACAGACATGTGGGACTACTTGCGCCTTCCTTCAGCTACATGGTTGGTCAGGCGGCACAGCTTGAGGGTGCAGAGATTCCATCCGGAACACAGGTCCACGCCACAACCGGAAGACATCCGGGACTTGGAGTATGCGAGGGTGACAGTCGCATGGCTCCTCAACTAGAGCACCATGACGTTCTCGCAGCGGCTGATCTACCTGGATGCTGAGTGGCGCAAGGATGGGCTTCCTAACCTGCACGGCAAATGGTGCGGGTTTAGTTTCTTCCTGGTCAAAGACCGGGTAGTTGCGAGTTAAATCGCAAGGGGGAGCGCGGAACAAGTCGCATAGCTTGCAAAGCGTTGAAAACATGGCGAGACCGCCATAACACGTTGGCTCAAGAAAAGACACGCCCACACGCAGCGCGACTTCCATGCACAGAATGTAAATATATAAATATATATATATATTCTTACGGGCTCAAGCCAAATGGTCGGACGTGCGCCGCGAACGCGCATCTCTTTCAAACTCCCCTATCACGCAGCCTGAGAGGAGTGCTGCGCCCAAGGGCAAAGGGAAGGGTAAAACTTCCCAAACATCTCAGGGTACAACCCAGAACTATGCAGCTCTGACAAGAGTCGCTCAAGCAAATGGCGTTCCACGTGCATTTGCAAACAATGGGATTACTACAATCCTTATGATTGGACCCGATGGACGGGTCTCAACTGGAGCCAGTAAGGATCCAACGATCAAAGACTATATGCCTTTGAGTTCTGCAACAATTGAGAATCGTGCAGCAGGCCTTCTTGGAAAGGCAAAAGAACTTGGAGAAACCATCACCAAGTCATCCAACATCGAGTCCTACTACTCAAAGTTCGATCTTGCCACCATGGCTCCAGGTGGCATGGGATCAGCACCGACAGCATCTGTTCGTGCAAGGATGCTCGAACTCCATACAGAATCTGAGAAAATTCGCAAGTTCTTACACAAGTTCTTGCAGTTACCAGCCGCAAATGATCATGAAGCGACTGTCCAGAAATCACATTGTTACAATGCTCAAGGATTTCTTGTCCGTGGACGTTCAAAAAAAGTATGTTGCTGGAATTGTCAGCAACACGTATAAGACCTCAGTCCAATTCATGTCTGAAGTTCTTGGATTACCAGGAGATCTATCCCGGAAAGCACTGACTGGAAATTGCCAGGCAGACAGTTTGACCCACTTTCTTTATGGAAGAGTGCCAGGAGCTGGTCTGAATGTGACCATCTGGGAGCTACTTTCAGAAGGAAACGTAGCAGAGCGAGCATTGATCGCATTTGGTGGTAGCTTCATTGGGCTAGCCATCACAAAGGATCTCGTACAGACGACCCTTGGACTCACACCAAAGGATTTTTGTGGGTGGAAAAACCGAAGCTTTGATCTGCTTCAGCCAGATATTCGCTCAGCAGTGACGGCGAAGGTACCATTGACTCCTCAGAGCTATTCTGTTTGGAGCCTCTGTCACGGACTACCTCAAGCAGAGGCCGTGTCCTGCAATTGGATCTACATTGCAGTCAAAGATGGAGAGGGCAATCTTCACTATGTGCCAATTTCCCTACGGAAATAACCCATCTCATTTGAATGGGCCAGACCTTTGCAACTTTCTTGACAAAGCAGTTGGAGGAACAACCCGTCTCCCCAGAGAATGTGGGATTTTAATCCCAGCCATCCAGAGTTTGAAACCAAGGAGATTCCAACTCTTACAACCTACTGGGATGGAGGTATGGACAAGGACGTCTATGATGGCTTTATGAGGTACGTTGGAGTTGATAACGTATCTGCAAAGTTGGCTATTGCAGCCCACAAAGAGTTCGTGGGCAGGGAGGTTACGAACTATGCCAGTCCAGAGGACCAAGAGGATGCCATGCGACTTGATCTTGCCATGGCAGATTCGCAGGCAAAGAAAAGGTCTGCGGAAAGTCTTCCAGAAGCAACGGAGACAGAAAAGCAGCGGAAAACAGAAGCCGTTGCATTGGCAGAACGAGAACGTGCTGACTCATTCAGAAAGCTTGAAGCCATTCGGAACAGGGCTTCAGTTGAAAGGATCGACAGCCACTTTGTAAAGGCTATCGCAAAAGGAGCGCAAAGCAAGATTGCGCTCGATATGCCGGAGAATGAATCTCGAGCAACTATGACGGATGGTGACCGTACAAGTGAAAATCTCAAGAGGATTTTTGGTCTCAAGACTATGTTGACAAGGTTACAAAGACCTATGCCAGTTTATCCTCTGTTCATCGTTTGAACAAGGACATTGACATCGTGAATGAGTTCCTGGATTTATGCAAGGACCTCAAGATCCCGAAAGCTGTTGGAATGGCAGCAATCAAACTGGTACTTCAGATTCCAGATGAGGGCTATCGCAATGGAGTTGCGAAGTCCTTGATCACCCGCATGCAGCTTGGTGATTTTACGGTCGAAGATGATACCGATGAAGAAGATCAAGGAGTTGATTTTGATCTTGATACCTGACTGAAGGTACTACCGGCCTCTATGTCCGGCCCGAGCCAAGCTCGCTTTTCGTCACCCGTGCCTAGGGTGCCCATGCCGACCCATGTCGGGAACGCAAACCGGATACGATCCGCACGCTCCCAAACACCCACACGCAAGTGAAAAAAACATATTCTTGAGAGGTCTCCAATGTTCAGTGCACCTCAACCAACCCTTCCACCTGGGATACCTTTGTGGCACCGCGAGCCCACGCGAACGACTCCGTTCCGACGTGGAACGGCCAACGGAACGCTGAAACGCCGACCTTTGGGAAGCGAAGAGATTTCGGTCTTTAACGGCCAAAGCGTGGGACTGTTCTGTGGGACTGTTCTGTCTCCCCAAAGGGATGCCGAAATGGAGAAGTCGAGCGAACAATTCTTCCATGATGGCACTGGGAAGCATGGGATAAAGCATGCACGTTGGAGTCATGACTTCGTTTGGGCCTCGTGACCTTTCTCACGGTCTGACCGCAGTCCCGGGCCGTCTTCTGCCGTGGTCGCTCGCGCTCGCACTGGTCGCTCTCGCTCTCGCAGACCCCATGGCGCTCGCGCTCCGCTCCGATGGGTGACGTTTCGTCTGCCAGGTCCAGATGAATGATCATTTGGGCCACGACTTGCCGGGCCGTCCCACCTGGATCGGCGATGCCGTGGCGCACCGCTTCACGCTGCGCACCGAGGCGTGGGGGTGGAGTAAGGAGGCGTGGGGCCGGGGCTGAAGAGCTTGGGTTCCCCATGTGACCGAAAATATTTTGAGAGAAAACAGAAGAACGAAGAAGAACCAAAACCTAAAGGGAACGTTTAAGTTGATTATTTTTGTTTGTTTCTATCGTTTTTGTTTGTTTGTTTGTTTGTTACTTTTTGCTTCGGGTCATGGGCTCGACGACACCCTGGTCGGCCTGACCGAAACCCCTCGTCACCCCGAAACAGCGAGAAGAGAAGCTTCCTTCTGCACGTATTTTCTCCTCCAGTTGTAGCGCCGCAGACCGCAAAGAGAGCATCCGAGACGACCGGATGTCTCGGGACGACTTCTGCGAAACCATGCGGACCGAACGACCGCCGATGACTCCATGCAGATGACTCCATTCCGCCAGCTCACAGGGGTGGCGCCCACATATGTCACACATAGCTCCATGTTGCTTCTATAAAATCTCTTATTTGGGTTGCTATTCCTTATCATCATTCATTTTCCTTATAATCTCTTATTGAAAATGAATGATCATGAACATTAATATCTTCTCCAAATTTCATGGTATTACTTATATAATTTGGAGAAGATGTCATTTATAATTTATATCTTATGTAATGGCTTGGCTTTATTTATTTCTTATTCTCTCTTAGCCAAGCCATATATTGTATCTTTTATATTATTACCTTAGGATTTTTCTATAAGTGACTCCAAAACTGAACGTTTTTGCAGGCTTAGGTTCAGCTTGGTTCTCCCTCATCATATTGACTTATTCCATCTTCTTCCCTATTGATAGTAACCTAGTAGAGGCTCACCATCACACCGTTGGATGCAATTTGAGTCTTTGGGGAACCATGACAAAAAATCAAATGAACAGTAGGGAGTTCAGATGTTAAAGGCTACATTTTGTGTGTTCAAGAGGACACCTAAAAGAGATGCCGAAGATGCTGTTGTGGCCGGCGCTTGAACAGCTTTGACGATTTCGGTATTGCCTTCTTGTGCCCTGCTGATCAATGCGCTCCTGTTAAAATGCACCGCCCGTGCCTGGTTCTTTAGTTCAAATTCAAGTCTCAATGGGGTTGCCGAAGCGGGAGAGGGGCTTCGATTCGAGAATGATGTGTTTTTTTTTTTTTCACAGCACGAAGAATCCAATGACGACGTTCCACCAGCAGATCTGTGCATTTGCTGCACGGTTTTTTCGCATGGAAACTCCGATAATCACAGATCTCTTGGCATGGCAGTGCGAGTGTGTGGCTTGCGAGGTGTGTGTGGTTTTCTTGTGGCGTGAGCAGCAGCTCTGAAGTCACAAAAACGACAAGTGGCCAACGCTTGCAACAAGCAATCTGGGAGAAGAAGGTCTTCCGAATAAGCGGTGCGTGAGTGCCGAATTTGTGCTGAAGAGCATGAAACTCAATTGCAAAGAGACCGATCGACAAACTGTCAGTGGTGTGTGCGCGCTGGCTATCACGCGCAGCAGAGATGATGACCTCCTGTGCTGCGCGTGGCTGCCATGACCTTGCTAAAGCCACAGTCGTTGTTTCGGAGAACCGATCAGACGGATTTGTCGTGGCCACCATGCGAGAGCTTCCTATACCAAGCTTTGTCTTTGGTACTCTCCGCATTTTTCTTGGAAAGAGTGAACGAGTTGTGTTTTTGCGTTTTTCTTTCGACTTGGCTAAGTGGAGGGTGGTTGGCATCCCCTCCAGTGCAAGCGCCGTTTTTGGTCCTCCCTCGCTCCATCTTGGTGGGACCTGTGCTGTACAAGCTGTGGATCTGCATGCGTTCGCATCCACATCAAACCGGCGGGGTCGGTGCTCAGGATGCGGACACTTTCATTCCTTGTCTTGACATGATGCACCCTTTAAGGAACAATTCCCTGTTTGCTGTGGATTGGACTGCTGTAAAGCTTTTGATTAGGTTGACATCCAAACCCCGGTGGCCATCCTCAGGCGACTCGATGCTCGAATCCTTGGCTCAATTGCCCACCAGTGCTAAAGAAACCAGGCAGTTCTTACATGTCTTACACACCACACGCCGAGCAATGCTCAGGCAGCGCAGGGTTTACGTAAGTCATAAGTTCCTTCTTGCACCTCACACACACACATGCTGTAGCAACTTCTCCTCGCGACCCCGGCCACTTGTATGCGTAGCGGGCATGCGACATACGCCCGCCCTTGCGCGGCACAGTTTTGGCACCAGGTCGTCTTTACAAAACCACAGCTGTGTAACAAGCCCTGTTGCGTTTAGATACTGCGGCTTATTCCGCTTATTCCTGGTGACTCGGTCTCCCTGTCTCGTGTTTCGCTGTCTCGTTCGTTCAGCCTTTCGTTCCAGGACGGCAAGAGCTACCGCTGCATGGCACCGCTGGAACCCCAAAGCCCACGCCTGGCAGGCGCATGGCGCGACGACCGTGACATGGACGACATCGTCTTGGGGAACATGGAGAGACATGGTCTTGGGGTGAAAAGACACAATGGTATTTCCACCTGTCTGTGATGTCTATCGTTTTCTAGATCTAAAAGTTGTTCTTTGCTTGGTGGATCACCACATGGGTGTGCGTTCATGGTCACTCTTTCTCTTCATGATTCATTCGGGTGCGCTTATCAGTGGTCCCTTTCCACCGGGTGCCTTTTTCAAGCGCTACAAATTCTACCAGTGCACTGACGTTCTGGTTTTCCCAGAATGAAGTCACCATGACCAGCAGGACCAGCGTCGGACTGCCAGGCCTCATGTCAGCGGTCTCGGCGCTCTCGAGCAAAGCCTTGGCAGAGGCGTTAGCCAGTGACGTGCAGGTGGGGTGGTGCCATCTGCACGGGGAGGCGCCCGGATTCGTTGGTGCAGCAAAACTGGTGCTCCCCAGTCATATGAGGGTTGGTGCAGCAACTCTTGATGTTGAGGATCCGTAGGATCGCTACAGAAGTTGGATGAATTCTATTGGTGGAAACAGGCAGTGTTCACCAGCCATTCTCGTAGCTGTGGGGTTCAGCCATCTCTTCCAAACCACGGGGGGATCCACCTCTCCACTGGCCCCGGACGGGTGGCGGCACGGAGGGGCTTCGGTGACGTAAAGCTCGGATGAAACAACACTGACACTAACCGTATACCAGCACCCGACTCTACAGGTCGGTATAGGAGGCCAGGTGGTGACCTGTTGGAGGGTCCTGGAAAAAAAGGGCCATAGGGCTCCGAAGGCCCCACATCCCCAGGCTTCGGTGCTTGGGGGTGGGTGGGTGCCAGGGGGGGTCGAACCACCGAACCTGAGGAGATGGGGCCTTCGGAGCCCTACTCGGGTGACACCTCTGGACGGTTCGGAGCACGGGAGCGAGGGATGAGGGTAGAACTGTGTGGTCCAGTAGACCAGAAAGAGTCGGTAAAGAGCTACCACGGTTCTTTGAGATGGATGGAAAGGCCTGCAACCTATATAACCATCATCATCCACTGGGCCCCGGAAGATCAATTAGGATATACCACCAAAATATACCCAAGCAGGACCGGAGATGTAGAACCAAGATGGAGACGTGGGATTATTTTTGTCAACATGATGTCTGAAAAACTCACAGCCCCCTGTGTGTTCCAGGATGTTTGTTTTCTATCTTTGGAAGACTGGGGGACATTCGGGAGCGATTTCCCTTGGCCCACCATGGTGCAGATGTTTGATCTCCATCTTTCCCATGGCTTGCGAGGGCACCGTCTTCGATGCCCGGTCGTGTCTCGGGTCTCCCGACCGGAGACCGGGAGCCGCTGGGCTGCGCTCTCTGCGAGGTGTGGTGCGTCGCGGATGGTGCTGGGCGGCGTTCCCCGGAGGATGAGGATGACGAGGAGACTCGCGGACCGGAGAGCAGACGAGGGAGACGAGCAGGTCATGCCGGGGCATGGGGATGTGGGGCCTTCGGGGCATGGTCATGCCGAGCAGATGGAGGGTAGGTGGACATACCTGAAAACTCGTCGGTGAGCCGAAGTGGTTCTTTTTAGTCAGTCAGATTCACGGGGGGCTGATGCAGAGGACAACTGATTTGGATGCGTCGCAGAAATGACAGCCTTGCCCAAACGGCCTGATTTTCGAAAGAACGATGACTGAGGGCATGGACCTTGTCGACTGCAAAAGGGGGCGACAATGTTCAAGTACTGTCCAACCTTTTGGCAACATCAACAGTGATCAATCAGCCATTTCGCTGGTGACTGTGTGCCTAGAGGACGGCTCATCTCCACTGGATTGCTGGTGCAGAGCCATGCTTCCCAGCCCAATGTGCTAGCCATGCCTGTTCCGGGAAGCGCTGAGCATTCTGAGTGAGCTCATAGAAGACTGTCGCGGCAGATGCAGCTCAAAGCTGGCAGATAAGTTCAGTCTGCTCTTGCTCCAGATGCATGAATATCTGAAGATGTGCCCCAAACATTTCAAGGACATGACGAACAGTTCACACCATCAACGCACATCGAAGCCAGGGGATTTGAACGTGCGTCCATCGGACCCGCCCGAAAAAGGTGCCTGAGTTCGCGAAATTCCTTGGTCGGATGCAACTGGACATCTATGAGAAATTTGAAATCGTGCACCATCGGATACAGCCGATTTCCAGCAACGGATTTCCATTTGAAACATCTAAAACAACAGTTGTACCATCTAACAGCCGTTGTTTTTGTTGTTTTTGTTTTAAAGCACGGTTTTGACACGTGTCCCATGCTGCGGTCCAGATCAGATGGCTTCAGTGGTTCAACGTCCTACCCAGGAAAAAGTGGACCATGACTGAAGAAGAAGAAGAAGAACAACAACAACAACAAGAGTTACAGGAACAGGAACAGGTGGAGTTCTCCACTGAACCACTCCACGCTGTTCCTGTTGGGGGGCTTTCGCCCGGTTGCCCCACTCCACCGGTGCGAACCCGGACGTCCGACTCATCGGTGTGAGGAACCGTTCTGTTTGGGACGTGGAGTGCATGAACCAGCGTGGTGTGGCCCCCCGAAATCAAGCAGCACGACCAAGCGTGGGGGTTTAGGGGTTAGGTTCCAGGATGAAGGTTTCATTTGAACCCGGGTTTTTCATCAAAGCATATAAATCTATAATTACTCTTCATAAAATCAGGGGGTCGCTTGCTTCTCGTCAGTCTGTGCCTTAAACCGCACCCACCTGGCCGTTGATCGTCGCGTTCGACCGTGGCGAGGAGTGGTGGCGCTTCTGTGAGCTTTTCTTTTGCCTCTTGGAACAGGCGCCGTTCCTCTTTCTTACCGTTTATAAAATGAATGATCGTTTTCGCTCGCCGTTTCGAGGTGGTTTCACCATTCCAATTCCAAAGATCGTTTTCGCTGTTCACGTTTCCAAACTTTTTTTGGGAGGGAGCACGGTTTTGCCATTTTGGTTTGACTGCAGCGGTCAGTGACTGCAGGCTGCCAAGATAGTTGCGATGTGTCCGTTGAAAAGGTTTATATTTATTCTGTGTGTTGAGGGGTGAACTCTATGAGATCTGGTTTTGGAACGACACACCCACGCACGCAACAAAGTGGCTGAGCAGACATGAAAAAGTCACAGTGTGGTGTGGTGTGAGGCGACTTTGGACATACTAGAGGGGGTAAACACATAGGTTTCTGAGCCTTGCTGATCTACAGCCAAAGCCAGACAGCAGCTTTGTGAGGTTCCACGCGCACCAACGAATGGTTTCGGTTCTTATTTCCACATATGTGGAAGGGCTTTGCGGGGCGAAGCGTCGGATCTTTCGATCCAAATGTCCACGCTGGACCGGTCGTCCCGGTCGTGAGGCGCTCTCCGATGGTGTGCCCAGCATGTCGCCGTGCGGTGGCCGCACTGGTGTCGCGAGCGACGAGCAGAAAGGAGTTTCTCCAAGAGAGGGGTTTGTTGTGACCTGAAGAAGGAGCCGAAAGACCTGGGGTACCTTTAAAAAAAGTAGGGGAATAGTCGGAATAGTCCAACAGTCGGGTTCGTTCTGAACCTTTGGACGTCGTCATGGTGACGTCGTCATGGTGACGTCGTCCTCGTGTGTAGTTCACCCGTCCAAGCTTGTCGGTCAGGATGGCATGGCCCTGGACATCCGAGTCATCGGACCTAGGTAGGGGCCATGCCACGGGGAGTATAGATCTGAAAGTTAGGTGAACACCCCATGAGGTGGGACTATCTGTCACTGTTGACCAACTCTCATAGTATTTGGGACAAGATAGTGGTTGGTCAACTCTGAGAGACCCAATACTTTTTGGCAGGATCTTCTTTCCAGCTTCCAAATGATTTTCTCCATTCCCAGGTGTTGGACCTAGCAGCTAGAAGCAATCATCCAAGGTATACATGTATGAACATGTAAGGTACTGTACCAAAGTATTTATTCTTAGTCATTTATCAGTAAGGATTTAAAGACCCTTCAAGCCTGACAGCAACTCCTATTGGGTCTGTCTGATTCGCTTCATGTCCTCGTCCCCTCACTCCCCACGCCCCTCGCGACGCGTAGCAACAGCAACTCGAAGGCGGCGCAGAACGCTCCCTCGCCGCCGCCTCTCAGGCCTTACAAGCGCCTACGCAAGACGCAGTGCGACCAGGCACGGTGCCGTGACCGTGACCGGCGCGGCGCGAGAGGGCGGAGGTTGTGGTTGCGGGAAAGACATCGGGTCGGACGGAGGTTTAGCTCCGATCGAAAACGCACATGTGGCGCCGGTGGTGTTTGTTCGTGCAGCGAAACATACTTTTTCATGACCAACTGGTTGTCCACCTTGTCTTTTCACCTGGACTGTACAGATAGTGCGACTGGTGGGAGTCCTTCGGGCGTGGGGACTTGCGGGGCAGCCCAAACCATCTCTTCTGCCACGAAGGGCGAAAACGCCCACGTTCGGCAACAGCTCTCTTCACCGGACATCCAGCTGGCAGAGAGGGCACATCCGGCAGAGCCACCAACTGGGATGGGGAGCTGTATCTGTCGAGGGTCGATCTTTCCGACTTGGGGATGCTTGGTCTCCATCCCCCATCTCCATCCCCCATCTCCATCCCCATCCATCCGTCGTGACGGGGGCGTTTCTGAGCATTTTGTCACCAAACAGTTCGTTCGAAATGGAAAAAGATACTGGCCACAGTTTCTACGTCCGGGTATTGTCCTCCTGTTGTCTTCTCCTCCAGTTGCCTGCTTTTGTCCTGCTGTCCTCTATATACGTAGCCACGCCTGCAAACCCTGTGTCCTTCTCCTGTTATCCTGATTTCCTAATGCTGTCCTCGTGCCACGCTTGCGAACCTTGTGTCCTTCTCTGGTCCTCCTGCTGAACGAAGCCAGCCATCAACAGCTCGATTTGGAAAACCGCCGTTGGCCAGACTGACCGAAGATTCAGCTTGAACACAAGGGTGGCCTTCACAGCGCTCAACACAGTGATGGACATAGGTTAAGTGTATTTTGACGGGGCTCTTTATTGTTTCCTTGAATCGATTCTTAGTTCCATTTGGCTTGATGTTGCTCAGGATAACCATTGTTTGGAAGCAAGAAACACGCGGCTAGAGGAGAGCAGGACGGACATCACAAGGACAAGAGGAGGACACAGAGTTCGCAAGCGTGGCACGAGGACAGCAGGAGAACGAGAGAAGGACACAGGGTTCATCAAGCCAGCGCCGGCAAACCCTTTGGACTGTTTGTCGTATCCCACATTCCTGTGCCTGGGGTCCTTGTGACAAGCCTTTGGGTCCGCTGGGCATAAAGCTCCAAGTGGTCCTTGGGGCCCCGCTGCGTTGCCGTTTTCTCTTTGGCTTTCTCTTTGGCTTGCTCTCCCTTTTGCCCTCCTGCGGCCAGAGGACAGCAGGACGAACACCAGAAGGACAAGAGAAAGACACAGGGCTCGCGACAGCAGAAGACACCAGGACAAGAGGAGGACAGAGGGTTTGCGACGTGTCCCCCTCCGCCCTCGTGCTGTGTCCTCCTCCTGACCTCCGGGAAACAATGTCCCACCACCACGGCATATGTGGAGTCCGACCAAAAGTCTATAATCAAAAAAAGTAGATAAAGGGGTCGAAAGTAGCTTATGATGTTGGTTTTTCAATTAGATTTTATGTAGCGGGCCCCCAGCTAAACACACCTATTCTGCAGCTCGGCGCTAGGCTTGCGGTAGACTTGCGCTAGTGACGCTAGCGTTTGCCTTAGGACATGTTCAGAACGTTGTCAGGTTTTTGAAAAGTGGTTGGCTGAAAAATGCGCTAGCCGCCCGCTAGCACTGCGCTAGATCCGCTCTAGCAAACATTGCCAGATTCCAGCGTGGACCCTTCCAAGGCTGACTTGCAACATGTCTTTTGTTTCAAGCATGGCTTGAAGCTAAGCTAGGAAATCAGCTGAAAATGGTGCAGCGCTAGTGACGCCTCTTACAATTTGGCGCCGACAATTGTTTGGTCCACGTTTCCTGCATTAACCAGCTGTGCGTGCCAAAAGTAAAGAATATGTAGCGGGCCCCCATGTGAACACGACTTTCAGCCATTTTTGGAAGAAGACATTTCGACCAGATCCCATGTATTTGTGCCGGGTGGGCATTGTTTCCCAACCCAATTTGGTAAATACTAGATTGGGGTACCCGTGGAACTCGGGTAAAGACCTTGATTTCAAACCGTTGTTCAGGTAAAAAAAAGTGCGTGGCTTGTGCCGCGAGCTGAATGTCACGTCACTTGAATGTACTTCATTTATTCATTGGATCTTTACAAATGAATGAGTATTGTATGCCATGATCTGTTGGATCAAAAAAGTGATCGTGCGTGCAAATGATGAAGCATGCTATAACGATTATATACAGTTTGAAAGGTCTCTGTGTTGTTGTATCATAGTGACACAACATGTTAAATTGATATCGTTATTTTGAATATCAGTGGATGATATTGATGGGGTAGGCGACCAACCGCCTGCGCAAGTGATGAGAAGCCTGGTGCTGTTCAACAAGAGCCTGAGGCCCCTCAACCTCGCGAAGATGATGTGCCACCGAAAGGAAAGACAGTGTGAAAAGACAGCCTCCATCTCAGAAACCACCTGTTCAAAAAGCAGGTGCGCAAAAGCGCAATATGCCAGGCATGAACGTGCCTAGATCACCGCATCAAACAAATGAGATGGAATCAATTTCTTGGTCAATAGATGCTGAAGCACAACGATCAAGTTGTGTCTCTCTTGAAGATTTGTTGAGTTCACAGCCGGTGGGGTGTTATGCAACTGACCCGCATTTTGTGATTCTTCCAAGCGCCCCAGACTGAGTTCTCCGTTTGAGATCACTCAAGCCCTCGAAAGAAAAACGCTGGCTTTGGTAGAGGACTGCCGACACCGATCTTTGCACTGAACATCCAGAAGGCGTCGCGCGAACCATTTCAATTTCTGTTTGAGAAAGATAACAACCACCAAATCCGCTCCCACTCCCCCCGGACGCCGAACAAATCGCCCCACTAGCGACGCCCCCACCTTTCAAAATCAACCAGTGATTCGGTCGCGTTAACCGGTCGTGTTTCTTCCTCTGCAAGGTGACGCCGAGACGCGCCAAGAGTGTCCCGGGAGGTTCGCTCCGAACATGCCGCGTGCCAGCAAGTACTAAGATGTCTCGAGTGTTTTCGGAGAAGAATCATCAAAACACGCTTCCTGATTTTTCCTGCAGGATTTCCAATGGCATGAAGATTAAGTCACTCAAGTTTCCACCTCTTCGATTTTCGCGGAGAAGAACCTCCCACAAAAAGGTTGCACAATGTTGCCGGTTGCACTATCCACAGAAAATCCTGTCCTGGGTAGGGAACTTGTTCGGACCGCTAAACCTGCACCTCCGTTCGCCTCCTGCGCTCGCGACCGACAAAAACGGCGCCCTGTCCATGATGGCGGGTGGTCGATTCGTGCGTGTTCGTGTTTTACGTTTCAGGGGCTGGACGTAGTTCTTGAAACGCAGAAGACGCTTCAGAATTGGCACGGTCTCCCAGCATTTCAAGGAGCCACCCCACCAAACCAGGCCCTGTGTTGTTTTCAGGGCTGGGGTCCATGTGGATGCCTGCGCCTGTTGGTGAGGTGTGGAGGATGAGGACGCCAAGCATCAGTGACTTGGAGCCATGTGTCAACTAATCCCTTGTATCTACTAGTAGGGATCGCTGTGCCTTCTCAGGTACGGTGATTGGAGACTCTGTTGTGTCGGTTTGGAGGGTCCAATCATGACCTGAAAAGGTAAGGGTATGAATATTCCATACAATTGGCTCTGGCTTTTCACCGCTGAGCAAAAGAATTGAATCTGGTGATCTCATCGAGCTTCTGAGAGCTTTTCTATCGATCACCTCCAAGAATGTTGAATTGATACCAGCTGCTTCGTTGCGGCCAAAATGGACAGCCCCACACGGTAACTCTTGGTATGTTGACTGGGAGTCCAACAACCATTGTTTATCATGGTCTTTACAAAATTGACCCAATTGTTTTATGGATTTCAGACGACAAACCAGATCAATGATTCGTTTGATGGTCAAACTGAAGCCATTTGAGAATGTGATACTCTCTTTGAAGCCTACGGTGCTGAGTCACTACGTCACTTGTTGAGTCGCAGACCCGGACTGATCACTCGCCCAAGGAATCACTGTCGCGTGGCGTTTCGTAGGTCTTGGTGTTTTCAGGCATAATTCAGGCAACATCGCCGCTGCTCCATTCTTTTCCAAACCTGTGTTTGGGTTCTGGGCTGGGTAGACACCCCTTCCCACCAAACTCCTGCCAGTCAGAGGTCAAATCCCTAGATCTCTCGCATGAGTGATTCCGATCACTTTCCGTTAGGTACCTTGTATAGGACTTCCAAGAGAGGTTGACCGTGGAGACCTATATATCGGTGCCTTCAAAGGACGGATCTTTTCGATCAATGCGCTATGATTTTCAGCAATGTGTTGGCATGCAGATATGTGGCTGTGAGGTGCCCCAATATGGCCGCAGTCAACCAACGGTTTGATTTCCAAAGTAACTATTACCGCCAGAATTTCCAGGTCTATGCTTGATGGCAAAGATCAAACGCCTACGAGGATGCAGCCCATGGGTGTTTGAGTGGAACTACCGTCCTCATACACTGCACTCAGTCTGAAGTCAATCAATATGGATACACAGTGTTGTGGCTCACCAGGTTGAGATTCCAGCTGGAAAATACTATGCGAAATCCGGTGTTTCCATTCATGTTGCACGTCAACATGGAAGACAATCTCAGAGTAGTTTTTGTGTGTGATGAGTTACTTGCTGGTGTTGCAGCCAAACCTCCAGCTGGGCCCACTGGTGGAGTAATCCCACCTACAGGTATGTTCCAGATCAGAAGCCTCTGGGGCCGGCCACCTGGCGGAGTTTGCTCGAGCTCTCCGGTCCCAAGTCGGGACGTGAGCTACTGTGCCTTGGAAGTGCATATTTTGGTTCCAGGCTCATGAGAGGTGAGGGTTCCTCCTGTACCAGAGAGGAGCTCGGTTTCCCCCGAATCACTTGAGTTTCCTCCGAAAAGTTCGTGGGTTAGGGCAAAAGAGCCCTGCTCAAATCGGAGCACGAAAAGGAGTTTCTGGCAAGCATTGCGACGCCTGGCCACCACGGGATGCACCACGTATAAGGGCAGAATGCTGATGCACATCTTCTTCACCGCCGACAACTGGTGCTGCTCTCAACCCGGAGTGCAAGATCTCACCACAAGCTGGAGGATCGACCAATCTTGGAATGCGGGCGGCTTGACTGATGCCACCTGGCAGGAAATGATGCTTTATGTGACCGGAAACAACATAGACATAGTATGCATTCAGAGCACCCAGTGGTCACTACAGAAACAATGGAGCACGCATGGCTACTGGGCCTTGTCCGCGGGAGTTGGAGACCATGGAGGTCTCCTCATGCTGCTCAGCCACAGGCTATGCTCGAGCCAGGACATTTCGAGCACATCCCCCGTTCCAGGGCACATCCAACACGTGCAATGCAGGTTGGCTAAGGTGAGCCTCGACATACTCCAGGTGTATCAATACACAACCGACGTCCACTAGAGCTGATCCCTATGCTAGTCGGGCCACCATCTGGACCCACCTCGGCACTGCACTGCGTCTACCCATTCGGAATGTTGCTGTTGTAGCTGGGGATTTTAATACAGAGCTTCAACCACACTCACCGGAACCGCAGGATGCTTGGGAGCTTTGTGAATTGCACCGCAAACACGCTCTGGCCACAGTGCGGCCACATGAGGGAACTCACACCTTCGAAGGTCGTGGAGGCACCTCTTCGGACTGGATGGACCAGGTCAAGGATGCGGTGGGGGGGTCTGCTGGCCCAGCCGCCCCTGAAGCGAGCGCCCCAAGCCGGAGTCAGACCAGCAGAAAAATGGCCAGGCCATCAGCAAAGGAAAAGGCGAAAACAGGGAAGTGGAGCAGGCAGATCGAGGCTCTGCAGCAGACGGTGGGCCAACTGCTGTCCCTCACACTGAGGCACGAGTCACAGTTGCAGGCGCTGGCCAGCACCGACCAATTTCTGCTCTTTTTGCCCGCCGGCCCAAACTCCCTCACGCCGACCATCCTGAGCAAAACACAGCAGTGGAAGGACCAACAGCAGAAAGGACCCCAGACACAGCCGCTGCAGGTGATCCTGGGCCAAACGGTGACGCAGGAGACCCTCGAACGCTTCACCAAGCTGCAGACGAAAGGCAGCAAGGATCCGATCTGGGAGAAAGCAGTGCAGCAGTGCGTGGAGGGGACTTAGCCCTTTCTCCAATGGGATCCGATGCAGAAGAAGTTGCAGATCATGCCCTCCAAGACCCCTATTACGGGGGAGGAGTTGAGAAATCTATAGGTGAATAGTCTTACCGCTGCAGCTGGGACTAGATTCTCAAGGTAATATTTTAATTCTTCAGGAAATAGGATTCCTCCAAGCGCCCAGCTCGACCACCTCCAAGCGGACGGTCATTCCGATTTAAGTCACACGCTGTACGACAGCTTGGCCTGGCTGAGCCACAGCTCGGTCTGGATGTTGGTGGAAGCACGGCTGCGGCAGCACATGGTGAGACCCACCCAAAACTGGCGACGCAGCTGCTCAAGAATCAGGGGGGCCGCAATGGCCGATCTTTCTAGATCAAGGCCTGGCAACGGTGATGAGCTGGCCTTTGGTGAACCAGGCTACGGCCTGCTGGCTCAATGCCTCCTCGTGGCCTTCTTCTGGAACCAGCTCCAGTGCCGAGACATCAATCGGCAAGACCTCAACCGAGGTTGCGTTGGCGGAGGCTCAACTGGCAGCAACTGATCCTGGGCTGTACGAGGCCATGGGCGAGAGTGCAGCGGCCTTTGGGCAGGAGCTGCGGCGGCGGGGCGTGCGACCCTTTGAGCCGGTGCACCCAGCCGAGGACCCAGAGGATTCCCCGCGTCTAGCTGAGTTATTGTCCATGCTTGATGAACGCTGGCCACAGTAGTCAGCTTTTTGTGTGCAAGCTCCGTGTGATGGAGCGCGGGCTCACCAAAAGGCCGCGAAGAGAACTCGCGATGCCCCACAAGCGTCGACTGATACCGTGAGTGAAACAAAAACAAACAAACCTCCTGACCTCCTGCTGTCCTCCTGCTGTCCTCCTGACCTCCTGCTGGCCCTCCTCTTGTTCTCCAAGCAGTTTACTGTTGGGGCTTTGTTCCAGTTTTCGTGTGGTTATCAATGCAATAGTGATGCAGCGCTTCAATGTGACCCGGGAATCAGGAACTGTGTTTACACGCTGTTCCGAAGCACACTAGAGGCGACAAGGAATATCACTGCGCGGACGATACCGCCCACAATAGATCTTAAGGAGTTGACGCCACACAAATACTGCCAGAACTGTTTGGGGCCCATGCTGGCATAATTGAGATGTCCTTTTTGCTTTACTTAAGCTTCGGCCAGCATGCGTTTTCCAGTGCCCAGGACATGGATTCTGATTGGGACTGGCTTTTGGGAAGTCCAATCCTTAGAACAGCATCCGAAGGACGTCGGGTCACAGCGCCGGACAGAAAGGGTTTCAATCGGTGGTTCCCAGTATTTTCTTCACACAGATCCGGGTACAAGTGGTGTATTTCACCAGTTCAAGTTCTTTTGCTAGTTGGATAGGCTGTATATATTTTATAGAACATGTCATGAAATTTCAGTAGCGCCACCAACGGTTTTTCTGATTACGTTCTTCGTGTGCAATTTACAGTGTTTTGGTGGTTCCAGGTGGCTGGATGTTTTCAATCAACGGTAGGAGTGGATCAACCAGGAACCCACCCACTACATGCTACGCAACGAAGGAAACGTTTCATTCTGACGTGCTTGGCTGCATCCAATACATTTAGACTCTTGATTATATAACTACAACCCCCCAGGCCTGAAGAGGTTTTACAATCCAAATGGGACGGGATGTATTCATTAAGAGTCTGCATGACCTGTATTGAAGTCCAACTTTGAGGTCAACCGGTGAAACGAACATGAGAAGCACCCACCTTACCTCCGGGCCTAAAGGAGAGCTAGCACCGAGCCTCCTTGAGCCGCATGTGTGCAAACAAAGCGTGTGTGGACCGCGACGAACTTGGACCGTCTCACTTTCTTCCGTCCAACTTACGACAGGATTTATTGCGGCAAGTGCTTCACAGCGGAAGGACATCCCCAAGCAAGGACGTCCATGGTTGATCAATTGGGTTCGAATGTATCGAATTATATTTGAATTCATGTTTCAGCCACGCAAACCTTTTGTTTTGCATGATCAACAGCCATTCTAACAAGCAGATAGAAAGTGACCAGTGTCAAGAAACATGACCATGGTCCAAGTGCATTGAAGCAAGGTTCGTCCTTCTTCACATTCTATGCATTTGTTGTTTTCGCATGACACTTACATGTTGGGTCGGTCCGTCGTCCGTCGGTCTCCCGTAACAGTCAGCAAACAGTTATCACTATTTTTGAATAAGGCCTGCAACCTAACCATCATCATCATCATCATCATCATCATCATCATCATCATCATCATCATCATCATCCACAGTTTCCTGGTATTAGGATCGATCCAGCTTTCGTGCTATTCCGGATTCCTATCTAGTCTACAGATGAACCCCACCCATCCACGTTGGATGGGGAGTGGCCCACATGGCACCGGGGACACCGTAAGGTTGACCCCGGGTCCCAACAGATTCCACCGCAAGGATGGTCGACCTTCCATGTGCTTTTGACCCCATCCGGCCCCTCTCTTCCTACCCATGTGGCCGGTTTCTGGTACCCCTATGCCGATGCCTGGTACCAGTGCTGGGTCGCGAATCCGGAAGGTCCGTGACCGTCCGTCCACCAGGATGAAAACCAGGTGGACTGGTCTGTTTGAGATCCGGAGAGAAAACTCACCTGCTTGGGACCAGGAACAACTTCATGTGCTTTATAATGACATCTAAAGCTTTTGTTTGCGACCGGATTTGGGTTTGGTCTTCGTATGTTCCTTTGGCTTCGTTTAAAGCAGGAACACCGAGTGCACCGCCGTGCACCGCGCACGATGCCGTGAGCACCGAGTGGACGATTTGGACGGGGGCGTGTAGCTCACCCTGCCAGGGGCGATAGGGGGGCTTTTGGGGCGGTCTCCCTTCCAGTGCTTGGGGTGCTGGTCAGGGTGCTATTTTTTGGGGAGGTCAGTCCCCACCGAACCTGAGGGTCTATGGCCCCAGATGCGTAGCCTATATCTTCGCCGGATGTGACCTGAGGCGATGTGCATGCGCTTCAGCGGCACCGCTTTCCGGGGCTCAGCGACTCGCAGGTGCCGATGGGGTGTTGGTCCCCCTACGGACGGAAGTGTCACGGGAGTGTCCGGAGGTCAAGCGGAAGAGGATCTCGCTGAAAAGGCGAAGATCGAGCGAGTTCTCACCCCAGGAGAGGTTACTGGAGTACCAACCCTCCTCCAGTAGGTACTCCAGTATGGTCCTATAATATAGGTCAATCATGGAGGTGGAGAGGTTCAGTGACCTGAACTACGACCATACTGGAGTATCAATCGGAGACTTCAAAAAGGGTTCTGAAGAACCTCTGTTGCTGGAAGTGGAGTTCACCCCCTCTTGGTTTTTCGGAACGTCTTCCAAGTAGGGGGCCAGCACATCCACGTCACCATGGGAGGGGAGGGGGAGTTCTATTTCTTCCAGGTGATGGTTTTGGATATGTCATGATATGTCTATTTTCAACCCTTACTTGGAGATGATGGGACCCCCTCTGACTCATATGTCAAGTGGGCTGAAAACACCCACCAACCAGTCGTCTATTTCACCCCTCTAAGCCTCCAGAGGTTTTACAACTCCATCTCTGGGAGGCTTCATTGATTAATTGCAGAGTCTACGTGCATTTGACTCATAGGAGTGTGCTTCGGTTGTGTCTTCCACTGGGGTGTTCCTTCGGTTGGGGCGGTGGAAGCGGTTCGGATCCCGTGCCTGGCCGGGGGGTTCGGGGCGGCCGATGGAGTCAGACTGAACACGGATCCCGTGGAAGATTGGAAGACGACCTTAGATCCCAACAAATCCATAGGTAGGGAGACGAATTTCGTGTGGATGTCACTATGGTCTCTCCATTTTGAATGGATGAGCAGACTCTTTTTCGACGTAGAGCACCGGGTAGAGGGTCGACTCTATAGAGGTACAAAGAAGCGGACAAAGCTCTTTCCTATCTTTAGACATGAAGATCATGAAGGGCCGCGACCTCTGCATCTCCAATTCTTCGAAACACGAAGCAGTTACTAGGTCGAGAAAACCATCTCAGGTGGCGAAGGCGTTTCATTGGATGATTTGGAAAAAGAGCGTCGTCCTCTTTCCAGCAACAGTAGAGAAGCACCAGTATCCACCGTTTCAGCATGACTGTGGTATTCAGTTTCCAGCGACATCTACCGTTTCCGTTGTCTCCAGTGGGTTATTTAGTATCCACTCTTGGCAGAGGATTTCCGAAGAAACCCCCTCTCCGGGAGGCAGAGGTCACGTTGTCACTGACCCAGACGTTGGATGAACGAAGGCTCTTCAATACAAAGGCACCATGCCAGTGTACAGCTTGTTGTGCAACTCTTCAATACTCAAACAGTACAATTTGGATATACACACCCGGTCGCACACCAAGAGACCATGGCAGTGCTTGGCAGTGGTTCGGTTTTTTCAGGCGCCGGGAGACTGGTCAACAGCATCGACGCCTTTAGCGAGAAGATGGTATATACCTGCCAATCGCCCTTTGCCCTTCTGTATGATAGTCCCAAAGTTGCTTTAACGGGTGACTATCTTGCCACTCAGATTGCCATGACCTTGAGTGACCCCAGATCCTCATCGTGAACATGGCCATCCATCGGACTCAGACCAATCCTTTGGACAATCCTCATCGCCAGGACTTCAAGCCCCACCCGGAGCTGAGGAGACGCGTGCTGCGACGCGTGCTGCGATGCCTGATGTGACGCTGGGTCGACGGCGTGGGAGATGAGCCACCGGCCACAGGGACGACTCAGTGACCGAGGGGTAACTGTGCCACTTTTTCTGGAGGCGGAATCACTTGACCATGCCACCATCCCTGCCTTTGTTCCACGGAAAAAGCACGACGGCAGGAGTCACTTGGAGGATAGGGTGCCGAACTTGGAGGATAGGGGTGTCCATAATCCACTCACTTGGGGACCAAAAACCACCCCGTCTTGTGACTTCTGGCATGAGTGGTTCCTGGTGGTTGGCCTGAACCGACGCAGGAGTCCGCGATCGGAGCTGGAAGCCACGCACGGGAGACCCAGAGACCCGGGGTGGTGATCCCACTCCCTCGACCGAAGGACTGAGACGTTTCTCACACACCCAGTCCCGAAACCAAGCCCAAACCCTTTTTGTGATGGAATGGATTGCCATAGTGGGTTGAAAAACCGTGGTCCCAACATCAAATGCCCAGACGTGAACGATGGCCGATTGGTCTCTCAAAACCGATCGGGATTGGTGTGAGGGTCCGGACCCCTGACCAGTTCGGATTCAGGTACGGCCCCGGTCCCGGTCCACGCAGGGTCCAGACTTCGCGTCTGGGTGGAACATGTTCTTTTCACAGTTGAACTCCAAAAGGCTTCCCAAAGCTCCACGAGTTCTCACACGTATTTTTTCCTTCATGGCATGTTCCATTTTTGCGGTGAGACACTCGGGAGAGCCATGACGTTCGGCGACTTCTTCGTTTTTGACACCTTTTCCGTATGTTTTCATCGTTCTTTTGGTTCTTCGCTCGATGGTTCCGCCGACCCTCGAGGGTTTGGGCAACGCCGTGGATCGGATCGGCGCAGAAACCCCCGCGACGGCAGAAGCATTCGGGAACAAAGCGCGGAGGGCAAGCTTGGGGCTTCTTGCTTCTTTCACGCGGAGTGGTAACCTCTGGGCAGCATGTGAAGTGAGGAAGCGAGGGTGAAGTGAGGAAGCCAGCACCAAATCTGAGTGAAACTGAGTGACAAAGAGGGGTCGACACATCCGAACGACGATCAGAATCATATCCATCTGGTGAAAACCAGCATCTCAACTTCGTTCATGTATACTAAAGGTCCAAAGCAATGGACGCTGATCCAGTTTTCCACCTGCTGAGGGTCTGTCCCCCCGCGCCGCTCCAAGGAGCTCGGAGCTTTGGCAGCGAGAGCTGCGCACGGCGCCGCTAGTGAGGCCCAGCGTCGGTTCGCGCCGGTGGAAGCGAGGCGGTTGGAGGGCGCGGGTTACGAAAACAAGTGACCAACACCACCGGTGGTCGTCAGTGACCAAGTCTTTCTTTTGGTTGAGATTCTGATGGATCACAATCTATATAAGCCTCCAACTTAAAACCCCAGAAGATTAGGTCCTTGTTATGGGTGTAGGTCGTCTGCTTGTTTCAGATTACATGACTGAAGTGTGAATGGGATGAGCCAAATGAATCCCGGCGATTCGTCGCCTTTTTTTCACACGATGTGTGAGGAGCAGCGCCAGGCAGTTACGACTTGAAGTCATTCTGCCGCACGTGGTTGGTCTATCACGCCTTCACTTGGGGGAGATGATGAGAGAACCGGTGAACAGCCTATCTGTCTTGAAGTTATTACACTCAAGAACGTGGATGCATGGGGCATGGGACCATGCCGTTCTGTCTTAAAGGGACCATGGGCCTGGCAGTGGATGTATGGCCCCGAAATCGCACGTTCGGAGGACCATGTTCACTCCGAAGGGAAAAGCTTGCAGGCATCGATGGCCTTGAACATGTCCGGTTGGTTGATTGAACGGAGGGGATACCGATACCTCGTGTACTAGTACCAAGTGCGGCCAAGATGTGTTTGGCACCGAACCCCTCTATTCTTTCCCCCATAAAAAGGACATCGCCGATGTCGGATACCCCAAAGTTCAATGGGGTTTTTGTAGGATTCGATTAGAGGGGTAGAAAAACCAAGTTCGGGTAGAGCAGCTATTCTTCCAGGTTTCAGTGACCGGCAGTGTAGCTGACTGCTTTGAAGAGAAGTCTATTCACCAGAAAAACCCGGTCTCTTGTGGTCTCGAGTGGTCGGACGATCTCGGTGAGATGCCTGGGTGTTTGTAGATGATCTGACAGATTTTCTTCGACATTGGAGGATGGTTAGTTCTCCAGCCTCGTGAAGCAGGATCACCATGAAGCCACATTTGACAGTGGGTGGCTGCTGAATGATAGTGCTGCATGGCATATTGCGAGTCAAAACCTCCCCCACCAAACCATGGTATCCCCCTTCTGTACCCGGTCCTAGACCAAGGGGCGGTCAGGGGCCGGCGACGTTTTTTTCATCGTGTCCGCAAGCGCGGCAGTAGACCAGTTGACCTCCCGAACATAGAGGAATCTGTTCATTTGACCCGGGGTCAACCAGGCATCTTCTGGCTTTGTGAGCCATTTATTGGACAACTTCCTAGACTCTACATATACTTCACAACAACAAGAACCATTTCTTCCGGGCTCCGGGTCTGATGGGTCTGACGGGTCTGACGTCCACCACCCACCGCCTCTGCGGACGAACCGCCGTTCGGACCTGCGATGGACACCGTGGCTTGCCCGTTCAGCCCGTTCCCGGAACGGGTCGCTCCTCCATCGAGCTGGGATTCGGAGGACGGTACTGGTTGGGTATGACGTGGGTATGACTTGGTTGCACGTGGTCTATGATGTCTTGCCACCTGGCACGACTGGCAGGGAGCACCTGGAACAGCTCTTCCTTTGTTTCCATCTGCTGCAGCTTGACGAAGTCCTGGGTCGGTTGGGTCTGGGGATTGAAATGGGGTCGAATTATTGGATTGACTAGGCCGGAAAGATTCAGATCCTTCTTTCAGGATTGTGAGTCATATTGACCAGACGAGGTGTAGAATTTCAGCTGGTGCAGCTGGTGCAAAAGAACCGATGCACATGGTCGAACGAGCAGCTGGTGCAGCTAGAAGCGCCCTGCATCTTTTTTCGCCTGAATACTAGCTAGTGGACCAAACTCCGTGACAAAGCAGCCAAGGAGCATTGAAGAAAGGCACGTGGCAAGTCGTTCGAAATCCATCGAAACACTCAAAGGGAGTCGGGAGGTGCCCTGTCCGCACTCCACGTTCGGCAGCGCAGGCACGAAACCAAAGACCTGTGTGTTTTTGCGGGGCAGACTTGAGGTGCTTCTTGGAGGGGGATACTTTTTGATGCGGAACTCCAAGAGTTTCACTTCTATGGAGAGAATGTCTACAGTTTTGGGCTTCTAGTTTTCGCAACACTTCCTTTTCAACAGTGCGGGATTTACCCTCGCTCCATGGATGACATGGAATCGAGGTTAATTGTGGGAATGAGTATGTCATATTTCCTCACTTCCAGGAACATGATGGGTTGAACAGGTTCTCCCGGTGTCCCGGTGTATATATCATTCACCACCAATTCACCACCACGCAACTTAAGGCTGGAAGAAAGATTACTACAAATAATCAGTTACAGGAGTTGCTTGGCCAAACATTGAGTACATGTAAAGAGCAGAATCCTAGCATATCACAGTGAATCCAGCAAAACCTGAAAACAACCCATCTTACACCCAAATTTCCTTCCACCAAATCAGCAGAGCAAGCACCTGGCAAATCTGCGAACCGCGAACCAACTCCATCTTCGAAGCGGGTTGGGATGGGCCGTGCCCTACCTGGCCGTGTGGCTGGCGAGGTACGAGGAGTGGAAGTTGCACACCTTGCAGGCCGAATGGGACCTGCTCCGAGCGGAAAATCGAGATGGGTTGGGGTCTGTCCCAGTAAACCTGTAAGCGTCGGTCAACAAGCGCAACTGAACCATCCACTGGGCCCTGGTAGTAGGATATACCCAAGTCGTGTGTACTTCCAAAAAAGCAGGGTGGGCGATGCGTTGGTTGGTGTTCATGATAAAGAACAAATCTGACGTGTGTATAACGGCCTGATGGTGCTGAGTACATCACGTTGGAGGATTGCAGATGATGTAGCAGTGTTTGGCAATGGGTCATTTGTAAAACATTCTGTTTCACTTGATTGTTTTTCTTCAATCATCCAAGACTGCCTTGGTGGCCTCAACGTGCATCAGTGGCCACTCTCGTGGCCACCAGCACCAGCCATTGGCTGGGGCACTCGAGTAGTCCATTGTTCGACGGGAACAGCAGTGGCGACATGATCGAACTTCAAGATTCGCAAAAACACCAAGTGGTACCATCTAGGTTGACCTGGTTCGAAAGGTACCAGATACTATCAGGTATGGTACCATCGAGTTCCGGTGAGGGGGAATCCGGCCCATCACTACCTTAATTTGATGGAACATCCACGGAGTGAAGCCGAAGCTCTCCATAAAGGTCTTCATATAGCCATGCAACCACATGTAACAACTATTAAGAACAGCTTGGTTGAGCTTTTGGCTGGGGCTTTGGGAAATCCTTGTCAGAAGCCCCCTTCCCTTCTTCAAGATCTCATCAGCTTAGGTCGGGCCACGGTCTCTTTCTTCACACCTTCTCAAGCTTTTTCGCCATGGTTGATACAGCAGGTTGTGGTATACAGGATGGGCACCATTTTTGTTTGGTTTCTTTTCTTCGACTCTTTCCCTTGTGCCCAGTTCGGCAGCATCTCCCAAAAGGATGCACCTTTTTGGACTGCCAGTTTGGACGTCGCATGCTTTCGGTTTGCGGACGTCGCAAACCGCACGCACGCCGTCGATCGGGTCGTCGGTGGAGGTTCTGAACAGATCCGTGTTGGGATTGGGGATGCGGGGGGGACACCTTGAAGTCCCAAACCGATGGACAGTTCGGTGTGAACCTTCAATTCAGGGAAAACCGGCGCGGTCCACCGCCGTCCGTGCGGTCGGTTGAAGGTTCGAACGAGTCGAGCTCTCCTTGCGGTGTGCATGGCGCGATTCGGCGCGTGACGCGCGATTCGGCGGCGAGAAGAGCGCATCCGTTGGGAAGGCGCGGCTTCTGCCCTCCATGGCCTTGTTCTTGTACGCTTTGGCCAAGCGCTTGAAGCTTCCAAACTTCGAGCGGCACTACGGTAAGGACTGGTGAGAGACAGTTGAGGAGTGCGATTGGTCTGGAAGTACGAGAGTTGGGTTTTGGGGGTGGGCTATGAAAGGGGAATAACAGTGTTTGGCTGGGGAATTGAGATAGATTTTTGGTGTTTGGTTTTATTTTGGTCCGTGCAGATTACGAGTCAAGCCCAAACAGTTTATCGGTATCTTGTTTGGTGGTGGTGGTGGGGACGTTTTGGTTGTTGCTTCTCTTATATATATCATTGAGCTCAGCCAACGCTTTATTCTACATGGGATTTGTCTCCAAATGACTGCCCCCCTCAACCTGGGTGGAACAAATCGACTTTCCAACAGAGACACAAGAACCCTAGGGTACTATAGACTATCCAGTTGGGTACCGGACCTCTGTCAGGTCCTTTTTCACCAACTAAGATGGAACCCACGGACGCCAAACACCGAGTTTCGGCCCTTGGACAGACCACCCCGAGTTTCGGCATCGAGCCGAGAAGGACGACAACACCGGGGGAGTCGGAAGAGCGCGCGGCGGTTTTTTGGGGTTGTTGTGTTGCTCTTTGTGAGTACTGGAGCTTTTTGAGCGAAAGCAGTAGAGCGAAAGCAGTAGAGCGAAAGCAGTAGGTGAACAGAAACCACTGCGAGGATTCCCACCCCTAAGCATGCTGCTGAATTGACCTGTTTCATCCACGCTTTCCTTCCTTTCTTTTGTTGCACTCTTTGCTTCAAGTCCGCTGGGCTGGGCATGGCGCTTGGTTCGCGGGACCGGAGGACTATCCAATGGTGGAGGACTCGGCTCTGGCCATGACGCGCTTTGGAGGTCGGGCCAGGGGTGGCCTGGGGAGGATTTTCTGGGTTTGGCTGCCAAGGGTTGCGTTTTCTTTTGATGAGAACACGGTAGAATAGAATGAACTTGATGGTTTTCTGTAGGTAGAATAGAACTTGATGAGAATACGGTGATGAAAAGGATGCCAAGGGGGAGAACCAAGCAAAGACCACTATCACGATGGAAGGGTTTTGCATTCGCCCTGCAATGACCAGTGTTACACCGAAAGCACGCTCATGCAATGTGATGAAATAGAATCACACTGACCTGGACAACAGTTTCTGGACACTGCAGGCGCCAACGACTGGTTGGAAGGGCGAGGAGGGCAACTCCGGAAATCACATCGTCTGGCGCGAGACATGCGTGCAACTGGTGATCGGGGCAAGCTGGAGAACTTCTCGGAGCCGGTGAGGATTCCAGATCAAGGCCCGTCAGCTCTGTCTGTCTTAGTCTGTCTGTCTCGGTGTGTCTGTCTCGGTCTGTCAGTCTGTCTGTCTCAACTGTGAAGAGGAGCGAGAGGCAAGGTCTTCGCTCTGTTTGTCTCTGTTCTGTCTCGGTGTGTCTGTGAATAAGGACCGCTGGTCGAAGGCGCTTCACCTGTCCTCTTCACCGACAGGCGAGGTCTAGCAGGTGAGTGGGCCCAGTCACCCAGCCATCGCTATCTCGAGGCAGAGGCAGCAGCGGCGGTGGCGTGATGGTGGTCATGGTAGTGGTGATGGTGATGGTGGTTGCGGTGATGCTGGTTCACAAACCAGGTGGAGAGAGAGATGTCTAGATCCGGTGCAGGAGCCTAGAGAACACACATATGAAAGGACTTGTAAAAGCACATGCGAGGGAACATGCACACACACACACACACATGAGCAGACATTGGAGTACATATAAGAGCACGCACGAGAGCACACGTATGAGAGAACATTTGCTGCACCTTCCACGAAATCGGTACTTCAAGGTTGACACAGTGCTGCGCCTGCCTCAAAATCTTCACTTCTAGGTTCACAAAGTGCTGCGCCTGCCAGGAAATCCACACTTCAAGGTCCACAAAATTCTGCGCCTGCCATTGAAATCTGCACTTCAAGGTCACAAAGTGGGGTGCCTTCAAGGTTCACAAAGCGCTGCGTCCAAGTAGTGCGCCTGCCACGAAATCTGCACATCAAGATTCACATCGCACAGCCCAGCCAAGGCGATTTGCAGCAAGCATGTCCAAAGACAACATCAAGCTGCCAAAACGCAGCCTTCTCTCGAGACTTCCTCCGGCTTCTGAAAAACGAATCACAGTGCACCGGCCACGAAATCAGAGCACGCCAAAGACCACCACCATGTCCAAAGTACGCACGAGAGTCGAATGCCCAACATTGGAGTTCAAGGAATTGACGCACAACACATATTGCTGAAACGTAGTTCAAGGGTCTTATGCTGGTATATATGCGTTTCTCATGGAATATCATGGCCTCGATTGGGTCATCTCCCACTAGGAAGGTTCTTTTGAGGCTTCGCCGCTTCGCCCGGCTTTCTGGGCCACGCAAAAGTGGCGGGTTTTTTTCTGCATGTTCAACCCGCTCTGCCAGGCTATGGAGCTTGGCTTTGGCAGAATGCGGAAGGTGCGACGTCCTGTGGAGGTCGGAAAAACCGGTGGAAAACCCACACGTAGTGTGTGTCCTTCAGTGAAGCAGCAACTACCTAGAACCCTTCATGGTTGGAAACCAAGATGGTTTTCCTGAGATCCTTTACACTTACACCCGGGAAAATTAACATGGAACCTGAAAATGGACCTGTGGAAGACGATTCTCCTCTAGAACCCAGTGGTTTTCAGGTTTCATGTTACATTTCCAGTGTGTAACACGTGGTTGGCACATTGGGACTGGGGAGTTTGGGTTTCCGGCACAGTAACAGGAAGGTAAAAGAGAACATACTCACCCCTTTTTAAGATCGAAAGGCCTGCAACCGAACCATCCTCATCCACTAGGCCCATCTGAAGATTCGATAGACCCAACGTGTACGGTTCAGACGAGTACCAAACAGGTGGCCGAGCGGTTTGTGAGGTTCAACTTCCTTTTGGGTTTCAAACCAGTGGGCCCCGGCATGAGTGTGCTCCAGCAGAGTGTCTACCAGTCCTTCGTGTCTACCAGTCCAAAGCCTCGGAGGTGCTGAAACCGGCCCCAAAGATGTTCAGTTGTGGCCTCCGACTTTGTTGTGCGTTAGAAAGGAGAGAGCCCTGAACCCAAGTCGTAGACAATTCGAGCGACGCACAGTTTGGATCCATCTGTTTGTGCCTATTTGCTGTGTTGTTTGTTTGCCTGAGACAAGGGGCTACTCAGTTGAACCAATCTAGATATGTACGGATCCCGAAGGAAAAGAATCTGGACCCTACTGGTGTGTGTTGGCTTCACAAATGGATACACATGGTATTTGAATGTACTGTATTTGATAGATAAAAACGCAGCGCTCTCTTCCAGCGCATGGTTTGCGTGCGTGCTTTCCTGGCTGCAACAAGCTGCGACCCAGAAAACCCTCCGACGACTTGTTTCACATGACATGAACCTCGCACGTGTCAATTTCTTCCCGCTGCGGAGAAGAATATGCTCGTGATCTTCATTGACATCCCCCTTCAGATGAGCACTGGTCTCACTGACCGTGCGCAACCCGTACTTGGATTGTGATCATGCTCCAGCCCAGAGGAATTCCATGCTCCAGCTCGTGGATTTCTTGGGCCGGAGGTGTTCATGATCATCCACCGGGACTGGGTCACTCCGGGGGTCAACAACGGCCGACCGGTCCTGAACACCAAACCGATCGGGATTGGCTTCGAAGGTCACCCCTGACCAGTTCGGATTCGGGTACGGCCCTGGTCCCGGTCCACGCAGGGTGCAACGACCCTGGTCGCCTCCAAATGCACCAAAAAGACTGGTCAGACTGCTGTGGTGTGGTGAACATGATCGGCCAACGGGTGCTTTTGTGTGGTGTTGTCGCGGCCGACTGGTGCGCAGAAAACGGCGTTTGGATGTCCATGACGACCATTTATATATCCCAAGCTGTTTTTTGCTCAAGAGCAAAACGTACGTTGTTTCATTTGTTTTTTCTTTTTCCTTTCTGATGGCTCCGTGGTGGGGCCAGCAAGTGAACTGGCATGGCGCGGTGTGGCTTGTCTACATTGGACTCCTTGCCGGGACGAGAGATGTTTTTTTTCGGATTGTAAGAATCTTATGACCTTTGATAGCATCTCATGGCTGGGAAACTGTACGTGGGTAGGTTTCTCCGAAACTCCCCAGGGTGAGCAGATATTCCCAAGTGCTAAAGTCGTTGCGATTTCATATTTTTGGCTTCACCACAGTTTTGTACCTATGAGACCGATGGATTATCTTGATCATCTCAGCTTGAGGACGGGCAAGGGCGGTGGACATCGCCGATATGGAGGCATTGCATCGGCATTGCAGCTCATGACTTTCGACATCTCTTTGTCTCGACTTACTCTTTACTGTATATCTCTATATATTTGCTTCGCTTCAGTACTGTATGTCAGCTCACAGTGAACAGAGTCAACAGATTTCAACGGTCAACAGAGTCCAGGAAGTCACAAGCAAGCTATGCCGCCACCGCCATCACAGATGCAACAGGCGGAAGGCGAGGGTTTTCAGCGATAATGTGGGTTTTCAGTTTGGTTTCCTTGTGCGCTTTGACCTCCAGAGGCAAGAAGGATAACTCCATGTGCAGAAGACCTCCAGGGCCCAGAAAGCCCAGTGATGTTCGTTTCACCGGGCTTTATGGGCCCGGCGACTGTCGGGCGTGGACCACTTGGGGGCGGACCTCTCCCTTGTTTCAGGTGCATGGACCACCGGCACCGTTCGCCGGCTCTTTGTCGGGAAAGGCGGGAGGAGGGCTAGTTTGCTTCGGACGGTGGACCAAATAGTGTGTTCTGAGCAGCAATGTTTGCGCCAAAACATATGGTCTCCTCACGGCATCTAGATGTTAGATGATCAATGATGATCATAATGCAGTTGCCAACCGCTTTGCAAGGCAGATGCTTTGCAGAAGAACAGTCCGCCAAAACACTCACCAGCCTGGAGATAATGTGTGCGATAGCCTAAACCCTTCTTCAACCCCTAAGCTTCTTGCTTCGGTGACGGTACGTAGTATGACCATGCCCCTACATGCCAGTTTTGAATATGTTTGACACTTGAATTGCTTGGCAGACGTATTCACTTGAGGCAGGTGTTCTTTGTCTCCGCTTGTCGAAACGCCTGGGAGGCTTTGGCTTTGTGTCCAGGGACGGCGCGGCAGATCGTGCTCCTCACAGCCGTGGCGACGTGTTTCTCCACTTTTCGGATCTCGAGCCACGGCGACGGATTTTGGATCTCGATTGATACATACACTTGGATACGACTCTTCCTCCACAAGGCGCAGGGATATATTACGGCGCTGTCTTGGAAGACGTCCTCCTATAATATAATACAATAAATATAATATACCAGGGAATCCAAATGTGCATTTTTTTTTTTGTTCAAACACGTTCGCACAAAAAATCCGTGCATCCGGCCTTTTTTGTCAAATGGACAAATTTTCTGGAATTCCTCCGAATATTGGGTTTGATTGGGTTTTATCAATATATTTTTTTGGGTTTTTGTCGATAAAATGTTGATAAAGTTTGGGTTTCATATGGGTACGCTTTTGTACGGTATTGTTTTTCTGTCCATACGGCTAAATACGCTAATTCGTTAATTAAAATGTCCATACGATAAATTCTGTCCAAATACGGCCTTCGCACAAAAAAGAGTGTTCATACGCCTTTCCAGGTATATATATATATATACAGAAGCAAATAGATTTTTGATGATTTTAAAAACCGATGTGGGAATTTTGGAGGCAAAGCGAGCCATGGATCCCCCGCGAACTCGGCGCGATGCCTTCTGGTGCATGTCGGTGAAGTCGCAAGAGTTGTTGAGTCGATCAGGAGGCCACTAGCGATGCCCTTTGTTCCTAGACTATAGGTGTCCACCTTTTTTGCAGAAAACACCGCACCAACTCCATCGATGCGGTTTCCGCGCGGCTTGGCGGCGCGGAAACGCCAAGCCTGAGAAACGGAGTTTCTGATGCTTAGAGGGTTGATGGGCACTGGCTCCGGTGGGCTCCAGTGTACTTTAAACAGAGTATGGAATATATAGATACACCGAGCCAGTCAGAACCTATATTCACAACAAGGGAACACGACATCAGATACATCATTTCTTTCTGGACAAAAAATGCCCCAACTGAGTCATTTGGAGTTGGGTGTTTAGGTCCTTCAGCTGTTTTCACAAATTGTAGTTCTGTCCCAGATGCTTGCACCATCTTGCACATATGCCGCATATGCCAGCAATGATTCCAAGAGCCTGCTTTGTCCCTAGAGCATATAGCTGGGAACCTTTTTGATTCCTTGATGCCCTCTGCTACTCTAGTTGTTCGACCCTCACCATTCGACCAGCCGTAAGCCTAGCGAGAGACGGGCCCCGGAGAGTCGTGGAGCCAAGCCTGCTTTGATAGAGAGGGTCCCCAGGTGTGATCCGCTTAGATGATGCATCCTACTGAGAGGGAAAATGACATGAGGCTAATCCGAGATTGGTTTCTAGGATTGCACACCTTCAAACCGAGTCTCGTGTGAGCTACGATGTCGGCCCAGGACTCCGGGTTGACATCGGCTGATTTGGCTGTTGGCGTGCGAGTGCGCTTTTGCTGGGAGGCCTCGGATAGATGTGTTGTAGAGTCCAGCCGCATGAACGATCAACGCCAGTGCCTTCGATCAACGCCGGACATAGTGCCAGCACCAGATTGTTATAGCGTACTGACACTCGTTTGTTTTGACAAAGGCCTACACAATTAGAATTGAGGATATAGATAGATATATATATATATAGATATAGAGTAACTACCCGACGGATTTTTGCAGCTCGTTTTGACCCAGGCCGCCAAGGATTCGCGCGGACCTGGTGGCCGAGCCCGCTTGGTATCATTGGCCATGGAGGATGGCCACGCGGCAGGCAGGACATGTTTTCACGGGCGGACACACTGGGCACAACTGGGGCTCATTTGGGTCATATCATCTCTTCTAAACAAGCCAACATATGGGCCTGCATGATTTGCGGATTCGACTTCCACAAAGCAGATGCACCAAATTTTACATAATTTTACTGTAGCCACCGCTTTTGTCCAGTTGATCCTAACACATCATTCACAATGAATAGGCAACAGCAATTCAACCATCAACCCGAGAGGCAGTTTTTGTTCTCTTGACCATTCTTGACCCTTGCAAGATTCTCATGTCTGTTTGCAGTGAAACGTGAGTTCTTCAAGCTGTGCAGCTTCCAAACACCTGGGTTTGGTGAAGATCCGACGAATTACCAAGATTCTGTTAGGATTCTGGGTCAGAGCCTAGGTCCATATATGGGTCCATCATGTTCACAGATTCGATGGCTTGGCATGGTCTGATCTAACATAGCTGGCAATCAATTGAATCATACACCTGTTCTACAGCAAAGTTGACCAGTAAAGTTCATTTGGATCCCTTTTAGCACATTTTAGCCATACAAGCAAATGCAAAAATAAAGGCATTCAGCAGTTTTTCTATGGTTTTCTGCTCACGTGTCCACAACCTTCCTGTCGGAATTCGGCCCGTCCTGTTGACCAAGGCCACTTGCTCGACTCCGGCCGTCCACGCCCTTCGCGCACGGGGCGGGCCGCTCGACCGGTTCAGGGGCGAGTGCCTTCACCCGCGGTCTTCGTGGAACGTCCAGGGGTAGGGTAGATGAGGCCGATGAGTCGGCTTCATTCAGGTCCAGTTTTAATGGATTTGAGCGCTGACACAGATGACCACAGGTATATAGTTGTATAGTGGAAAGCCGGTTTTCATCAACAGCTGAGGTCTATCGAAAGGACACGCTCCTTGTGGCGCGGAGTTGGATGCACCGCCGTGGCAAAGTAGAGCCAAGGCCGGACGTCGGTCTCCTGCATGTATAGATGTTGAATGTTGGCATCTAGTCTATATGGCATGTTTTTCCTTGGAATGCAGATGAATCGAAGTGATGAGTTGAGCCATGGAAAGGACTTGTTCAGAGGACTGGAGACTATAGAAACGTCTGCGGCCTACTGTAGGACATGCATAAACTATTTCAGGGTGGGTGGGACAAAGTGGGTGGTCTGTGGCTATATGAAACATCGAACACCGTTTTAAAGTCCGAAAGAAGAATATACCAGCAGTCACAAAGGGATGCCTATTGGAGGATCGGGGTGCCCATTATCCACTCACTTAGGGACTAAACACCACCCCTTTGTGACTCCTGGTACATGCCCATTTAACGTTGGAGTTTTTGCGTGAACAACAAGGCACTACAAATCCGAGAATCGGCTCACCAAAACCGATGTATGCTCGAATCCGTCTGGAAGTGGAATGTATGCCTTCGAATTGGGAAGATGAAGGTTTCCCACGGATTGGCGCTTGGAAGGCCGTTTTGCCGAGTATTTTATAGGTGATGCAGCTTCTTTTCCTCCAACAGCAACTGAAAGATCACAAGATTCATCGCTCCCGAGAGGCCCCAGGGCGGCCCTAGGTGTATGCAGGCGTATGAAAGCTAAAAAGATGTGGGTGACATAGATCAACCCATGAACTCTCCCTAGGTTTTGGGCCGTTTCGAGGTCCGTCATAGTCTCCTGAGCTGGCGTAGCCCCCAAAAGCCCAGAACTGGGGCCTTTGCCGCCGTGCGCACGGGCCGCTTCGAACAACAAGGCAGCTGTGGCCGATTCGAAGCGATGGGCTTCCGCGGGAGATTCTCATTCCATTCACCATCTGGATGCACGATGCCTACTGGGCCGAGGAGCATCAACGCAGCTCGGATCGAAGATGCTGGTTTCCTGTTGGCTTTATGATGGTTTCACTTGTTTTGAGTGGCCACACACATGGATGAAGCAATATGAAACACATTTTTTTGACTCACACATCATATCCCTTCTTTGTTGGTATAGATACTTATATATATATATATATATCAAGTAGACACCTGCGGCATTGAGTTTTATCGTTTTGTTGCTCGATGTGAGGTGCATTGGCTCACGCAACTGACGAGGAGAGAGTGCAATTTATGGAGGCACGCCAGGAGACTCGATGAAATCCGATCACAATCCGAATCGAAGGTTTTGTTAGTTCAAAGTGGACAACCAGGGACTAGAAACCTGGACTAAAGGAACAGGAGGGCCGCCCATGCCTTTGCTTTGTTTCTTACTTCTTGGAACAGGAGGGGAAGTAAAGTGTTGGATCACTTCCCCTCTATCGCCCTTCCGTTGACTGGTAGACGAATTCTGGGTCCCACTGTTGGGCCCTCAAAGGACGCAGAAGATGGTCGACTCATTGACCCCTAAAATGAGGCCTTCTGTGAGGCGCTGGGCGCTGCGTATCCCTGGTATGCGTATCCCAGGCCTAAATCGGAGACAACACACTCGCCTCTCTCCTGGTCTCGTCGCGAGTCTCGCCTCTCTCCCTCTCCGTCTCAAGGACTACGAGGGTGGCGCCGATGAACACAATGCGGAGACCTTCGGCGACACCTGGGCATTGGACAGCTGGTCCTACCAGGAAGCCGTGGCGGCGAATGCCAAGCTGGCTTGGGGCCACGCGAGGGCCGCGAGGGTACCGGTGCCCATGACTGGACCTCCGATTTGGACCGGCAGCATGGCTGGGAGGGGGGATGAAGATGATGGAAGGGGATTGGGTTTGGAGAAGTTGGTGGGAATTGGGTGGATTTGGGAAGACGGCGAGCAGCTTCTTGGTATGTACGGTAGCAGTTTCACCAATCACCAATCAAATAGCACCGGATCCATCAAGGTCCCTTCAATTCGATTCAAGCTTTGACCGCTGTTCATGCAGCGCCGTGCCGAAGTTCTCCTGGATATTCATCCTAGCCTATCCATGATCATATCCCATGAATCGCTGCACCACATGATTGATGAGTTCTTCTTCTAAGAGGACAGGGTGCCGGGTGTTTTGTGTCTGTCTTCTGAAGTTCTTTTCCACCACATCACGTCCCCGAGTCGATCCCAGGGGCGAGTGGTGGGCGACCGGTCGTGCCGACTCGAGGCTTGCCAGCTTTTTTCCAGCCGTACCAGCCGCAGGCCATCTTGCAGTGAAGGCTGAAATGTGTTTCAATGTTCCAAGTTTAAATTGTGGAACACTAGCAGGAGAGGTTGGGTCTCTGCATGTCAGGCAGACATGTCAGCATGTGGGTCAAAACTGCTCGAAATTCATCGATTGGTCAGTGATTTTTTCGCCAGACTCTTTTGAATTTGTTTCTTTCTGGCTTGCTTTACCCGTTTGGACCCGCAGCTCTTTCCTTGAAGAGACCAGATTGATTTTCAGAATTTGGCCGTGTTGATAGTGCATGGATTCTGAAGTACTAGTACTGGGCAGGGCTAGCCTATGGAGGTTTCAGATACATACAATAGATGTCACCCGATTTCTTGTGATTTCTATGGGCTTCTTATGGTTTCTTCCATCGACGTCCTACTGTAGTACTTCGGGATGCTCAATCGCTAGAATGAATGGATTCTGCGACGTCCTCTCACCAGAAGAGGCCACACAGTAGTTTGAAGTTTCAATCGACGTGCTGGCGTGCCAATGGCTCAAACGCAAAAGATACTTCGATGCACGAGCCACTTTTGTAAGAGCACCTGCAGGTGACAAGTCTCATTGATCAATTTGATGAAACATCACAGTGATTCTTCTCCCACCTCGCTACCTGGCTCACGAGGGGGGGAGATTTCATTCCCCATCACCCGGGTGCTCGGGTGTGACATCTTTTTTCAGGCGCGCTGGGTCCACTTTGCAGAGTCAGGTTGGGAGCTTTAGGTTTGCTTCAAATCAATTGAAACAACGTGTGTATTAGAGGAGGGCCATCCAAGGGGGCAGGTTCGCACCCAATGTGGGTCAAGAAGTGGACTCGATGGCTTTTTCCGGGTCCATCCACCACGGACCCGTACCCGCCCATGGCGGCTCAACTCCCTGAAGGGCATAGCAATTCCATGCAGTTTCTTCCATCGATACTTGACTGAAAGTGCAGAGATTTGTACCTAGTAGTTGAGTGCAAGTTTCTTACATGGGTATCTTTTCTATATTAAGTATGTGTGTGTACGCACGTGCACGCATGTCGTGTATTAGAATAGGGAGACCCCCCGAACCAATGGGTTTCAGTTTGCTTTAGCTGTTCTTCCCAGGGTCCTTGTAGGCTCCCCATTCCATCACATCTCCACATCAATCGTAGTCGTTCATTTTCAGTGCTCAACTTGCTTTTGTGGCTCCGAAGTGTGTGGCTCAGAAGCGCTCGCGTTTGCCAAAGCTCATCTCTTTTTGACCCGCCCGATCTTCGCTCGATCGCGCGCCTTGGGCCTCAGGGGCGGAGGTTACCGTTTTTGGACCGGGACTGCAGTAGCATCCTGGGACCTTTGTTGACTTCGTACTCAAAGTGAATCAACAAAATTGATTGCAATCCCTTTATCCATTTGGGAGTTGCGTGGAGTTCACCCACTGTTTGGCCTTCGGAAGCCTTCAGTTGTCTTCACTTTCAGGTTCCGAAGGCGGATAACTCCACTTCAACAGAACAGGGTAACTCCTAGACGGTTTACCATGAGACCCGGTCGTCGCGGGTGCGAGAAATGCGAGTTGGCTTAGTTGATCCAGCCATCTCTTATGTCAAAACATTATATAGGCATGTACCTGAGTCAGATTTCCAGGGGGACACTAATTAGTATTGGGCAAAGGATCCCTCTGCCTCAGGCAGAAGCTTGGCGTTCCAAGCATCATATTCAGACATTAAAGAGAATGAACGATGTAACATCAATCCGAGCGGTCCAAACGGTCCAAAAACACCTCGGGCAAACAGCAGGGAGCCGTGCTGTGTCGGAACGCACCCTCTCCGCGCCCAAAGTGGGTCGCGGCCGACTCCGCTTGGTCCGCCCGGGCGGTGTGGACGCAGCCACCGCTCCAGCACAGGGGGGAGCTGTTCCGTGTGGACGCAGCGGTTTCCAGACCATTGGGACGAGCAGTTTGCGTAGAAAGAGGCAAGTGAAACACGAGCGGTTTCCAGCTGTTTCACAGCTTATAAGCAGAAGCTGGTTCCGGACCTTTCCATTGGAACCGAGCGTTTTTTTGCAAACACTGTAAAATGTTATCCACCAGACTTACTTCTCACACTCTGTTTGCTGCTTTCCACCAGCGTCTCTCTTCGAAGCCTCAATTTGGGAAGCTTTGCCCGGCCAGTCTTGCCCCTGCCCCCCCCAACCAGTCCCAAAAACACCCCACTGACCCAGTCTCGGTGCCTTCCCCAACACCCTGAGGATGTTCCTCATCAACTACATGGAGACCTTGGCCTTCGCCATGCTCGGCTACGACGCCTCCCAGGCCCGGCACGGCGTTCCTACCGGCGCCGGCACCGGGGAGGCGACGGCGCGGTGGGTTTTTCGCAGCGTTCGTGCCGGAAGAGACAGCGCGGGTGCCAATTCCGCGGCAGCCGAAGTCTAAAAGTAAGCCTTTTGGTGTTTTCAGTGTGGTTTCCTTCTTTTGCAGCAATACTCTCAGGTTGAGATGACTCGGGATGTGTTTTTTTACAGGGTGCTCTTGTTTGCCCTGTACACTGTAGACCGCACACAGTTTTTGCCAAGAGGAAGAGACCAGGTACCTGGCAGTTTGCACTCCTTCGCGGTCCCGATTTTTGTTGCCGAGGGCCATAATTACGATTGTGCGCAGTTGCGCAGTGAGCTGGCAGGTTCCTCCTCTTGGACCAAGTCCGTGATCGACCAATAAAGGGATAAAGATTTCTCCGCTGAATGTGGTGTCCGAAAGAAAAGCAGTTTCCCCCAATTCCCGGCTTAAAATGTTTTGATGTCTCGATGTCTTGAGAATCATTGGAGAGAATCGGTCAACTCCCCCCCCAACAGTTTTTTCTTAGTCACAGCCCTAGTGGACACCACATTCAGGACCCAGCGACCTGAGTGACACAACCTAGGTGACATCGTGACCCAACAGCAATAACATACCACGTCTCCACGTCTCCATTTTTGAGTGAAGTATACCGGTTTTGACAGGGACGCTTGTGATGGTGTCGGTCGGTGTGAATGGGACGGCGAAGCCGTTGCAAGTCACGAAAGCTAGCACCAGCTAGCTGGAGTTGTCCTTGCTTTAGCAAGTGAGGGGCTGGAATCCTCGGGATCGCCGCATCACGTGAAAACTTCATATGTAGGGGGGGCCCCCCCCCCCCCCCTCCCCCCCCCCGTGGGTTCAACTCCCCCCTCGGACGCCTCTGGGACACCTCTCGGGCATCTCTTATGGCATCCACTTTGGCTTAACTCCTCCGGGGTACGGCGCAACAGATTCACAGGTTCATGTTCATGACATCGACATCGATAGAAGAAACCAAACAAATCATGCAAGCAGCTTTGTTTTGCCTCTGGGACACCTCGTTCAACTCCTCCGTGGAGGTTTTGGGATACGGTGCAACAGATTCAACAAGCTCACAGGTTCGTGAACACATCGGATGCATCGAACAGTGTGGCAAAGTCCAGCCACGCTTCCTTAATTATCGGGGACTTCAATTCTAAGGTTGGCTGTGTCATTGCTGTTTGTGTGTCTTACATGTTCACAACGTTTTACCTCATGAGCATTTGCCTCACTCCGCTTGATGTCCCACCAGTCCGGATGCACCCCTGCTAGCTTTCGTCACCTACCCTCGGCCTCAAGTTGTGGCCTCTCCGAGGTCCAGGTGGTTTGTCGGAGTCGGTCATGGACCAGAAGCAGTGTTTGAGGGCAATGGGCTCAGGGCTCCCAATGTGGGAACACCCTAGTAGCGTCCGATCGCTCCGTTCGTAGCGATGCCAGGAGCCCCCTATAGTAGCATCCTGAAGAGACGTCCAACTGTACACTAAATGAGCTGATCTTGCGGTGTTATTGTTGGCACACACACACCTTAGACTTCCAAGACTTGTTTTTGTAGTGTAAAGTCCTTGGTGGATTCGGTAGAGCCTATTAAATTCATGGTTCTTGGAAGCCTAGGGCGCACTTCTCACACACCTCTCCTTTCCGGCATCCTCGACTCGTCCACACCGACACCGAGCGCTCCACGCCTCGCGGCGTCCTCGCGCTACTCGCGTCGTCGTAGCCGGCAGAGAGTCCGTGTCCAGCGGCGTCGACCGTGTCTCGTGGCTCCAGGGCCGCACCAAACACATTTCACTGCAGACCTGCGTGGCCTTGACGCTCTCACTGGTCGCCTGCATACGGACGGCGGGACGGTGGGGGAGAGAGAGAGAGAGAGAGACGTTCACGCGCAGTTCGGTGTGTCGGAGGTGGTTTTGGACCGAAGAAGCCAGGGTTGGACGAAGGATGTTTGGCGGGAAAAACCAGGTGAGCTGAAGTCTTTTCATAGGACACCAACTACTGTAGTGGGTTCTGCAGGAAAGATGGAGATGCTCAGCTCAGCTCTTCCCACAAGATTGACCACTGACGCGATCTTTCGAATGGGGGGTGCACACGGTCTGCGCGTCCTGGGCGTTGCGCACAGATAGGGACCCCCATGCGCACAGATAGGGAATGAGTTGTTCATTTGCCCTCAAGAGCTCGAAAAGCTACCGTGGACCATACTATTCGTATTTCCCGCCGCATTATTTTGATTGTTAGATGTCCAAGTATGGCCAAGTCATCAAAGAGGCGCACAGGCACATTATCCAGGCAGTTTTCAGGATGCATTTGCTGAGCCCCAAATGCTTTGGGTCACCCACGGGTCTAGCATTTGCACATCATTTGCACCTACACCCTCCATCATCGTCCCTTCGATGTGCTCATGTGGCCACTTGATGTCCAGAATTGGAAACCCACAGATCCATCCGCTTCAGCCGCTTCGGGTTTATTTGGGTGTTCAGAAAAGAATGGTCAGACACCTGAGGAGCAAGGACGCGGAGTCTTCGGGGCAAAGTTCAACGGGAACGGTGCAACGGTGGTTACTCAGTACTTATCCTAACAACATCTAACAACTGCTAAAACCATCTGGACCCCTCAAAAAGGAACACGAACCATACATGTTTGTTTTCTCAAGCTTCTTCAGTCAGTGTCAAACCCGACCAAAGAGAGGATGGATTCTCACCCAAGAGAGGATGGTCCGGTCCATCAACATCGTGAAAGCCCATCCACAATCGTCTCTCACATGGTCGGTCAGAGAGCATTGACCCCAACAAGTCATTGCTGTCAAACTTCAATCCGATTCAGAACCACCAAATGCTGATGTTACTGGGCTGTATTTCAGCAAAATCGATCACCTACAGGAAAGCACCTGATGTGAATCAAAAGAGGCTCTTTCCTTGCCCCTTTCTTGTGCTCAAATACAGTTCCGTTTATAATCCTATGGGAGTCCTATATGAGATTATAGTCCTTGGCCGTTTATCGTCTTTTAAAGCATGCAGTACTTTATACCTTGAAAGACCCATTTCGTCCGTTGACCGGATGACTGGGCGGGCTCGGACCTCCGGCAGCTCATGCTCAGCACTCTCGTCGGAGTCTTCGACGTCTCAGGTCTTGGGGGGCTTCAACCTGCCTCGCGACTTCGGGCGCCGCTTCGGTTGCAAGAACGGATGGGTGTTCGGAGGAGGAGACCGAGGACCGAGCACCATGGAGCGACGTCTGCGCAGTGGCTGCTTGGGGTTTGGCGCTTCGACACGAGGCGTGACATCGAGACGGGTTGGATGTGAGAAAGGAAGGAGACCAATACGGAGGTTTCATGCGCAGAAAGGCAGCTGCTTGCTTACTTGGAAGTTTTGTTTTGGATTGTTTTGGGATGCAACCGTATTCGGCACATGACCATGGGTGTCAAGCATCTTGAGCCGCCCATCAAACAAGCACCCCAACCACCAAACTCGAATGAAAAACCACCACATCCGTCCAGAACATCATCACCCACTTCCGTGTGAAAACATTTACAGTACTGTAACCTCCCTCTTCTTGTTTCTTCCTCCAAAAACACCCTCTCCGATGATTCTCACTGGCCTCAATGCCCAGTTTCACCCGGGGGGTGCAGGTATATAGGTATAACCCCTCAGCTCCTGGGAGCAGCCCAGGTCGGCTTCACAAGCTGATCCTCGCGCCTCGGCGCGGCGGGTGGGTCGGTTGGTGACCGGTGGTCTCGCCTCGCCCCTCGCGGGATCTCGCGGGCGGGCGGGTGGTGACATCGCGAGGCCGGAGATGGATGGACCGAGAGGAGCTCTGTCAGTGACCGACATGGTCAGTTCTTCGTCGCAGGGTTGGCGTTCGGAAGGCGTCGTTCGGAAGGCAGGTTCGGTTCTTGGGGGGCCAAAGCCCCAAGCTGTTCAAGATGGAAGGGATGGTTGGGGTGCAAAGTTTCAAGGATGTGCACAAGTTCTTCAGGTTAACCCCCCATTGTTTCCCCGTCAAGAAGCTTGATCCTTCTGCGGATCAAGCGTATCCCCACCTGAGGTTCATGTGCCCCGATTGGGGATTGGTTTGGAGAGTCCCATATTTTGTCCTATAGGGAATTGACACCCATAGGCCAGATCTACAGGAAACCCATCACCCATTTCTTGCACCTGCACCCGACTCTACAGGTCTCCGAAATGGAGGCTTACTGTACATTCGGCCCTGTTGGAGGTCCGGTGGACCTGCGAGTTCTCGAGTGTGGGCAGATTCCAGCAGAGGTTGAAGAACCCTACTCCCATTCATTCTGGATGCTTCCTTTCTGCCCATGCTGCCCGTGCCCCCAATGCTTCGAGGTCTTTGTTGGATGCTGCTGTGGAACGTGGGCCTGCTATGGGGTGGCGAAAGACACCCAAGCGGAGGGCGAGGACGGTGCGACCGAACCGACCGACCGGTGTGGACGGAGTCGGACCGACTGGTGTGGTTTGACTCTGAGGTGTCCAAAAAGCCCCCCAAAAACCACCTAAACATCTCCTTTATCCTAAACCACCTAAACATCCTTTAACTCTTATAGAGGTTAAGGGGTGTCCAAAAACATCCCAAAACCACCGGACTTGGAAGGTGGTATGAAGTGTCTTTTCGTTGCACAAAAACTATTTCTTTCTGCTGTGGTGCAAATCTGAAGCCTTGGATGTAGCATAGTTTGAGAAGGTGCCCCGTATACATATGCAAAAATAATTCCAGCAGAGTCTTCATGCAACAGAAGACATATTCGGTGTCTACCTCCTCTTACTCCTCTTGGATCTTGTTTCTCACCATGATCTCCTCCTTACCTGCGCATCGTGGCGAGGACAACCTCTCTGTACCAGGATTGCCTGCCAAGGCCTCGCAAGCCGTGCTTCGGTGGCAGCGGCAGGCTGCAGGGCTTTGCGTAGAAAATGCCGTGGACAGTCCACACTGGAGTCGTCCAGGACGAACTCCCGATGTGGGAATGTCCATGATTTTGGACTATTAAACATCATTCTTGGTCCTAAAACCAATTCTCAGTAAAACGTTTCGTTGTTGATGTATGTTTCTTTTCATTATTGATTTGTGCTTTTTTCCCCGGTTTGGTTCTTGTCATGTTTTTGGGATTGCTTCGTGTCGTTGTTCGGTGCCACCGTGGCCACCGGGGCCTTGCGGTTCATTCCCCAAACAGTGTGGCAACACTAGTAGTAACAAGAAGCTAGTAGAAACAAGTGCATCGCTACTAGTAACAAGTGCCTTACTAGTAGTAACAAGAAGCTAGTAGGAGTTCTTACGGTAATAGTTACTCACTTGAGGACGGGTGTCTGAGGTAAGAGGTGCTCGCATTCCCGTGAAGACGGCGGCCCTACCGGTCTCCAAAAAGATGGCATCGTGAAAATGACTTGTTTATGCCATCTAAGCCGAAACTACCCTCCAAATGGGTAGAACCAGATTTTGGAGTCAATTTTGCGAGATAGATGGTATACTATAGGAACTTTTCATTGATTTGAGCTTTATTAAGAGTTGTGCCAGAATGTGCCATGTATCTTGTCACCGCGCCTGTTGCTCTCAAGCTCAGATGTTCCCATGCACACGTTCAGTTTGGAAAGTCATTCCTATTAGGTTGGAGGCCATCGCTCTTACGCTGGAGGCAATTCCTATTAGGTTGGAAGCCATCGCTATTAGGTTGGCGCCATCACTCTTGGGTTGGAGGCAATTCGTATTAGGTTGGAGGCCATTTCTATTAGGCTATTAGGTTGGAGGCCATCGCCATTTGGTTGGAGGCCATCCTATTAGGTTGGAGGCCATAGCTATTGAGCTGGAGGCCACCGCTCTTAGGTTGGATGCCATAGCTCTTAGGTTGCAGGCCAGTTGTACCATAATGTGCCATCTATCTTCTGCTAGATAGATGACAAGCTATAGGAACTTCTCATGGATTCGAGCTTTATTGAAATTTTGCAAGAATGTGCCATCATGTATCTTGTGACGGGGCTTGTTGCTCTCAAGCTCAGGTGTTCGCATGCACACGTTCAGTTTGGAAGGCCATTCTTATCAGGTTGGAGGCCACCGCTCTTAGGTTGGAGGCTATTCTTATTAGGTTGGTGGCAATCCCTATTAGGTTGGAGGCCATCGCTCTTAGGTTGGAGGCCAATTCTATTAGGTTGGAGGCCATGGCTATTTGGTTGGAGGCCATCGCTATTTGGTTGGAGGCCATTGCTCCTAGGTTGGAGGCCATTCCCATTAAATTAGGTTGGAGGCCATAGCTGTTAGGCTGGAGGCCAACGATCTTAGGTTGGAAGCCATCGCTCTTAGGTTGCAGGCCAGTTGTACCATAATGTGCCATCTATCTTGTGCGAGATAGATGGCAAACCATAGGCAATTCTCATTGTATTGAAATTGTGCCAGAATGTGCCATGTATCTGTCACAGCGCCTGTTGCTCTCAAGCTCAGATGTTCGCATGCACACGTAGATGAGATGAACAGCGTTCTAAATTCTGCATTTCCTCTTTAGTCTGGGACCGGCGAAAAACAATTGACGCCATGATTTTAGCTGATGTTTGTAGGGTTTCCCTAAAGTTTGCCGTAAGGATGCGCAGCTTTGAACGGTGCTGGAAGGTTACCAGAAGTGGAACTTGTTTACTTTCATGACAGCTGGGCCAAAGATATTGAACTGCGTACCCCATGTAACCACAGTGGACTTGCATACTTCGCTGCAAAAATAACATTGCATACATGTGTCGCCTAAGCAAACATAGAAAAACATAAACTTTCCGTAAGGCCTACCGTAAGATTGGAGATCTCGGAAAGAAATGACAACACAATATTGAACACCGCACACATGATGTTGTAACCAACTTCGGAAAAAAAACCTTCGACACTCCCAGGAATAATCATGGAAGTAAGGAAAACGGCCATCCAAGCGTCCATCCACGTGATTCTTTCAATTGCTTCCAGAGATGGGACGAGGAGACAGATCGATTTTCTCCCGCTGTTGTCCGTAGCAAGGGGGTGGCTGGACCCTCACACCCCGGGGGGCGCTGGACCAAGCCAACATGTGGGTGTGTATTGAAGTAGGGCCGTAGGGGAACCTCCCACGCATTCCGACCCCCTGGAAGAAAGGAAAACTGTCCGATCCATACCCGGTACCCATTCATTGGAGGTCCCCCTATTTGAATGAAGCATGCACACCCATGTAGCAGTTGCTTCGTTCATTAGGCTGGTGACTCCTTCCATGCCATCCACTTCCGAAAGTGGAACATATCGGCCCACGTCCGAATGTCTGTTTCTTTTGCGGTGCGACCTCGGACGGTTCACGAGTTCACTCCCAGATTGAGGTGATCTATGTCTCCTCCTTTGTGCTGGGTTTGATCTTGTTCGTGGCCTGCCGCTTCTGAGCTTTGTTGGATCGATCTGGTGCGATTTGGAGGGGGGACCATGAAGCATACACCCCAAGGTCCTCATGTCATCATCCCGCCAAATGGATCAATGGGATAGTATGGGATGGGCCGATCGCCTCGTTCCACTCTTGAACTACCGTTTTCGATCGGTAAACCATTGGAGTTCCACCCCCCCTCCCAGCCGCCGGGTGCTTCAGGCTCCTGGTGTTCCCAACCCGTTTCGCCCGTTGAAAAACTGAGGCTTTTCGCCCCAGGAGACGGTGCAGTTCATGTTCACCGACCTCCAAAGTTCCGCCGCTCGGGTGCGAAATCAGACCGTGAACCGCACCCGTTCGCCAGTCCGGGGGGTGACCGGTCGCTGGGGTTCGGCCCAGCTGACTAGAATGTAGACTCTTGAGGGCCATGTTCACCGCCCCCCTTTGAAGAGGATGTTCAATTCAAATGGGGTGGTGTATGAATCAAGAGTCTACATGAGCTCTATCCGGGATCTCCATGTCCACCCCGACTTTCGAAGCGAGCGAAACAGCTTCGAGGTCCGAACGGCCACGGAAGACGGAACCTTTCGAGGAATTTGGTGCTTTCTGAGAAGATATAGCAGGTTTCCACCCTGAATTCTTACATCCAAGATCCACAAGAAACCATATATATATATATATCCAATGACCAATATATTGTATTGCTATGTTCTTGTCGTTTTTGGCTTAATCAAGTTGGGACGTGCGGCCAAAAGAGCGCTAGGTGTGCACCTTCCAGAACTTCCTCCATGCCTTAGCTCTTTTGCCGCAACTGGTGCTCTGCCGCCGGAAGCACTTCGTCTCCCCAGCTGCCTTGCGCTTCCTCTTCTTGTTGCCTGGCAAGAGAGAGAGAGAGAGACTTCTTGTCGTGGTGGATGGTGCTGCAAGTCGATGAGTCCCGGTAATAGTACAGACTGAGGTTATACTGGGATAATAGTGATGGTTCGCAAGCAAAGGCAACTAGATTCATCCTGGCCTCCCAGTTCCACCCAAATGGGCATCGATTTCCCAAAGAGCTCCGCACTGACAACCTGCAGCGACGAGTGCCAGTGCCGCGTTCGAACACCGCACGAGTACTGACCACGAGGTTGGGCACCAAACACCTCTATGAGTTCGTGACAGTGACTCGGCGGAAGGGACGCAAACAGGGACTCGGTCGTCGGGAGTGATCGGCAAAAGTGTGAACCTGGTGGTTTTGGGCATGGTGGTCTCGGATGAGGTTCCGATCTCTTTTTCGGAACATGATGGAACATGTTTGGGCGCCAGATACTAGCGAGGAATCAGTTCCAGATTGGCGTGGATGTTGGCTTCAGTGACTTCAGTGCGATCGCATGCAAATTCTGCCAGTCATGCGGTGCGGAAGTGGAGCCGGTCGCGACTCCGGCGAAGATGTCGGGGGTCCGGTGCGACAAACCTGAAGTATGGAGGGTTTGCAATCTGGTTGGTCACTCTGAAACGAGCCTCCAGTTTTTCGGTTTTGTCCCTCTGTGTTCAAGAGGAATATCATCCCATCCACGACCAACAGGACAACGGAACAAACCATCTCTGCATCTATGAGGGTTCACTGCACGAATGGCTCCCCATCTCTCCGTGGGCCATTGATTACACACTCCCAAAGTCTAACATAGAAGATGGTTTTCCTCTTCCAACCGGGTCCGTGGTGTACTCAGGGTCCATGTTCGTCTCGTCGCCACCCGGGTGTATCGATTGATTCCGGGAAACGTCGAACACTTCAAAAGAGCGGTTTCCTCGCCCCGTCGATGGGTCGGGGAACTGGGAACGACGGGAGTAGAGTGTACGCCCTGCCACCGTACCGCACAGAAGCGTTTTTCGACCTGGGCAGGTGGGGGAGGGAACCACTGTTTCCCATGTTCCTGGACATGGAGGCACTTGTCCCACAAGACGACCGGACCTTTGTAGAGAGAGAGATGCTGCTCGACACTTGGGACACCATGACAAACCTTCTTTCAAGCTGTCGATCATTGGAGGAGCTAAGCTATGGAGCTATTTGGTTTACGATACTTCAGATGCCCCTAACAGCATGACTGCACGATAAGGCCCGCAGTAGCAACTGCGGGCCGTATCCATTGGTTCCCATTGGTCCCAGATCTTCACACAACACTCCACAAGCGGGATGTGGAGGTTATTGTCTACCACCACGTGGGACGAGGTGGGTGGCGGTTTCGGAGACCTTTATGTTCAATCTTTACCGTGAGATCATCGATCCAACTGACTCATATTTTTTGGTGTCAGCGGAAACCACCTAAGCAGTGATATGTTCTGGGTAGAATAGTAAGCACACACACACACACCTGCTTCATCATACTTCCCAAGATTGCTCAGCTACTTCCTCGCGCGCGGCCTAGGATGCGTATGTCTCCTATCAGCATTACTTGAGGCGAGCGACGGTTATCGAACGTGTGTCGAAAGGTGGCTGCATTGTTTGGGGATTGTGCACTAGCTCTAGTCTGTTGACAACTTGTTACACTGCTAGATGTCTGTTTTGCCTGTTCAGACATGGACAGGCGGCACACGAACATGTGTCATACTTTGGTACCCAGGCGACCGCAGGCGAAGTTCGCAGGTCGCCTGTGTAGGATTCTTCTTGGAGATACGTCGACTGACTGGAACTTTTCCCAAGAAACACGTCGACATGAAGGTGAGTCGTCGAAGGTACGTCGTCGACATGAACGACGACTTGTGAAGAAGAAACCGTCGACTTTCATGGATGACATGAACAGCAGTTCTGCAGCTTCGCAGTTTAGGTTGTTTATATAAGTAAGGACCTCTCCTGACCAATATAGATGACCACCTAGCTACCCAATTTGTTCAACACACTTTTCCGCTTGCATGTCGAGATATGCTCTTGCATATCCTCTGAAGTTCAACGTTCAATTGAATCCAGGTCCTTGAGTTGCTGGTTGTGCTCGAATAGGTTTACCTCTACTTGAGGTGACCCAGCAAACCTGTTGCTGGTGATTTTGACCATTAACCATTTCAACATGGGTTGGTATAGACAGCACTTCAATTCCCACCCAGACGAAAATCCTTACAGAGTCTGCAAACACTGTAGGGGGATGCTTTGATTAGCTTGCTTTAGCTGGTGCTGCTGGGCTGCCCTTCCTCTTCCACAGCACCAGTGTTGCATGTCCACGATATCAACAAATGTCTCTGACCTGCGCGTGACGTGCCCGCAGGGGCCGTTTGCATTTGCACGAGTTCAGCTTCATGTCGGGGGATTTCTTCGCTGCGCTGATTTTGTTGGACTTCCTCTACCTGGTGCTCACGGATGAAGGCGCGGAACAGAACATGGCGAACATGGCGGTGACGCCTTGAAACATGATGCCTTCGAGGCTTGAGGAACAACAACGAATTCCTGTGTTTCCTCACTGGCGTGTGATATGTTTTTCGTGAGCCGCGCAGATCACTGTTTCGTAGATCGTTAGATCGTCGTAGCATCTCAACGGTGTGAGAGCAAGAACCCAAGAACGTAGTAGCAAGAAGCTACTAGGTGGAGGCCATCGCTACTAGTAACAAGAAGCTACTAGTAACCAAGGGCATTACTACTAGTAGCAAGAACGGAGAGTGCCAGAGATTTGGTGTGTAGGCTGCTAAACCCTCATGCCCCAAGATGCTGAAAAGAATCTTGCCTTGGGGCATGAGGAATCATGCCTGGTCACTGGTTCCCTGTGTTTCACTTACTAAGCTTCTGTTGAAGGACCAAAAGACAGCCGGCACACTTGGCGTACACAAAGCATGAACCTCCAATTCTAGAGGTGGGCAGACACATTAACATTGATGACATACTGCATGCTGTAAGCACGGGCACTTGACATATCGATGTTCGACGTTCGGTCTTCAGCTAGATGGCAAGTTGAGTTCAGTGAAAGGCGGGAAGAACCTTCGACCTTCGACTTGACCCGCCACGTCCACCCCCCCCACGCTCGGCCGCCACGTCCACGTTGGACCTCTCTCCTCTGGTCCCCCATGGTCGACAGAAACGTCGCGCGCGATGTCGACGGTGCAGGTACCTTGCTTCTTTTGCTTGGCACCAAGGCCGGGAGATGGACCATCGACACCAGTGCGATGCACGACGAGACGCGGGTGTCAGTGTCGTGACGAAGCGGTCGTGACGAACGGGTCGTGGGAGGAGGAACGGGTCCAGGAGGCCTTTCCGGAGGTGGGGACGTGGGATGAATGGGGGGTGACCTCCGTAGGTCCCTAGATCCTATCAGGATCTATCAGGATCTACAACGAAATTCAACGCTAGTGTTTGTTTTCTTCGAGGTGGAGAAGGATCAGAGTTTTCCCAATCATGTGGAGGCCTGGGTAGTCGTTTGCGAGTTTGTTCCATTTGTCACAGGACATTGCCACAGGGCATATGCATGCCCACTTTGCATAATCATAGCAATTTGTCTATCCTTCTTCCTCGCACCCGCACCCGCGACCATCTCCTCCTGGCGCGCAGGCTGCGCGCGCCATGATGCACTCGTGCTCGCAGCGCGGTTCGCTCGGGCCGGAGAATCGCTAGGAGATGGAGCTCTTGGACGAAGAAGCGGCCACTGAGATGCCCCAGCCCACCAGGCGGACCACTCCGCCGTCGATTGTTTGGGGGCCGTGCCCACCCAGGGCGCACGGCCGTGCAGCTGGAGCTGGTTCGCTCACGCACGCGGGCTGATTCGTGTCAGGGCACCTGGAGCCCCAAAGCATGGTAGGTTGACACCCCCGAGTTTGGAATCGCTTCATTGAATCCGGGGTGTTGACCCCCGGGTGACCAGGTGCCATGTCCAGGTGCCCAGGTGAGTATCATGGAGCAGATGAGATGTGCCCCTTCTGCACCGGCGTCTGCATCGGCAGTTCTTATGTGGAATGAAGATTCACGACACCTGTGGACACTGACAGAGCAAACTCATCTGACTAGAGCAAATTCATGTTCCAACAGGTTGGCCACCTGTGGAACTGAATTTGGGTGTGGGAGACCTGCAACCACTAGGGTTTTGATCTATTTCCCGAAGCTTCCAGGAAGTCTTTGGGAGGTTTTCCTATTTTCATACACACCTTTTTTCTCCGCTTTTTGGATCTGCAGGTGCCAGAAGATCCATAAGGCCTTGCAGCAATGGTTGGAAGGCTCTCAAGAAACTCTGCAGCAGGCCTTTGACGATGCGGTCGAACCATATTCTATGAAAGGTGAAGATTTGTTTGTCGTAGTCATATGGGATGTCAGGGTGCTGCTTTCCATTTATATTACTGTATGTTTTTTCTATTTGAATGCAAGAAGAGGGGAAGTTGTGGTCGTTGTTGTGTGGGATGGTGGGATGCTGCCTAAACCAGTCGACCGTTGAATCCAAGAAGGTCCTGGTCGTTTTTCGGCACCAAAATGACCATATAGGAAGGACATTATTGCAATCTTTGTCTGCTTCCAAACAATCGAGCTTCGGAATACAAGGATGCAAGTCGATAACAAGTCAGTCGATAAGAGTTCATCGCAGATCATCACATGGTTGGAGAATCAGGTTTTTGACCCACTCCAACCGTTGCCCTCCACGGGAATTCTCTCCAGTCTGATGACGGAGAGATGTATTTTTGGGACACCGTCAAGTCTGGTGACGGAAGGCGTGAGTGGTCATTGAATAGTATCAACATCCATTGAACTGTGGACGACCACAGAAGGACAGCTGAAATGATCCCCCCCAGTGGCTTCAGTGCCCCTTCGGTTTGGCTACTCATCGCCAGAAAATACCAGGGGTGTTTACCCCATCGCCACAATGGGACTCAAGGGAGCTATATCCGGGATTAATGATTAAGCCCCACCCCCAACAACGGTCCACAAATAGTAAATCGTCATCAAGAAACAGTCGTACGGGTCCATACTGTTACAACCCGCCGTCCCCGATCGACTGTCACATAGCTGTTACTCGTACCCGTCGTACGTTGCACACGTTCCACGAGTACGTGGATCTCCAGCGCCGCCCAGGAGAAACGCACTCAAATCGTCATGCTGTGCGCCTCTCGGCGTCCAGACGTCTTTTTTCGCACTGGGGGAGCGAAGCAAGGGGATGGGAGACATATCCAACAAAAAGGAGCAGGGAGAGCGACTTGCTCTGGGGTGTTTTTCTTTGTCTTCAGAGATAGATATCATCTGACCACCGAGAAGGAACCCGGATTCGAGGTTTTTCGTCATTACATGTCATTGGCAAGCCGTAATGTGTTCATCACCGTTTGTCCACGTCTGTCCTCATCCAGGCCGCACGCAGATGGGGGCGGCTGGGATTGAGTCGTGATCTGTTTCCGGTTTTGGAGGATGATTTCTTCGTGACATTCCGAGTGATGGTTTCACAGGAGGTGAAGAACTGCTTGGTTTTTCAGAATCCCATTAAAACAATTGTTAGGCACCTTTCGGTTCGATGACCAATCTTAAGGGACCCCAACAAGAAACGCCCATCGTTGACTCGCTTGGAGAGTTCCACCAAGCACAGCAGGCACCAACCACGCCAGCAGCCACCAGCGTCTCAACCACGTGGGGATTTTCAAGTCTCGACCTTCTTGTCCCCCGTTCTGTCTCCAGATCCGCCCCCATCCGATGGATCTTCCACCCAGATGCCGGTTTGTCCAGTGTGGATGTTGTTCACATTTCTGTTTCTTCCCAAATGAATGTAATTTTAATTTAATTCTAATTGTTACTAGTAGTATGGCACTTGTTTCTAATAGCCTCTTCTTACTAGTAAGGCACCTGTTACTACTAGCCAAGGCACTTGTGGCAGAAGGAAGTCAATTTTGGTTGAAAAGACTCTTTTGGTCCTGAGAGTTTTTCGGTCCTTTCGAGTAGACGTTGAGAGCTTTGATTCATGAGTCTTCACTCACGGAGGTGGCTTCTCGGCTCTGGTGGTTCTTTTTTCACAGCTAGTTCCCGAGGCTGGAACTACTGTGGTGGTCTTCTTGGGAGTGCAGCTGGGCATTCTGAACGCCACTCGGACCTGCGAGATCTCGGACCATCGGTTTCGGCCATTGGTCGGATCATCGGACATGGCCAGCGGGTCATAGACAGATCTGGACCAGTATGGGTTTGTAATCTATATGTTTTAATAGGGAAAGCGTCCACCAATGGGTTGTGGTAGTGTTCCAGGGGGTTGAACTCTGGGAGGTGTCTCCCTATTCGAACGTATGGGTGTTGTCACAGACTGACATCCAGATCTTGCAACAAAAAGGATGAAACACCTTGTGTTATTTGCATGTCTGATCAGTGTGAACATGGATGGAGACGGTATGACCGCATCTGCAACATGTGGCTGATGACACTGGGTGTAGTCGATGAAGCGGGGCGAGCGCGAGCGCGGTTCTCCACACGCTGAGGTTTATGCCTGCCTTGGAGCAGCCCTGGTCTTCGGTTCCCTTCGTGCTTTTCAACTCTACCAGGCTCCTGAGACATGATCCGCCACGTATCCTGCCGTTTTACCCCGTGTGGGCAACGGTGAAGCAAACCATTGATTGGAGGGCCACGTTCTTGCCCATAGACCTGGCCCCTGGACCTAGCAAGCTGTAGAGCTTTGGCGAAAGAAGTGTTCCGGAAGTCCATATCCCAAACACTCCATGTCTGTCATATATGCCGACCCATTGACCCCTCTGGCACCACCCCAATTGATCGGTAAATATACCAGTCCCGTCGGTCGTGTTTGGGTGTGAAAAACCTTCCTTGAGATTCGATCCGGCATCCACTAATGAATCCTCCAAGATCCAAAGCCAAGAACATGTCCCCCAACATCGGGATATGCGAAGATCTGTGAATTTCTGATAGTTTTTTTTTTGCAGACGCTTGTAATTGTTTGAAGTTCGGTTTGTAGCAATATAGCATCTCTTCTTGCAATACCCGGAATTTCTTGGATCTCTCCTTCTCCAGGCCGTCATCAGATCAGATTTCTTTGGGTCGTTCCGTCATTTTATGAGTTAAGTTGTGGGAACCGAGATGAGTCGAACGCCACTCTTTAACATCCAGCACAGGACCAGGCCTTCCAGATGCCGCAGAAGGGACAGAAATGCTGCCAAATGCTCAGTCAGGTTTTCTAGGTGTTCCGGGCTGGGTTTGTCAGGTTGGGCTTCCAATCAATCCAGATGACCACCACAAGGGCAGTAGTAGCCTTTGTGTAGGTGTTGGTGAAGCAAATAGCAATAATTGCTTGCGGTCACAGACCATCGAAGGCGAGACAGTCAAACTGATGAAAACCATGTGACAATGTGATAGACATGTGTAAGAATACGTCAGGTTGAAGAGACTATCCAAGATTAATCCTAGGGAGCTGATGCTGAAGGAGAGCGAATGTTTTGTTGGATTCCATCAACGATGTTATCTTTTTTCATAGCCTTTGAACAACCATTGTGTCACATTGTGTAGTTTCACGCGACTTGTAAGTATATTGCAAAGAAGAATTGCCAAACGATGTATTCAGATGTGGTCATGTCATGTCGAGTCTCATATAGGTATACCACATCTGGTCCACATCTTGGTCTCTATGGTATTCATTTGCATCGTTTGCTTTTGTCATGTCTCAAGACTTGGTACCCAATGTGGGGGCACCACCAGAGCTGTCTTCGGATGTCCGACCACCTTTGGCGGGTTTCGTCATGGCACCTCCCCCCACCGAGGCCGCATGGGAGCTCGGTTGCCATCCCGTTTTTTCAACCCTGGGGATCCAGTCGTACCGAACCTCAGGTCCGGTGATGTGTTTGGCATTGTTATTGGCCAGTGCCATTGACTGGATCCCGTTTTTGACATCGGGATCTCTTCGTCTTGAGGAGTTGGCCTGCCATGGTGCCCCGGTTTGGACCCACAGCCATACCGGATCCGTACCGTCGTCTCGGCTTCCCGCGGTGTCTTCGGTCTACGACGGTGGACGTATGTCAGTCTGGTCTCCATGGAAAGAGTTTATTAGCAGGAGTCACAAGACGGGGTGCCTAACTAGGATAGGCGTGTCGTCCAGGACAGCCACGGCCCCTGGAATGGGACGAAGCCAACCACCCAGGCCCTCCATGTGACTCCTGGCCATTTCTGTCATTTTGCTTCGGCCACTGGTTAAATCGCTGGTAGATGTTGTAGAACCCCAAAAGGCCCCAAAACCCTCGAAGGCAGAGGGTTTAGACCCTAAACCCTAGAACCAGGCGTCGACCGAACTTCGGCACACAGCACTCCCTCGGGAGATGCTGAGCAGCTGGCGTTTTTCGAACACGAGCGGCCTCACTGGGGGGACAAACCGTTCGGCCCCTTTCAGAAACAAGTCCAATACTACTGTCAGCTTTGTGCAAGACTACAATAAAGTCTCAACTACAACCACATCAGATGTTATTTGTAGAAAGCGAGAGGTGCTAGGTTCAAGAGCCCTGTGTGTTTGTCTGTGTTTTCTATGCGCCGGATGAGGTCTATGAGCTGGATGAAGCCCACAGCGGCACACGTTCTGCCGAACTGGATGGCGAAGATGCGCGATTTGAAGACTCCGGTGGCCAAAAGATGAGCGTGGCCACATCAGACTGCCTGGTGAGAATTCCATCCATCCCACCTGGGAAACCAAACAACCAGAAACAAATGGATGTTTCCCCAAACAGCCATTTCCTATGTAAAGGATTTCAATTGCCATATTGGAACAACCGTTTGTTTCTGGTTGTTTGGGTTTCCAGGGCAGAAATCTATAGACAGCTTCAGGTCTGATGGTGCCTTCGGGGCGTGTTTGAGGTGATTCTGCGAAGATTTTGTCGGGTTTCCAGACGGGGAGTCCTTCACGGAATGAGGAGCCCATCAGGAGAAGCTCAGAAAGTGACGATGTGACGGCGTAATGCAGTGAAGCTGTGGTTCGATGTATATAGGTTCCTTTCACCCAAGAGCTTTCGATGGATTTGCCCCATCGTTGAGCCACACAAAACAGCAGCTTTGTTGGGGGTGTCCCGGTAAATTTTATTCTCATTGTTTCAGACGAAGGCCTTGACTAATCATCACCATCATCCACTGGGCCCTGGTCAGGGGCGGCTACACCCAACAGCTCACAGCTCTTCGATAGAACGAACGTCGGCGTGAATCCACAGACCTGGGAACACCGGATGCCGCCGACCTGGGAAGATCAGCTGATAGGAAGATGTGTCTCTAAGTTGCTGTGAATAGCACCATGATCTAGATTGGAGCAAGAAGTAGCTTGACCTAGCCCTGCTAGCTGTTGAAGGTCCAGAAATCACTGGGTGTTCACCTCCAAACCCCACCTGGGTAGCATCTTGGGAGCCCCTTTTTTTCAGGGTGCTTCCCGGTGAATCCCCTGGGCGAGAACCACACCACGCCGAGACCACGCCGAACAAAACGCGGTTGGGATTGCCGACCAATTCGTGAAAAGTTGGTCATGGGCATTGCTCCTCTGGCGCCTTTGGATGAAACCCGGAGCCCTCAAAGTGTAGGTTGACCTCCCGTCCCGTTGGGAGCTTCTGTTCATTTTCGGTCAAGGGTGCCATGACCCACCGCCAGGGGAGGTGCCTCCGGTGCCCTTGCTGCAGAAGCTCCGCGAGGCGGGCCCTTTCCGGGCGCTCGCGACCGTTTCGTCTACCCGACCCGCTTCACCGGGCGCAGAACGCGCAGAAGACGGGGCCGAGAGGGCGAGGCGAGGCGGATCGGCCCATAGGTGCCTCTCCAATCAGCGGTTTTCGAGTGGCGAACCAGTGGGTGAGTTTCGGGTGGCGCTTCTGAAACAAGGTGGACTACACTAGCTGTTGTTGCGGTTGGTCGGGGTCCGGAAAACAGCGCGGTTGGTTGGTGCTGCTGGGGATGCTAGCTATGTCTGTGGCATTAAGCATGATTTAGCATTGCAAATGAGTTTTGATTACTAAACATACTCAAGCCATGTCAACCCAAGTGTTGATTGGTGAGTAGCTAAACGGGAAAAATGTTTGAAGTTTTCTATTTTCGACCCCTGCTTGGCAAGGCCCTTGCACACTGGTGTTGATGGGGGCACAGTGGTAGGATGGACCACAGGGGGTCAACGCCTGGCGGCATGCGTCCAGGTGAGTGTGTCACAGTGGGAAATGATTTCTTTAAAGCAGTGGCATTTGTTCATGAGCGAGTGCCATCTAGCTTGGAGATTGATTGGTTGGATCCAATTAGGGCTTGGTTCATTGAGGTTCACCTCCACCCTTCTCTTGACCATGAAATACAATGAACATGTTTGTTCAAAGAATCCCCCTTGGTCACGCCACCAGCCTTCAATGCACCTCTCCACTCCAAAAAAGCACACGGCATATGAAACGAAGGGAAGCCCCTGCCCCCAAAAAGATCAGAGAAACCAGACTTCCTTGAGATCCACCGTCCGCACCGCGCCGCACCGCGCCGCCGTGTCCGGAAGCGTCGTGAGACGGTGTTCCGGTTCGGACCTCGTCGACGTTCGCAGGGACCGGTGCCCAACATCTTAGCCACCTGCAGGTGCCCGACATCGGCGGGTTGGATGGGGAACACACTCTTGGTCCGGGTGATGGGTCCGGACGGTGGAGGAGTCGTCCGTTGTGACGGCGATTGGTTCTTCCGGAGGCATGAAGGCCATCGGTTTGATTTGGAGTCGGAAGGAAGCTTGGGTCTTTTTTGGGAGGATGAATCCTCCAGAAGACCAGCTTCAAAGCACTGGCTTGACTGGATGAAGATAGTTTCATGGATATTTACGGTATTGCTTTCTCTGGGATATTCGTCGGTGGATGAGTAGGGTCGTGTTCCTTGGGCAGAAATGGACCAACCAGTGAATGGAAATGGCTGAGCTTGAGGCGGCTCCAAGAGCGACCTGGATTTGCTCCAGTGAGATTGGATGGCGTTGCGAGGCTTCTTCAGGCAGCGATCAACAAGAAGACCAAGTTGATCGCTGAGTATACATTGCACCTTCTCGGAGGAAGACAACGCATTGAACGTGAACCATATAAAGTTAAAGGTTGCTCTGGGAGACACTGTGACTTCTCCCGTCCGTTTCCTCTTGCAGTCGGTTGAAGCCAATCAACAGCTTGACACTAGGGACATTTGGTCCACAGGGACATCATGTGCTTCACACCAAACTGCTTGAGGACATACATCTACATCACATCGACACAGGTGGCCGTTCGCGTCGCGAACCCGACGCAGATGGGAGGGATCGATCGGGTGAAGATCATCGATGAAGACGGGACGTTCCTCAGCCCAGCCCAGCAGACAAGGAGACTGTGCCTCACCCAGCGATCCGAGTGGACCGTTCGAAGCCCTGAAAGGTGGAGAGTCAAGCGATGCCAGGAGGACAATGATTGAAGAGGCATTGTGCAGCATTTGAGAGGGTGGCAGAAGGCCGTTGAAGTGATCCTCGTGGTGTTCAACAGACCTCAGGTTTAAACTGGATCCAGACTGTTTTGGGGTCCTGGTCCTGAATGTCTGAAGGGCAATTGATGATATTTCCTGATTCTCTCAAACGCGTCTTCATTGCTCAAGACCTTCACAAGGCCCAAGAACTGCTTGTGCTGAGTCCATCGCCAGACAAACGCATTCTTCACTGTTTTGACAGTCTCAGCGTAATGGAAGCAGTGCAGTGCTAGTTTCAGTCCCCCAAGAGCGTCCCCCCCTCTTTGAAGTTCTGCAAATGACTTGCTGTTGGAGTCCGGATCCATCTCAGAAGGATGAGCGTAGGCAATAAACACGCGCATTGAAACTCAAGCCAGCCTGCTCGTTCTCGTTGAAGGTACATCAAAGCAATCTGCTTTGCTGCCAGCTTCTTTATCTCTGCCAGCTTGCAGGTGACAACCTGTGACAGAGAGCTGGTCATTTGCCACCATGGTGGCTCAAGTCCACCATGGTGTGGGAGCGCCTCTTTGAAGCACCATCACCTTCGTGCCAAAGGACCAATCTGCTCTTTTGCACCTGAGTCAGCAAGATGGTGGCCAAGAATAATGAAGACAGAATGAAAGGCACCAACGGCCTGTGGAGGGGACATCACCTATTAAAAGTTGGACTCCATGAAAAGCAACAATTTATTTAACCCAAAGCAAACAAGTTAAATTCATTCTATCTGGATCGAATTTCAAGGTATTTGGGTTGCAAGAATGGTCTTGGATGGCTTCCCAGCCTGTTGGATTATCATTTTTCTGGCTTCCCAGCCTTATGTGTTTTGTATTTTTTCTGGCTTCCCAGCCTTATGTGTTTTCTTTTACTGGCTTCCCAGCCTTATGTTTTTTTGTTTTACTGTCTTCCAAGCCTAATGCTTTTTGTTTTACTGGCTTCCCTGCCATATGTTTTTTTGTTGTACTGGCCTCCCTTAAGTTTTTTTTTTTTACTGGCTTCCCTTATGCCTTCTTGTTGAAGCCATCAAATGCCTTTTTTGTTCTACTGGCCTCCCAGCCTTACGTTTTTTTGCTTTACTGGCTTCCCAGCCGTATGTTTTTTTGTTTTGCTGGCTTCCCAGCCTTATGTGTTGTTTTTTTCTGGCTTCCCAGCCTTAAGTTTTTTCTTTTACTGGCTTCCCAGCCTTATGTTTTTGGTTTTACTGTCTTCCAAGCCTTATGTTTTGTTGTTTTACTGGCTTCCCAGCCATATGGATTTTTTGTTTTACTGGCTTCCCACCCTCATTTTGTTTGTTGTACTGGCCTCCCTTAAGTTTTTTGTTTTACTGGCTTCCCTTTTGGCTTTTTTGTTGAAGCCATCAAATGCTTTTTTTGTTCTACTGGCTTCCCAACCTTACGTTTTTTGGCTTTACTGGCTTCCCAGCCTTATGTTTTTTGTTTTACTGGCTTCCCAGCCTTTTATTTTTTGGCTGGCTCCCCAGCCGAATGTTTCTTGTTTTACTGGCTTCCCAGTCCTTATGTGTTTTTTTTCTGGCTTCCCAGCCTTATGTCTTTTCTTTTACTGGCTTCCCTTATGTTTTCTTGTTTTACTGGCTTCCCAGCCTTATGTTTTGTTGTTTTACTGGCTTCCCAGCCTTATGTTTTTTGGTTTTACTGGCTTCGCAGCCTTATGTTTTCCCCACCTGTCAGGTTAGGGTTGTTAGATTTTACGTCAGTCAGCCCCATCTCCTCCTCCTTCTTCTCCTCCTCCTTCACCTCCGCTGGACCTCAACCACGATCATCCACGCCCAGTGTTCCCTGCCGGACCTCAACCACACAACCACAAACACACCACAAACACACAACCACAAACACGCAACCACAAACACGCAACCACAAAAACGCAACCACAAGCACACAACCACAAACACAAGCACACAACCACAAACACAAGCACACAACCACAAACACACAACCACAAACACACAACCACAAACACAC